>CM044435.1:13201413-13217392 GCA_024363595.1 Xenopus borealis | reverse complement strand
TCGCAGATCCGACTTGACAGCCCCCTAGCAGTGTTGTCTAGGGGACTGTCCTGCTTCCTGACTCTCTGCGGAGGCGGCAAAAGCCGCCGAAGCGGAGAGGGGGCTGTTTAACTAAAAAACGTAGCTCATACGTGCTTGGCGTTCAAAACTTTTTTAGCAAAGCATGTATGAGCTACGTGCTTGGCAGGGAAAGGGTTAAAAGGGGTTGTTATTGTGATATTATGAGACAATTTGCAACCAGATTTCATTTTTTATTATTTTGGGATTTTGAGCACAGCTTTATCCTTGCAGTGTTAAGCTGGCCATAGACGCAACGACTTGGTCGTACGAATCGAGGATTCGTACGACTATCGTACGACTTTCGGATTGTGTGTGGAGTGCTCCGACATTTGTCGTGCCATGCCGATCGGTCGTTTGGTCGATCGGCCAGGTTAGCAAATTTTTGTCGGCTGGCGAAAATATCTTTGTGTCTATTGCAGATCGTACGATTTTCAGTGGGAGACCGTCACTAGGTTTTTAATCGTACAACTTTAGTACGATCCTTGTCAGGGGCAGAACGTCAGCTGTCTGTGCTTTTTACTACTTATAGTTGATCTGAAGGTTAGTGACAGGTCGGGAGCAGGTCGGGAGATGCAAAGATCCGATCGTGGAATCATCTTACGATCGGATCTTTGCGTCTATGGCCAGCTTTATTGTTGATTACGCATTATAGGGCACTATAAAAGGGGTTGTTATTGTGATATTATGAGACAATTGCAACCAGATTTCATTTTTTATTATTTTGGGATTTTGAGTTATTAACATTTTTATTCAGCAGCTCTGCAGCTTGTAATTTCACCAAGATAGTTGCTAGAATCCAAATAACCTTAGCAACCATGCATTGATTTCCATAAGAGACTGGGATATAAATAGGAGAGGCACCAAATTGAAAGATGAGTAATACAAAGCATGAAGTATAAATGTGTAGCATTTACTGAGTGTTTTTAGATGGGGTCAGTGAAAAGCTGGAAAGTGTCAGAAGAAGCCAAGTAATTAAAAAATCTTGGGCAGAATTCAAAACTGGCCAATCAGAAGCAACTTGACTTATGGGACAGACTCCTCGTTAATTACCGCTTAAACCACCCCCCTCAACTTTTCTGGTTTTCCCCCATAACTTACTAGCACACATTTAGCATAACAGGTAATTCCTGTATCAAACAAAGATGGATTATATGTTACCTATTAGCATTTAGCAATACAGTCAGACGCCATTAGGTATATTAAAAAAAAAAAAGAGTTATAAATGATTTAAAAATGTATGTTATTAGAAAAATCGAAAACACCAAAATTGACTAAAAAATGGGAAAAAGAATTGCAATGTGAACCTACTGAAGAGCAATGGCTCTTTGTTTTACTCTAACTCATACATTCTCTATAGCATGTATATCACAAGAGACTAATTATAAAATCATTTCTAGGTGGTACAAATGCCCTGAAATCTTGCATAAAATCTACCCTTCGGTTTCAGACCTTTGCTGGAGATGCAACAAAGATGTGGGCTCACCCTTGCATATCTGGTGGCCTTGTCCTATTCTCACCCCCTTTTGGACTACCGTTTTTCAAACCATAAACAAATTGTTTGGAATAACTTTACATGCTGACCCCACCGTGGGCATACTTTCTATGCTTCCTGGTTCACCAGCCAGATACAAAAAACCTTTAACATAAGGTGAAAAGAATGTACGTTGTTACCAAAAAGGCATGGTAATAGAGGTCAGCTGAACATGGCTTCCCTCTCTGCTCTGTAGTCCTCACATGCTGTCTTGTCCCAGGCTCTCCAGCTGCCACCTTCTTCCTCCCAGGCTGATTGGGCCTCTGTGTAAACTTTTGGCCAGATATCGATCGGTGAAGCCCGTCAGAGGGCCCCATACACGGCCCAATAAACTGCTATTATTCCTAGAACAGTAGTTAAGAAACAATCCACTGGAAAAATTTATGTTAATAAACCTAAAAATACCTTTTTCTTCCATCAGTCATTATTCAAAGATTGAGTTCTCTGTATATGTAACAGCTGAATGCGAAAGCTTTATATCACACTTTGCCCTACAAAAGGCCAGGGCTAATCTATGTGTGTATGTTTTTGAATTGCATCTTAGTTTGACACCAAATACTGAATCTAATAGAGATTGGATGCATTTTTTTACACATTAGAGAGTGTTTATGATATTGTAAGAGGAGCAATTTTGTGGACAAAGGATAACAAATTTTCAGTGTCCTTTTTGTTTTTGATGAAATGAATAACGGCAAGCCTGTGCCTCTGTGTGTGTCAGCATGTACAGAAACTTTGTACTTTCTGATAAAAACAATCCTCACACCACCTCATGTCAGATTGTGCAATCATCTTGTGATTCAGCCTGCTGGCAACATAAAGCTCCAAACACTCACAATTGTAAACCTAGTCGCACAAAGGACCTACAGTCTATGAAGATTATTAATCTGTAAAGCCTCAGCTCTACGCTGGTCACAGTATTACAGTTTTGTTAAAGATACAACTATAGGCAGTGTGGAACAGTTTCAGAAGATTGCCATTTTTTTAATTCAATATCTAGATACACATATTATTATTTACATGTATTTATATAGCGCCAACATATTTTGCAGTGCTGTAAAGTAAATGTGTTTATACAGCTAAATCACATGCAGGGGCGTAACTACAGAGGAAGCAGACCCTGCAGCTGCAGGGGAGCCCATGAGGCTCTCATTCATATACAATATCAGTACATACTGGTAAAACAGGACAACCTTTGGATATGTTGGGGGCCCTAAAATTAATTTGCTGTGGGGCCCAGTAACATCTAGTTATGCCACTGATCACATGAATTACTTACATAGAACATATGGGGGCAGATTTATTAAACTTGGGTGAAGGATTGGAATGCAAAAAATTTTCTAAATTCCTCCAAATTCTATTTCATCGGATTTTCCCAACCTAAAAATCGAGGGTCGAATTTGGAGGGTTTTTAACCCTCCAAATTCGACCCTTGATAAATCTGCCCCATGAAGTTACATACTGTACATCACAACCAATACAGGTACAACAGGCGAGGAAGGCCCTGGGCAAAAGGGCTTACAATCTAAATTGAAGGGAATAAGACACAAAGTGTGGAAGTGAGACACAATTATAATATTCTAGCCAAAGAAAAGATTTCAACTTTATTTAAAAAAACAAGCTGCTAACAATCACTTGTCAGATTCATACCAAAAATTACATTTGATTACAGCGCTACGCAACAAGTTGGCGCTATAGAAATACATGTTAATAATAATAATAATAATTTGATGGCATAAAAGCACCAGCAGACCAGTCTAGTCTGCTCATAAAATATGCAACCCTACTTAATTTAAGTAAACTTTAAGTATAAACAGTGACCTATTTTAGGTACATTTCAATTGATCTTTAATGTTTATTCTTTAAGGTTTTTTGTTATCATTATATTCTTATAAGGCAGTTCCTGAGCTAGAGTCCTGCAGCGGGTCGGGTACCCGCGGGTTGAGGGTCGGGTTGCGGATCCTCGCCATAGCGGTTTTTACTCCTTTTTCTGAGCATGTCCACTACTGATGATGCCATTTCCAGTTTACAATGATAGCTCTTCCTGTTTTACTCCTTTTTTTCTGATCGCACCTACTTCTGATGATGTCACTTCCAGTTTACAATGACAGCACTTCCTGATTCTTGATGGTCAACGGGTCCGGTTCATGGATTGCGGGTACGGGTCGGGTCGCGGTTCCAAGCGGGTAAGAATGCGTGTCTGGGTTGTGGGTACGGGTCAGGTACGGGTCCCAAAAAATGGACCCGCGCAGGATTCTACCCTGGGCTACGTATGAGATAGTGGCTGTAGGTTTGTTCTTAAGTTGAAACATATACATTTACTTATTAAATGCAACAACAGATGTCAGTCTAAACATAGTATTTATTTTTACCTTTCTGTGCACTGCAGTAGACAAATTAAGTGCAAAGCTAATACAACAGGCCTTAAATACAAGGCAAGTTAACGCTAAAAAAAAATAGAGAATCTTATCAATCATACAAAGAATGTCTTGTATAATAAAAAACAGTGACAGTTAAATGGTTTGCACTATAAAAAGCTATGTTCACTTATTTCCGGTATGCTTGACAAAGGGGTTACGCCCCGAAACGTTGCATCCGCAAATAAACGAGTAATGGTTTTTGCCCTACTTGAAATATCCTGTTGTGCCGGTGAATTTTTCTCTCTTCTAACCGATTTGGAGGCTGCCTTCGTCTCTGTTCTCCGAGCACCAGGGCTCACGACATTGGGCGGCCAGGGAGTGCGAGCGCAATTCTTCTTTTTTCCTGCAGTAGACAACACATGTCAGATAGGATAGGGGCAGGTGGAATTATATTGTATACTAAATAAGTGAATTGTTACACAAACAATTACATTTAAAAAAAACACGGTATTTACAGTTACACATACATTTCTACATAGTTGTTACCAAAAAGGCATGGTAATAGAGGTCAGCTGAACATGGCTTCCCTCTCTGCTCTGTAGTCCTCACATGCTGTCTTGTCCCAGGCTCTCCAGCTGCCACCTTCTTCCTCCCAGCTGCCCAGCTCAGGCCCTCAGTCCCTCTCCTGCTCTCCTGAGCATGTTTCTTTTATCCTGGGTTTTCACCTTTCACCCACAGAAACACTCCTAAGTGACAAGATGCTGAGAAAAAACCCCATCCTGTAGAGCAAGTTTTCTTATATACAGTAATTTTATGGTCTCCAAAGCAGACATAAGACTTAGTCGCCGACACCCCCAACTGTTCTAAATTGATACATTTAATGGATACATTTCTTACCTTTCTCCCTGCTGAGCAGAATCTCTGGGTTTCATTACAGGCAGCTGTTAGAATTGATACAATAGTTTCTAATACTCCAGAGATGTTGCTGTGAAATTCCAAAATTGTAACAGTTTAGAGTCTGCACCTGAATTACTGAGCTGCCAGACACCAGAGACATGGACATTCAACTTTAAACTTAGATTTTGGAAAAACAGTAAAAAATAAATATTGGAAAGTAACTGAAAAAAGTCTTTATTTCTGGAGAACAATCTGAAAACCACTGAACAGAAAAAAGTGTTTGGAAGGTGAACAACCCAAATCATGAACTGTGAGAGTTAGCAACTACTAGATCAAAGTTGATATTTCAAAGCCTGAGATCTGCTGTACAAAAATTCTAGATTTAAGTTAATTCTGAGATGAACTGCCCCTTTAGTTCTGATTTTCATTCATCTAACCTATGTCTGCTTATTGTTTTAAGTTGTCAATCAAGTATATGAGGATATAATGAAGATTGCCAGTATATTGGTGTAATATTGCTAACTGTGAACCTATTTGGGAAAAATGCAAGGTATTAAAGGATTTTTCTTACTAAGCACAGTGCCACCATTTCACTGATATTTCCCAAAGATCCTTTAACCCTTTCTTCGGACTTGCGGACTTATGCATGCTCACTGCAGTTAAAGTCTAGATGGGTAAAAGGGAGCCTTTGGATTTACAGGTAAGAAGGTAGTGCAATGCTCAGTTAGTAAGGTATATATATTTGTATATTTTATAATTTAATTTGCTACTATAAGCTACTACAGGTATAAGACCTGTTATACAGAATACTTTGGACCTGGGGTTTTCTGGATAATGGATCTTTCTGTAATTTGGATTGTCATACCTTAAGTCTACTAGACAATTATGTAAATATTAAGTAAACCCAACTGGCTGGTTTTCCCTCCAATAATTATTAATTATATCTTAGTTGGGATCACGTACAAGATACAGTTTTATTATTACAGAGAAAAAGGAAATCATTTTTTAAAAATTTGGATTATTTTGATGAAATGGAGTCTAATGGATAATGATCCTGTACTAATTACTGTATCTTTTCACATAATAGAGACATTCATCATGAAATTTAAAGTAGAATAAATGTAAGGATTGACGTTATGCTGCCTGCACAGAAATGCTACCTGTAACTGAACTCCTTAATGTAGGAAAGACATACAGAATTGTGTAGTACTCCTAAAGGTACTAGCATATATACATGGGGGCAAATTCACTAACTTCCGAAAATTCGCTAGCGTTCGCCGCACTTCGCCAGGCAAATTTTCTCCAGCACTACGCAAATTCACTAAAGTACAAATTTACGCTCAGGTTGGTGAACTGTAGCGTAGTTGCGCTGGTGTTACTTCGCTAGGCAGAGCACAGTTACGCTAGCGAAGCCTAATTTGCATACGGCGGGAACTCTAACTTAGGATAGAAGTATATATTCCAGCCACTACATTCCACTACACAAGCCCAGGAAACCTTTAATAAATTAAATAAAATTGTACTATTGTCCTACATGTGCCCCCTGTATAGTTGTGTTGCTATATGTTAGGAAATGTAACCCCCCCAAAAAAATCGATCTTTTTCAGACTATCACCCTCCAATGGTAAAACAAGCCAGGGTTTTTTTTTAACATTTTTCTTTTCAAACCTCCTATCTATTGTATTGAACTTCACCTGGTCTAACTAGGCAAAGTAACGTCTAACGTAAGTGCTAACATTCAGGAAAATGTTCATCTTAGTGAATTTGCGAATTTACGATCCTTCATCAGTGCGCAACTTCGCCTGGCATAAGGGTGCAAAGTGGCGCAAGTCTATTTACTTCGCTAACGTAAATTCACCAGGGACACTGTTAGTAAATTGGCGAAGTTGCAAAATGACGTCACGCTGGCGAATTAGTGCTAGTGAATTTGCCCCTTGTTTTCCACTGACTGGTGACCAGGCAGTAACCAATCAATGAGTTGAGGGGGGGGCACGGTGTTAGTGAATTTCCGAAGTTACGAATTGATGTCACGCTGGCAAATTAGCGCTAGCGTTAGACACTTTGCGTATTAGTGAATTTGCCCCATGTTGAGTTATACTTTCACTTTGTGCCAAAATGGCATTTGCTTATGCTTTTCTGAATAGAGCAAGGGGAAGAGTACAAATTACCATCCCAAATGATATTTAGATATTTACAATTAAATCATGCCTTCCAGGCTTAATTCCAGGACCGACCTCTAGACATAAGCCAATGCACTCTCAAACACTACCTTAGATGGCCATATCACTTGTATATATGCGGTCATACTGAAATCCTCAGATTTACACCTGGACAAACTTCACCTTCTGGGCAGCAGAAATCCAGGCAATGGAGAGGAGGCCTGGAAGGGGGTGATAGAACAAATTCCAGAATTGACCATATCTAATAGAGATAGGCTGATACAGATACAATTTTTTTAATAGAGTCTATCTTGCCCCACAGAGATTAACTAAGATCTACCTGGGCATCCCAGACACTAGCTATAAATGTAGGGAGGAGGCCAGAAACCTTTATCACATGTTCTGGGATTGCCCCCCTTATACAACGAAATTGGGGCAAGGCCTTAGAATTCATCCATACCAGGATTGCATTACCAAATATACACTCCCCAGAGCTTTGCTTAATGGGATAAACTGAACCTCTCACCTTCCCTCGCTACCAGAGGTTATACTTCTTACAATTGCTGCATACAATTGCTGCCGGTATTTTACCAGCCTGGCTGGTATTTTTGATAGTTGATCCCAATGTTATTAATAGGAAAAAAGATAAATATATAGGAACACCGGTATTTTTTTCAAGAAAAGGTGGCAACCCTAGGTGGAAGGCATCAGTAAATGAAATACTCCCTCTGCAGAAGGCAGTCTATAGAGGATGCCCAGACAAACCCCAAGGTAGATATGGCTAGAATTACCGGAAACAGCTATCCCCCCAATTGCAAAAACAATCATTAGTTTAGAGCTGATCTGACAAAAAATGTGTGTGACCTTCTTGCTAGTGCTGAACTATAACAATTGAATATCTGCTGTGATCTAATGTAAGGCAATATTAACTTTTTTTCTTCTGTACCTTTTTATGTTTATTGAAAATGTAAACAAACTATAATATATATATATATATATATATATAATTTTATTTCAAATTACTTTTTATTGCCAGTAAGAACAGGGCTAAAACAGGTTGTGGCACATGGACAGTGAATCTTACTACCATTCCATCCAACCGTCGCAGTCATTATTAATAAGGTGAAGGAGCAATTCAACCACATGGGAAGGAGGTTGTTATTGGGTTATTACAGATGCGTTCGAGAGTTCAGTGAATAGTACAACCCAACACATCTGATTGGCCTAGAGGTAGTGAGGATATTGATGGGAAATGGGCCATAAACAGGGGTGCACAAGTGGGCTGAAGGCTAGTATTGCTGCAGCTAGAAGAAAGTGGAAAGAACACTTAAGACACAAAAAACAGGAGATAACCTTTAACATGTGAACAGTTCCACAGACTTCTATTTAACTTTTCTGTATTTAGAACAGATCAATCATTAGGGTAAGGTCACATGGGCAGATTCGGGGAGCCTGTCGACTTATCGCCTCTTCTTCTGGGCAAGTTGCAGCGCTTCAGTTTATGAAGTCGTCCAAAGTTTTCTCATGAGGCAAATTTGGAAATTGAAGCACCGTGAGTGCATTGCAGCAGGCCATTTTTCATTTTAGCAGGCTGAAGGCAGGGGGAAGGCAGCTTGGGGAGATTGTCGCCCAGAAGATGAGGAGATTAGTCATCAGGCGACTAAATCTCCCCGAATCTGCCCATGTGCCTTAGTCCTTAGTGTGTGAAATTATAAAATACTCCTGTAATTGGAGAGAAGTGGAAGACGCATTGTAGTCATCAATTTAGACACAATAGCAGAGGCTTTTGTACCAAGATACCAATACTGCTAGATGAATTGACTGCTCATACTAGCATAAGAAGAGTTTTGCAAAATAAATTATTGATAAATATTAGAAGTACTGTATTCTGTAGTTATCATCGTTAACACACAGTAATAAAGTGCCAACATGTACAATGGATCAGTTGGTCATACATTTACATTAACATACAAAAACAACTAATAACCTAAACAAGATACAATGAGGGTTCTACCCAAACAAGCTTACAGTCTAATAGTAGTTGTAATAACGGATCAACTTTAATCCACAGAGATTCATGTTGATCTGCAGCATTCTTGTAGAGTCTGTCCCTGCAGTTTGCCTATTTACACTCTTTTCATAATAATACATAATGATAATTGATAAGTAATTCCCAATTGTACGTAATGACTTTTCTATAATGTTTCTTTTTGTGGGATGTTTGTAGCTTAGTATATACAATTACTTTTTTCACCGCACTCCCACAATTTACTCACACTGCCTTTCGTGGTGCTGGAAAATCCGTAGGCCCGGCAAGGTCCCTCATCAACAGCAGATTTTAAGGATTTGGTTTGGCCAGGCACAAGGATTCTGACGGATCCTGCTGAAAGTGGCCAAAATCCTGGCCAAATACCAAACTGAATCCTGGATTCGGTGCTTCCCTAATTTTTATTAGGTTTTTTATGCATATGTAAATGTACATGCTCTAAACAGAGACGTTAATGTTGTGGGATGTTTCTTGGAAAAATTTAGGTGTGACCTGGGAAGACAGTGGCCTGGGAAGAAGTAAAATTTTCTTGTATGACATTCTATTAGATCAGAGATCTTGTATCTAGAAGACCTCGGGGTTCATGTATAATAACACCCCAACTACAGATGCAGCAGCTTAAGTGGTGTCATATACTAAGCTACAGCAGAGTTTGGAAAAATTTTTCCAAACTCTGCTGTAGCTTAGTATATGACACCACTTAAGCTGCTGCATCTGTAGTTGGGGTGTTATTATACATGAACCCCGAGGTCTTCTAGATACAAGATCTCTGATCTAATAGAATGTCATACAAGAAAATTTTACTTCTTCCCAGGCCACTGTCTTCCCAGGTCACACCTAAATTTTTCCAAGAAACATCCCACAACATTAACGTCTCTGTTTAGAGCATGTACATTTACATATGCATAAAAAACCTAATAAAAATTAGGGAAGCACCGAATCCAGGATTCGGTTTGGTATTTGGCCAGGATTTTGGCCACTTTCAGCAGGATCCATCAGAATCCTTGTGCCTGGCCAAACCAAATCCTTAAAATCATGTGACTATTTGTGACAAAACAAGGAAGTAAAAAAAAAATTTTTACCTTCCACTCGCTAATTTGAATATGCAAATTATGGTTCGGATTCGGTTCTGTATTCAGCTACGGATTCAGGGGTTCGGCCGAAACCAAATAGTGGATTCGGTGCATCCCTAATAAAAAGAAACTATATTAAATCAACTGCAAACTTTGAACTAAAACTTATCATAAGGCTGGCTAATAAAGCCCTCTTCTAAAGCACAACTGTTTCCCCCCTAAATAGTAGAGATGGCATTCCTGTAATTCAGAGCTTTCTTGATAATGGGTTTCCAGACAATAGATCCAGCACCTGTATATACAGAAATAGATAGACACACTACCATTACAAACTGAAATTAACTAAACTCTGCTATTACAGGTATGGAATCTTATCTGGAAACCTGTTATTCTGAAAGTTATAGAGAGACAGTCTCCCATAGACTCCATTTTATCCAAATTTTTAAAAATGATTTCCTTTTCTCCTCCATAATAATAAAACAGTAGCTTATACTTGATCTAAACTAAGATATAATAAATCCTTATTGGCTTTAATTTTTACATGATTTTAGATCCAAATTATGGAAAGATCTATCTGGAAAACCCCAGTTCCCAAGAATTCTGGAATCTAGAGAATTCCAGGTCCCATTCAGTACCTGTACTATGTGCAAGGCAACAGACATAAGCACACATTTGGAAAAGTGTTTCTCTTAAATTATGTTAATAAAAGCACAAAACCTGCATGCGTCGTACTGCCTCTCATAGCCACCCATTATGTCAATACACACGCTGGCAGGAGCTGTGACTGAATAAAAATACACTTCACACAATACAGTTTCTGACATAACAAATGCAAGTGCTGTAATATAAACAGTTATAAAAACAGTTGTCACAACATTACCTGCAGTTCTTTGAATATTTATAAATAATCCTGAATGGCTTAATCATGTTAAGTCAGGGGAAAAAAGTGCAGAGTTATTAAAAAAAAATCACAAACAAGTTCCATTCATTTTTTAGAAAAACAAAAATCAAAAACATTGTAAGACATCTTAAATCTGTAATTTTCTGTAATTTTGATCCCCATAACTCATTATATTAAAATCCCCTACCCTACATAGACCCGCTTCTCCCCCCAGCCTAGGTGTTACCCTTGGTAAATGCCCCTAAACTCTTTACTTACCCCTCCTTGCAGATTCTGTGCATCAGAGTTCACGGGCACCTTGTTACAGCTCTTCACATGTGCAGTTGTCAAGAACCGGGAAAAATAAGTAAGGTCATTACTTCACGAAGATTACCTAAGAGAAGAAGATGGCGCCCATGATCTCTGCTGTGCAGAATCTGCAAGGAGGAATAAGTAAAGAGTTGTGGGCATTTACCAAGGGTAACACCTAGGCTGGTCGGAGCAGTGAGAGGGGTCTATGTAGGGCTGGGGATTTTATTATTAAGGTTTGGTTCTCCTTTAAGTCCACTAAAAATCTCATTTGGTTAGAATGCATTATATGGGAGATGCCATAATGGCATAAAGCAGGGGTGTCCAACCTTTTGGCTTCCCTGGGTCACCTGGATATTAAATAGACATATTATATTATTATTACTACTAACTGGACAATGGGCAGAGTCCCCTCTACTGCCTACTCCTAAATCCTTTGAGACATGACGTTTCCTCGGGAACCAAGGGTTTCAAGGTGGGTGGTATGCATATCCATCCTGGGCCACAGGTTGGACATCCCTGGCATAAGGGATTGCATAATCATAAAAGCTATCATGAGAAATTTATATTGCAACCACAATTAATGAAGCCATGCTAAATATTTCTTACAGGCATATTTGAGACAATGCATTGATTTGAATAAGAGTTTTTTATTTGAATAGGAGAGGCCTGAAAGATGAGTAATAAAAAGTAGCAATAACAATAAATTGGTAGCCTTACATTTTTTTTTCTTTTGATGGGGAAAGATTTAGAAGTCATCAAGTAATTCAAAAACCTTAGCTGCTTGTTTATAGCAGGCAACTAAAGTAATAACTGTATCCCTTTAAGAGAAGTAGAAATCAGTCCCTCCCAAATATAAAGGATGACTGCCCCCCCCCTCCAGGGTACTAAGTTCAGATCACAGAGATCCAGCGGAAGGTGAGTTCAGTTGTGCAGAGGTTGTGGCAATGAGGGAGGAGGCTGCTGAATACCAGAAATCTGGGCTGGGGACACACTAACTCATCTGCAGCTGCTTACACGACAGGTTTCCCCCAACCTCTTCTCTCTCAAGGTACAAGGTGAATACATTTTTGTACAACACTTATTATTGTTAATTGATCCTTACCCCCCCGCCCAAGGAAGGAAAGAGGGCACTTGGCAGGGTCTGACGGCTGAGGCCATACTCATACATGGAAATGAGTACCTGGGAGAGCAGAAAGATCAAATCAGGTGTAGTTAGACATTTGGTAAGGTGTACCTGTAATGGAATGATTTCCCTCGCTTTTGCAGTTATTGAAGAATGACATTTCTCAAGCATTCACAGACATTCAAGTTCACACACACACAGGAACAAATGCACACAAATATGTTTACCATTCAGTGTGTTTCTTTCCAATTTGCTAGGAATGGTACATGGAAAGTGGAGTCTGTTGATGTTTTGATTGCAGAATTTTCAGGTCTGGTTGGATACCAGATACTCAACTAAAAGTTTGGATGAGCACTGTACTGAAGCCAAACCCAGATTTCCAGTTCAGATACCAGCACAGTCAAGACAATTGATTCAGCTGGGAGGAAAAGCTTTCATTTCTAGATAGAAAAAGAGAGTTAATACTTTTGGTGGGAATGGTAAAAATAACCTAATGAACTTTTTAAGGAATAAAATTGCCTACTTTTAAAGGAAAACTAAAGCATAACCAAAGAAGTGGGCTAGAAATGTTGCACATTATGCTTTGGGCTTCTTTACCAGCCCAAGGCAACCGCAGCCCTTTAGCAGTAAAGATCTGTGTCTCCAAAGATGCCCCAGTAGCTCCCCATCTTCTTTTCTGCTGATTCACTGATTCACATGCTCTGTGCTGCTCTCACTTACTGAGCTTAGGGACCCACTCACAATATACAGTATACATAGAATAGAAATGTCATTATATAAGGCTGATTAATAATTAATAAAAATAATTAGTACATGACAACTCAGAAACCAGTGCAGTTAGCATCAGAATTTAATATTCAACCCTGAAGCATCAGTTTATATTACAGACAACCTCTTTGTCTGGTTGATAATTTGTAACAACCCCTAAGCTTAGCTTCTCAACAGCTGCTCAGAGCCACTGAGCATGCGAGTGTCACAGACACTTTCCAAGATGGTGACCCCCTGTGACAAGTGTAAAGTCCTGGATCATTGCTGCTATTGACAAGCTGAAAACTTTAGGCTGTGCAATATGCTCAGTATATAAAATTAGCCATATTAATTTTTAGGGTTTAGTTTTCCTTTAAAGGAAAAGTGTCTTGTCACATAATGAAGTTAAAAATCAATTTGACATGTTTAAGAATATCCTAACTTGCTGAAAGACTGCTGCTTATTGCTTTTTAGGGTGAGGGAGGCACGAGTAGCTGTATCAGACAGGGATTTTTTCTGGAACTATAACTGATGGTTGGTTAGTTACTTGTTAGCAGGCTCAAGACGACTTAAAGGAAAACTATACCCCGAAAATTAATTTTTGAGCAACAGATAGTTTATATCAAATCAAGTGACATATTAAAGAATCTTATCAAACTGGAATATATATTTATGTAAATATTGCCCTTTTACATCTCTTGCCTTGAACCACCATTTCATGATGGTCTGTGTGTTGCCTCAGAGATCACCTGAACAGAAATATTTCAACTCTAACTGTAACAGGAAGAAGTGTTGAAGCAAAAGACACAACTCTGTCTGTTAATTGGCTCATGTGACCTAACTTTATAGTGTGTTTGGTATGTTTGTGTGCACCGTTGGATCCTAGGATCCCAGGAGGCTGTCCTTATTTTTTAAAATGGATATTTTCTATTTATGATTACCCAATGGCACATACTACTAAAAAAGTATATTATTATGAAAATGGTTTATTTACATGAAGCAGGGTTTTACATTTGAGTTGTTTTATGCAATATCTGTTTATAGAGACCTACATCGTTCGGGGGGTATAGTTTTCCTTTAAAAACACTGAATTGTGTAGTCATACACTTAGTTCTTGGTATGTATGTATGTATGTATGTATTTATTGATTTATTGAATTTATCTGGAGCAATGGTGGATTATAATAGGGAAAATGGGGGGCAGTCACCTAAGTTTTGTGGTTCTGCCCAAGTGCTTGTCCATTCCTCTTGCCTGGATTATAATCTGCCCCAAGGGATAGGCATACACTAAGGGGGGAATGTAATTAAAGTCGCAAAGAGAAAAACATTGCGCACCAATAAGAGTTAAAATCCACATCTCGCAATGTAATATTGTTCCTTAAACGGTTATTGCATTGCGAATCCTTATTGCACATTGCGGATTGTAATTGCGCACTCTTAAGAAGTGCTTGAAGGTGTCATAATCTTTTGGAGCAAACATTGCGACTTTTTCAGTAAGAAGCTTTATTACATTGACAGCGCATTAGCGCAAAGTATAACTCACAAACGGACTTCCGCTGGTGGAAGTGGTTGCTAAACAGTTTCCGGGTTCACAAAAGGTATTATTACTCCCCCAGGTAATGGACTTATCTTCCCAGTCTCAATGTCGTACCATAATTATGTGTAGATATACACTTAATGTTTGAATAAAAAGCAATTTTTATTAAGGTTGACATCCAACCCCAAAATTAAAACTAAATCCAAAAAACAGAAAATGAAATGAAAAATTATATAAAGAAAATTAACACAAAATTTAAAACCATAGGCGGCACCGCATGGTGGAAGGGGATCCCCTTTGAGTGGATACGTGACCACCCTACCGATTATGGTGAAATCGGAGGTGAAGCATGTATCTCCAGGAAATTAAAACAACCACAAGCAAAAAATATAAGTGGTAAGGTGGTAATATTGATTGACACTTAGTCCCTATTCTGTTTTCCTCAGTGTCCAGGCCTTAAAGTAGGCCAAAAATTGTGGAATGTGGATTTAATCCTGGATAGTGGTGAAGATGGTAATGAGTTGAAGAACCGTGTGACTGGTTGTTGGAAAAGATGGGTAAACTGTTGTAAAGGATCCAAAAATTGGTGCAATATATCCACAGGACGTGGAAGGTTATAGTGTGGAACAGCTCACATTGGCAGCTTTGATTATGCACACCCTCCGGAGTTGCTGACTGAGTGTAAAAGTAGAAGCACCCACTGGTGCTAGTAAAGTGATAAAGTCACGTCTGCTCACTGGCGTGTCCCAATGTTAGAGATGGGGTAATATGAGATAAGCGCCTTTGTTTCTGGGCCGCAACCATGTGGCCGCTTTGATATATAGGTTCCGTAAATGGCGCAGATAAATTAACCCCGACTTATATAAGACATCAAGACAGCATATGTGCAGACCAACTGCGCAACATACATGGGTCATGCTATTATCCGCATTCCGCGGTTGGAAGTAATGCTCAGATCCATTCTCTGTGGCTCATTTGAGCGTAAGATAGTTAAGCAGCAAACAGTTCCTATAATAATTGACAAAGCTACGTTGGTAGCGAAACAGGCTGTCGAGGCTTAGCGTGGCGGCACCGCTTGCTGGGATGGGACCCTTCGTTTGAATTATGATGAGTGGAACCGAACATTATCTTGCAATTGTGGAAGACGGAAAATAGTGTGACGTACGCGTACAACGGAACCGGTCTGTATACTTACTGTTTGAAATTTAGCATAACTTGGAACTATACCTACAGCATCACCCACAAAATTACGTACTA
>CM044435.1:13175289-13201403 GCA_024363595.1 Xenopus borealis | reverse complement strand
TTGAGTGATGTTCATTGTTACAGGAACTCAGGTTGTTAAAATATCACAAAAGGTATATTGCATTCGCGGGAAGCAAAATTTGGTGGGCAAAGGCTTAACTTTCCGCATTGCGAATAGTTTTTACGTTACCGATGTATATTACATTCCCCTATATGATTTAAATATCAGTTTTCTGCCAGGGTGAATGGGACATAAAATTTTCGGGGCCATTCTGCCATGAAATGTTGGAATTATTGTGTCATGAAATGCTTGGATTAGTGTGCAAAGAAATGAAGGTTCCACTGCAGTGATGGGCGAATCTACCCAGTTTTGCTTCGCCGAAAAATTCGCAAATTTCCAGCAAAATTTGAGAATTGTCGAAAAAAATTTCGAAACGAGCTGTGGCACGTTTTTGACGCGTTGCGTCATTTTCATTGCGTTGTTTAGACCACAGTGTCACAAAATGCTGGAGTCACAATACTGTGAAATGCTGCACCCACTGTGTCATATATTGCTGGGAACAACTGTGCCATACATTGCAGGTTGAGAGTGTGGCTCCATAAAAAAAACAGAAATATTTTGGGTAAAGGGCACTCTGAAAAAGCAAATGTACAGAACAGAGGAGCTATAGTACCAACTCTCATTCTCAGTGGCTGACACAGGATACGGTATTTAAATAGTTAAGCTTAGTTCAGTTTTTGTTAGGACACATTTTCTCAGAATCCCTTTCATCTGGCATGGTACCAACGTATTGCAGGCAAGTTAATGTAGATTACAGTATTAAAAAAAAAAAGATTATGCCTTGTTTTGGTTATTTGGTTTTCTATATATAGTATTTCTGACTGTAAACCTACAGTATAAAAAACGTGTAATTTAAAATTACATTGTCAGGCAAATATAGACCTTTAAAGCTTGACATCTGTTGTTATAAAGTTATTTAAAGCAGCAGAGTCCCCAACCTTTTTTGGCCGAGGGACTGGTATTGAGGCAAAGATTTTTGCAAAGGGTGTGTGGTCGGCATCGAATTCAGCACCAGCGTCCAATTCAATGTGTTCAGGACTGTACCAGGCTGCGGCCCTTATTCTAGAATATGTTCTGTATAATGACATTATGGGGTTATTTATCAAAGGTTGAATTTTACAGTTTTTTTATACCTTGAACGAATTCACAACTTGGTTTCTTATTTAATTAAATAATCTAATTGAAAAACTTGAATCAAAGATTTTGGGGTTAACAACCCAAAACATGAATTGATCGAGTTTTCAGCAAAAAAACTGCTTGAGTTTCTGGGCACAACCCTCCGAAAAAAAAAACCTCAAATATCATGACAATATCAATGGGACCTCTGCCATTGACACCTTCATGACCTTGATATGTATTAGATGGTGTATTTTTAGATTCAAGTTTTGAAAAAAAAAATTTAAATCCAAAAAATAGATTTTTGACCAAAAAAAAAGAACATTGTGAACTCAATCCTTAATAACTCTGTCCCTATAAGTCATAATGAGCATAGGTTCATGTATAACAGATCACGTCAAACAAATTGAATAGGTTTGGACATGTGGATTGCAGAAGAAGCTTTTGAACAGTGCCAGATACACATTTCCTTATCAATCTGTTTATTTTAATACTGCTACCCAGAACATTTATATTGCTAAAAACAAAAACTGATTAAAGAACTGTGTATAGCGGGAGTTTGCCAATGATACATTCTCTACTTGGTGTAGTGTTCTTAGTGGGATCCTGCAGGGATCTGTATTGGGCCTTCATTTTTTTGCTCATTAATGATTTGCTTCTAGATATTTCCATTTTTATTGTAATACTGGAGCCTTCTTTTGATTTTACCCTCTTCTGAGATGTTTATAGAGAAAGTCATATGCATCATTTTCATTTTGGGGTTCCACATATTTAAGTAAATCTATGAATCTATATCAGAAATAAATACCAAAATTCACATATTAAATTGATTTTGCGTTAAAATGGCTGAAATTAAAAATGTTTTGGTTGTGATGCTAATTATAACAGTGGGTGTGGCTTATAATTGTGGAAGTAGCTTATTTATAGGAGGTATGCATAGTATCACTTTCCTATTTAGACTCCAGCCCAGTCCCCTTTATAGAACAGTGCTGTTTTGGCCTCCAGTGCTTAAAAGTAGGTTTGCTAACTGTTCAGTTTTGACCCAAACAGTCTGGTTTTTGTTATGGCTGTTTTGGATCATAACTTCCTGTTTTAGTGAAACCCAAATAATTGTCTAGCCAATCAGCATTGGGCTGAGCCAGTGGAACACAGGGAAAAAAACCCAGTGGACCAGACCCTTGTTGACCCTGCCGACCCATACCCAATCCCAGTTTGGTACATTTTGCACTGCTCCCTGACCTCCTCCCTGGCCCTGATCATGGCTGAGAGAAGAGGAAACAAGGTACATACTGGGAAGGGGAGGCATAAGGGGATTGCCCCTTGAACACAGTGGCAACCAATTATGGGGTCAGCCCTGGTTGATCCCAGTCCAACGATGTGGCCAATAACCACATCTGATGTCAAAACCCCACCCACATGAAGCACAAACACACCATCACATGTCATAACCACACCCCAATATGTCACTGCTCCACCCCGGATTCCATCATCCCATCGCCTTGTTCATGTTTTGCAGAAGTAAAAAGGTGGCAACCTTACTTAAAAGGGATTAATAAAATAGAAAAAGTCCAAAGAGAAGCAACAAATTGTTTTATAGGTCTCAGTTATGAGGAAAGGTTGTCCAGTTTGGGCTTGTTTACGTTGGAGAAGAGGTGCCTAAGGGGGGAAATGATTACTGTGTATAAATATACAAGGGAACCATACAATAAATAGATTCAGATGTTTTATTCACTCTTAAATCCTTCCAGAGGACACAAGGACAGAATGAAGGGAGATGAATAAAAGGTTTATTATAGTAAGAGCTGAGAAATGTAGCACAAAGAGCATCACTTGTGTGGACGCATGCATATTCAAGATTTTATTTGGGAGGCATCGGCCTTTGACCTGTTGGTGCTCACTATGGGGTGCAAAGTATGACAAATGTACCCCTGTTTTCTGAACCTTGACCAATGCCCAACAGTGAGTGATATCATACTAACAATTGCTTTGTCATGAAGGGACAAAGCACCTCTCACCTAGTTTGTAAAAACATTATCACATATTTTAAAAATAATCTAATGTTTTATGTCTGTATAGACTTTGAAACATGCCTTTATGAATTAAGCAACTGATTGCTAAGATGTTATACCTAATACAGACAAAGTCCAGAACATGCAGGGTCAGAGCATGGTAATGTGAAAGATCTTAATCTAAAATTTGGAAAGGCTGGATCAGTCAATGCTTTGCCCTGCAGTGTTACAGTTCAATTAAAGGGATATTGAGCATTTAAATAGAGCAGAGAAAAATGGTTTGCACACAATCAGCTGTTTCCTTATGTATGTTTAAGTAAAATAAAGTAAGTAAATTAAGTAAAAGAATCAAAAGTCACCTTTTTGTTGAGCTGATTTTTAAGTAATATAATTTGATATAATCTCCTAACGATATCTCACCAGCATAGTTGTACACAATAATAAATGGATATTTTTATGTACAGGTATAGGAACCATTATCCAGAAATCTCTAAATTGTGGGAAGTCCATCTTCCATAGACTTTATTTTAAACAAATAATTGAAAATTGTTTTTTGTAGTTATTGCCTTTTTCTCTGTAATAATGAAACAGTAGCTTGTACTCAATCCTAACGGAGATATACTTGATCCTTACTGGAGGCAAACAATCCTATTGGTTATATTTACTGTTTAAAATATTTTTTTAGTAGGGTATATAATAACCTTTCTCATTATCTCTCCCACTTTTAGTAATATATTCCTACCCCTTCTTCTTTTATGTTGTGCTGTTCTGCATTAGTATGAGGAAGGGCATTGTTCCTATGGCTATGGTTGTGTGTTTGGAAGTAAAGGGATGCCCTTTGCCAGCTGATCTACAGAAACTGCAATTGTGGTCATGTAAAACTGGATGCAATAATTGAGTGCATTCACACCAATAATGTGCTTTTGTCTAGAGACGCTCTTTACAGCATACCTCCCAATTGTCCCGTTTTTCATGGCAGTTCCGATTTTGACAGCTCAACCCACAGTCCCCAGATTGTTGCTGAAACGGCCCAACTTTCTCTTTGATCTCCTGTACTGAACAGCCAGAGACAGATACAATGTTTTTAACTTAATTGGGTTTTGGGAGAGAGCAAAGAATATGTGGCAGGTGCACTTAGATACATTTGTTACAAATTAAGATACGCAAATAAACTATTGTAATTATTTAAGATAAATAGATCTCTTGGGGAAACTGTGACTTGCAGCTTAAAGGGAAATTCACCATCATTAGCAAAACTGTAATAAAACAAAAAACACAAAAATTTGTTCAAACTTTCATAACCTGCCAAATTTTGTAAAACGAACATGGTAATTAGGGGGGGCGTGTCCACAAAAATGGTTTTGCCATGCTCCAATCTTTTTCTTCAAGTCTTTCTCTTCATGTTTCTATTTCCAAAATGTTGGGAGGTATGTTACAGTTTTTTGTAGCTGTGTTCAGCGCAAGTGTGTCCATCCTGCCTTCTGTTCTTGATCAAGTGGGCCTAGGGAAAACGTGGAGCAAATGCAATGCCAACTTCTGGTCACAGTTATGCTGGGCATTGGTGGTAAAAACAATTAATTTCTGGGTAAAAAAAGCATGGTGATTTCCTTTGAAATTGTACTTAGTACATGGCATTTATCTTAGTGTATATTTGTATCCCTTATATAGCACTGTCTGTAACCTCTGTAACATTCATCTTGTGAAAGAGCTGTATCATTTTCCATTTTTTTTTTCTTTCAACATTGCAACAACATTGAATTTCAGCTGCCACTTAGCCATCCAGACTATCAGATTGTCCAGGTCCCGCTAAAAGGATGACACATCTGTGATGGAATAAATTGGGCTGCATAGTTGTATAGCAAACACAGATACAGGTCCGGACCCTGATTCACAATAGGCCCTGGCATTTCAAGTACACAGATGCCCAAACACTCCACCAGCCCAATAAATATTGACTGTCCATGGCAACTTATGACAAACCCTTTGGCATTTGCCAGAACCCACAGATTGCCAGTCCAGGCCTGCACAGATACACTGCTTACAATACCCTTCCCAATTCATTAATGAACAAACTGAATAAAAGTGGACCCAATATAGTATCCTATGAGACACCGCTAAAAACCCTTCTTCAAGCAGAGAATGTTCCATTATCAACCCTCCTTTGCTTGTGACCATTTAGCCAGTTTCCCATCCATTTACAAACAGTGTTACTTAGAACAACAGACCTTAACTTAGAGGGATTGTTCACCTTTAAGTTAACTTTTCGAATGATGTAGAGAATGCTCTGCTAAAACAATCTGCAATTAGTCTTCATTTTTTATTATTTTTGCGGTTGTTGGAGCTCACCAGTTTGTAATTTTGGCAGCTAGGGTCCAATTTAACCTAGCAACCAGGCAGTGGTGTGAAAGAGATATAGAAATATCAATAGAGGAGGGCCTAAATATTTATCACTTAAAACAAATAGTATAAGAGTAGTGTTTACTATCTTGAATAATTTCCAAAGAAAGAGGCCTTTATTTGTTTTACTGGGGCATATATAAAGCTTATATAAAGTGTGGTCCACACCTGTATTTTGTCAGGATTGTCTGCTAATACTCTAATCCAATTGTGTAAAAGGCTTTTTCTATATCTAGAGAAATCACTACTTGGGAACTAGTAAGTTAACAACTGGAGAACAGCCCTCTGGGGGTTGATTATCAATTGTTTTCTGTGGCATGAAGCTGGTTGTTTACCACGGATTAAATCAGGGAACTCTTGGAGCAGGACCTGGGGTTCTCTGAATAAGGGATATTTGCAGTGGCGTAACTACCAGGGGAGCAGGGGGTGCAATTGCACCAGGGCCCACTCCTTCTCGGGGGCCCACTGGAGAGGCTATTATAATTCCAATGTGCAATTCATAGGGGGAGAGCCAGATAGGGGGGCCCATGTGCCAATACTGCACCAGGGCCCCCCAGCAAGTAGTTACACCACTGGATATTTGCATAATTTGGATACTCATACCTCAAATATACTAAAATACATTTACACATTAATTAAACCCAATAGGATTGTTTTGACTCCAATAAGGATTAATTATATCTTTGTTGGGATCAAGCTACTGTTTTATTATTACAGAGATAATAATGTCATTTTGAAATATTAGAATTATTTGATAAAAATGGAATCTATTGGAGATGGCCTTCCCACAATTCAGAGCTTTCTGATGAAAAGGTTCCCTGATAGCCGATCCCATACCTGTACTAAGATTTTTACCAGTGCTTTTGCGTTCAGCATTTTGTACTCCCAGACACATAACATTAGCTTTTTGAAAAGTAAATAATTTCAAGCAACTTTGCAATATACATCAATTAAGAAATATGCAGACTTTTCATGGTTTTTAATGGTTTGGAACAGTTCACTAAACCTAGCCCCCTGCTCTCCTGCTGATCTGTCTAATTACCTCATGAAAACTCAATAGAAGTCTCAAATTATAAAATCATCTCACTGGTACAGAACCCCAACCCAGTTAAAAAAAAATTACAAGGAGTATCTTCAATATGCTAGAGATATAAAGCTGAGGAGGGAACACTATCTCACATCTACTGGGGGGGGGGGGGGGTACAGCTACTTGCAGACAGTAAGAGAAGTTATAAAGAAACTGACTGATACAGATATCCCAGATTACCCAGTGCAACTACTATTACATGGCACACAGTTATCGATCAAGTCATATAAGAAATTGCTTGATACAGCATAGATACTTACAGTATTCCTAGACATTGTTAAACACAATATCCCAACACCTAGAGACTGTTTAAACAAAGTTAATGAAATACAAAGATTTGAAGAACTAAAAGCATATTCATCACATGATAAACAAAGGTTCATCCAAAAGTGGTTTTATTGGACAGAATTCAAGGAAACAGATGACTACAAAAATGGATAAGTGAGCCATAAAAGAAAATAAGCTAAAGAAGAAGAAAAAAACAAGAAATATGGTGGTAAATCTCCTGGGGCAGCTTTACTCTTCATAGAGAGTATATGACTTGACACGAAAGTTCCAATTCAAGGGGTGAGTCCTATAAATCTCTCACACGTCCGTCCGACATCACCTGGTCGACAGTTAGAAGATAATAACATAAATAAGTACATACTGTATGTCCGGTCTAGAGGAAAGAAAAGAATAAGGTTAACAATCACTGTATTACTCCAGATATGCATATTCCTTACAAGGTTAAAATATATATATATATATTTTTTTTCAATAAATACATAGAAAATTATAACAAATGGCTGTACGGATATAGGACTATTACACTACTTGCAATATTTGTATGGATATGCATAAACTGTGGAAAACCTAAAAATCAATAAAAAATTTAAAAAAAATGAAAACTCAATAGAAGTTTATAGGAAAATTGGCAAGGCAAGGTTTTCTCACCAAATTAGATCTAGACTTGTATTGGGAATTTAATTAATCAGAATTTACCTAGAACACTTCCCTGCAGAATTCTTCCATGAGGGTCTCCATTACATACTGCCATCTGGCTGCAGCTATAGGGGAAACACCACAGGACATTCAGTTATACATTCCCCAAAGTCTTTCACCTGGTCCTGGGATAAAAAAAAAGCAGTGATCTATATAAAAGCTACAAACCAATTCTATAGAAAGAGTGTGCACACAGTGTCCATATCCAAAACAAATTGTCTGTGTCAATTCATCGTGACTATTAAAAGTGACATTTCAATGCTTTCAAGGCAAGGAGAATTATTAGTGTTTGTGGTGTGTATAGTAACATAGGGTAGTATGGTATACTAGTAGTCTTGGTATATTGTGGAATATATCCTTTACATATTCTTTACATACACAACATCTGCTGATGTTACAAAGTATTTACATTTATGTATTGCGAATGCATGTGTAGTATAAGACCAAGGAGTCCACTCCTTTGTATACATGGAATGCACATTGAATTTGCCTGTTGAAACCCAGATAATGAAATGGTAGTGACAATATGATTGTAAAACTAAAGGTGGCCATACACAGAGAGATCTGCTCGTTTGACGACGTTGCCAAACAAGCGGATCTCTCCTGGATATGCCCACTTTGAAGTGGTCAATATAGGGCTGATCCGATCTTGAGCCCTATTGCTCAATGATTGGATCAGAACGGAGGTAAATGGGCGGTCAGATCGCAGGACGGCATCAACGAACAGATGCAACCACAAACCAATTGGATTTTTAGTCCCGTCCAATCGACATCTGGCCAACTTTAGGCCAGATATCGATGGGGAGCCCGTCGGAGGGCCCCATACCTGGGCCAATAAGCTGCCGACTCTGTCGTCTGTCTGCAGCTTTTATCGGCTGTGTAAGTCAAGGGACAAGGGGATGCATCAGTTCACTAGAAATTCTGCTGTCTCTCAAGTATATACAAATAACCTGCAGCCTTTACAGCACACTTGCGCACCAACACTTTGGTGCATTGTAGTATTTTATTCAAGTGTTAAGGCAGAGCCGAGTGTCTAAGTACTCACTTCAGTATGAGTCACATCCCTGGGTTTCACTTTGTAACTCGACTCTTCCTGCTGCGTCACCATGTCCCCAGGCCTTTGTCACCAACAGGCATTTTAGGAGTGGTGTTTTGCAATATTCGAAACCGCTGACGTGAACAGTTGAATGTTTGAAAGTTCTTGACCTTTGCTTACAAATGTGCCTTCACTGCACTTTTCTACTGAACAAGTTTAAAGGGCTTTACCTGCTTGCTCCAGTTTTAAATGATAATTCATTTTGTAGTGTGTCTGATAAGGCTTTCATTTGCTATTTTGTCTTGGAAATGATAGTATTGTGATGTTTTCTTTTCCTCTGAGTAATGTGTCTTGTTCCCACCGTAAAACTGAAACTTGCAACTAGCACAACTTATTTCCTAGTGACAAAGGAGTCTTTAATCAACAATGTTGTGTGTGTGTGTCCACTCTTTCCATGATTTTGGTGGGTTAATTAAATAAGTCTACACTAAATGATGTGAATTGGGAGTGCTGATCCTTTCTACAGATTTATTTATTAAACTTACAACAATAACAACTGATGATCACAACATACAGTTTCTTCCATTTAAGAAGCCTGTAATGAAAATAAAAGGATATATTTTCTAAATAGGAACCTGAGGTCCCTTGGCTAGGATGGTATATTTAGTGTGTTAGCCCTCAGGTGACTATATACCTATAGACAAAAATGCTTTAAAAATTTTTTTCACAGGGCACTAGTCAAACATACGCAGACTGTCCTGGCAATGGGCTGAGGGGAGGGTGTGGGCTCTAGACCAATAGGACACACCTAAAGACAGCCCCCCTTCTATTTCATTAGTCAGAAACCAAAGTGGCTTTTTGGCCCCAACAGGACCATTCTTAAGCCCTGAGAAAGGTCCCCAGGTGGAACTGAACCGTCACATTGCTTGCACATCCTCTCAATGTTGCTGGTCTTTCAATATATTTTTTATCTTACCATGCCATACCTCCCAACTGTCCCTTTTTTTGAGGGACAGTCCCTCTTTTGACAGCTCAACCTGCAGTCCCTCATTTGTACTGGAAAGTCCCTATTTTCTCTGCACTGAACAGCCAGAAAAAGAAACAAAGTTTCCCAGAACAGCTAACAGGTGCATATAAGATACTTTGTAACACTTTTGAGATAAGAAAATAAGTAATTGTAACAGGAGAAATATTTTCAAACTTTCATAATCTGCTAAATTTTGTAAAATGAACATGGTAATTAGGGGGTGTGGCCACAAATATGGGTGTGGTCAAAAATTGTAGCCCTGCTACTTGCGGGAAAAAAATTTGTCACTCTTTTTACTTCCAAAATGTTGGGAGGTATGCCATGCACCTCCATTGAGACTGGAGGTGGTCTGCTGTCTATTGGTATTATATATATATATAAATAAATATTTGTACTGTGTTAGCACTCTTCCTGGATTGTCATTGAATATGGGTGCAGGGTCAATATAAAATATATAATTCAGATGAAGAACCCGCACTCCATTTTGTGAATAAATCGTGTCTTTATTCTTTAATGCACATCCAATGTTTCGGCCCATTTTAGGGCCTTTATAACTTTTATAAAGTGGCCTGAAACATTGGATATGCAGTAAAGATTATTCACAAAATGGAGTGCGGGTCCTTCATCTGAAATATATATATATGGGAATATGTCATCCAGAATGGTTGGTACCATTTTTTAAAGGTGTCTTTCCATAACCCGGATCACCCAGTTATTATAATTGCTAACCTGAAGTTTTAAACCCAGGACTAGTGCTCCATTTACCTTAAAACTGCACCGACCTGCGGTACTACAATGTATGAAAATGCCATCAACTGTGAATAACTTAAAATCAATGAATGATTCTCACACTGGCACTAATAGGGCTTTTTAGAAAGCTGAGAAATAAGAAGGAAAGGGGTGTAACTACAGAGGAAGCAGACCCTGCGGCTGCAGGGGACCCAGGAGGTATAGGGGCACCATGGGGCCCTAATTCAAATACTATTTCAATAAATATTGGTAAAACAGGTGTAGCATCCTCTAGACATTATAGGGGCATGAAAAATTATTTGCTGTGGGGCCCAGTAATGTCTAGTTATGCCACTGAACAAGGAGTTTTCAGGCATTATTCTTTCTGTATCTGGCCCATATCTGTAGGTGATATCTAAAGACATCTTTATCAATGTAATAAAATGCTTTATCTTCTTAAGTAACCTCTGCATATAAACCTCACATATCTGGATTTTTGTTTCTTTTAGACTGACTGATTTCTGAACATGTCCTTCTTATTTAGTTGGATCTACAGTGGTTTCAGTGGTGTCCTTCAGTTTTTAGGTAAGGTTAAATATGTATTTGCGCCTACTACCTATACCGGGTGACATACAGTATTTAAAAAATGTGCTTAGATTACATGGTATGGTATTTAGTACACTTTTAGAACATTAAGAACATTTGGTTCTTAATGATAAAAAAAAATTGTATAAAACAACAATAATACATTTCACAGGGCATTTGTTTTATAGATGGGGCCAAGGATCCCCCATTTGAAAGCTTGGAAGAGTCAGAACAAGAAGACAAATAAAAAAAAAACTATAAAAAAATAAATAATGAAGACCGAGAATTGGCCATTCTATAATAAACTTAAAGGTGAACCATCCCCCTGGCACAGTGACAGAGTAAGGAGACATGCTAGCTATTGTAGATAAATTCTTGGCCACAATACACAGTGCCCTGCCACTAGAAGGAGCTGAATCAAAAATATTTGTGAATAAAGGGGAGGCAATCCCTTAACTATGTTCTTAGCTCCTTCACTGATGCCTGATAAGGTGTTTCATATAGACCAACCACTGATAAGTTCTGATAAGCAGATATAAATAGCAAACTGATTATCAGACACAATACACTTATGAAAAACAGTTTTTAACAAACAAAATACAGAACATATAAAAATAGGCTTAAATTAAAAGATGATAATATACCCCAAAAGCAAAATAAAATGAATTGTCCTATATGTTATTTATGTGGGCCAGTAAGTTATGCAGCTCTTCATCCTAAGTTATTTCAGACAGGGGTCAATCATTTAACAAAGGTTTACAGAATAAGAACATTATTTATTTAAGAATTATTAATATTCATTGTTAGTTAATGTTATGGTCAGAACAAATCACCACATTTTGTAATTTTGTCCTTTCAAGGATTATACAAGAAAACTGGAAAGTTAGTATTTCTAGGTTTGGATAATGCTGGAAAGACAACACTGCTCCAGATGCTTAAAGATGGACGAATGGGACAGTATGTGCCAACTCTACATCCCAGTCAGTATTCAGTTTTTTTTCTCTTCTTTTTTTTTGTAATGGCTTGTTTATTAGGTCCTAAATGCCTAATCAATGTATGTTATTTTTACATATTTTACTTTGCTTGATTGCAGAAGTGGGTGATTTCCGCTTTCCCTTCTAATATCTAATGTTGTGAGCTTTATAGCTGCATGCTGAGATATTATATGAACATTAATATTACATACAGGTGAGTGTAGGGCCCACTGGGGCTGCATCACCCGTCATGGGCCCCCTGCTGCGCCATCTGCACTCCCACGGGGCCTCACTGCGCCACACGCACCCATGGGGCCTTTGCGTGGCCCGCACCCCCCTACAGGCCCAGTCCAGATTCAGTTACATTACAAAACTTTGTTTCACGATTTATCACATGAAAAGTATATTGAAGCCAATGGAAATTTAGAAGATAAGTCTGTCTCAGGTACAGATTAAGTGCAGCTGTCTCAGACTTTAGGGTTGGGGCAGATTCTGGGAGATTTAGTCGCCTGCAGGGCGACAAACTCCCCAAACTGACTTCTGTCTGAACGATGAATCGCCTGCACTAACTCACTCACAGTGCTTCGATTTCCGCAGTCACCCAAGGAAATTTCAGACGACTTCGGAAATAGAAGCGCTGCGAGTGCATTAGCACAGGTGATTCTTCATTCAAGCAGACAGAAGGCAGGAAGAAGGCAGTTCGGGGAGATTGTCACCCCCAGAAGAGGCGATTAGTCACCAGGCGACTACATCTCTCCGAATCTGCCTGTCTGCCCCAACTAAGGTTGCCACCTGGCCATTATTTTAACGGCCTGGTCGGTAAATATGTTGCATGATTGCAATGTTAAAGGACAAGGAAAGGCAGAATTGACTTGAGGGTGCCAAACGTAAGGCACCCCCATACTGATGTACCTCAAGCCCGGGGCCGGTGCTCCTATCAGGCAAATCTGCACCGGCCCCAGGTTATAATAGTGAGCACCACGGAGATCAGTACTTCCGGATGCGCGCTGATTTTAAAGTTAAAGTTCGACTTTTCGTTCTAATGCGCATCAGCGCACATAAGGAAGTACTGATCTCCGTGGTGCTCACTTCTATAACCCAGGGCCTGTGCAGATTTCAACTGATAGGAGCACCGGCCCCGGGTTTGAGGTACATCAGTTTAATCACTTGGGGGTGCCTTACGTTTGGTACTTTGTAATCTACCATGGCAAGGACTGATCTAATTCATGTAATCTCTGTAAAGCTCTGCATAGTATGTTGGTGCTTAAAGGAACATTATCACCAATTGTGAAAGTCTTTTAAAATAATGGAAATATAATGCACTGCACTGATAAAACTGACATGTTTGCTTCAGAAACTCTAAAATAGTTTATATAAACAATCTGCTGTGTAGCCATGGGTGCAGATATTAAAAGCTGAAAAAGGAAAAAAGGCATAGAATACACACCAGATAACCGATACATTCTGAAGAATACCATTGTGCTTATCTGTTATCTACTATGTATCCTGTGTTTAAATCACTTGCTGCCATGGCTAAACAGCAGCTTGCTATATAAACTATAATTGTGATTCTGAAGCAAACACCAGTTTTACCAGTGGAGGGCAACCCTACATTATATTGTCATTTCTTTAAAACAAATTTTTGATGTTACTGTTCCTTTAAATAAAGGAGGCTAACAACAACCAAATTGAATGAGACAATTTGCAATTGGTTTTCATTTTGTATTATATGTCATTTTTCAGTCATTTAGCCTTTTTTGTTCAGCAATGTGGTTGCTATAACAATAAACGTGCAGCCTTGCAGAGCATGTTTTTTAGATGGGGTCAGTGGCCCCCATTTGAAAGCTGTAAAGAGTCAGAAAAAAAAAATAATGAAGACCAATTGAAAAGTTGCATATAACTAGCCATTCAATAGCCTACAAAAAAAGTAAAATTTTAAGGCTCTTGTATTGCAGTGCAATTTCTTTAAATTTAAATGAATCGATTTACTTGTATGATCAAGAATAAGGGGCCCATTTCTGACTGACCAAGTTTTTGTGCTCAGGCAATCAAAGGAATCCCAGCATGAGTTTGCAAAAATTTGGACAATCATAAACAGGCGCCACGTTCCTGCCTTCCTCAGTCAGTTGCTGTCTTTCAGCTTCGTAACTTACAGCGCCATAATGGAAGCTTTTACAGACACACTGCTGTTCAAATAATCAGAAAGATATAATAATTTCTTATGGGTGCTCTGAGAGACCGTTCAATGGACAGAGTCATGCATTTACCTTAATGCTAGCATGGTGTGTGGTGATTAAGAATGGAAGCAGGAACCAGGTGGGGTTAGATGGTTGCTCAGGTGAGTGTTCCCAAAAGTTGTGAGGGTCAAAAGTCCAAGATTAGGACTGCAATAAGGATAGAAAAAGCAGATAATTAAAAAAGAACAGCTAGGAATTTCTATATATTTATTGCTGTTATACCCACTGCTGTACATACAGGAAAACAAGGAAGTGCAAGGAATATGCAAGTATTATTTATAATAGCCCTGCATCTTTTCAGTTCCAAAATGAAGCTCCTCCTTGATATATGCCAATAACATGAAATGTTCTTTGCTTTAAATTACAGCATCTGAGGAGCTAACCATTGCCGGAATGACATTTACAACATTTGATCTTGGTGGACATACCCAAGGTAAGAGAACAGAGGAGTCATTTACAAGGGGCCAGGCGTTAAGGGCACAAAACAAACTTGCACCTTGTCCATTCTTCCCCAAATACGCAAGTGCAGGGCTCCCTAGAACCTTGTGTCTGGTGCTTATGGACTGTGCATTCAGAAGAACAATAAAGCTATTGGTCTGCCGGGCATGACCATGTACCACCCACTACACATTCTGCATGAACTGCTGCAAACAGTGCCTCAAAAAGAGAGGCCCACCTTCTTGCATTCTGTTCTCAGAGTACAAAGGGTTGCTCCTATGGACAACAAATGCACATTCCATGGGGACATTTTGCACCTTTCCCCTTCTTTAATAATTTAACCCTAAAACCCTATAATAAATGCATGTTAAATCCTGCATACAAATAGATGACATTCTAGAAACAATGGGGCAGATTCAGTAACAGGCAAATTTTCGCCAGCGTCCACTTCGCACCACTTCACCAGGTGCAAAGTCGCTACCACTTCGCTAATTCACTTATAAGCGAAGTTGTGTCCTAGGCGCCGAACGCTGGCAGCTTTTCGCTAGCATTACTTTGGCAGTGCAAACATTTCAAAGAGAATATGCTCTAGCATTTGTTTGTGCCTAGCGAAAATTCGCTAGTGATCTTGCACTTAGGTCAGTTTTCATAGGGCAGGTAATTTAAAGTTGTATGGAGGTCATTATTATAAATGTTGGTGCAAATGCTTGAAGTTACCACTTTATATTACAAATGTCCAGGGAACCTAAATAAAGACAAGAAAGTTAATATAATGCTCTACACATGAGCCCACTTTAAAATGAATGTTCCATATGTTATAAAATGGCTGGAGAAAACCAATTACTCAAAAATAGTTTAAGTTTAAATAGTTGAAGCAATCCCGCTTCAAAAAAGGAAAATTACCAATGTTTTTTTGGAACTTTAATGCATTTTCAGCAGACAGGATATAATGTAAGTGACAGAAGATTGATGAAGATTTAGCTTCTTGACTAGATTCTCATTCATCCAGATCATGGTATATCTAACAAGAGTCAGTTGAACTGAAGAAGCTGCTCGGATGAGCAGTGTTACGTCTTCATTAAAATTTCTTAATTTCTTAAGTCCAGTTGTTTTCAGTTACTTGTGTTAGATATTTAGCTTCTTTTTAGCACTTTGCCTGGTCTGAGGTGGCTTAGTCAACTGTGGCGAAAGAAGTAACGTTCAGTAAAATCCATACTTTGTTAAATTTGCAGAGTGATGACCTTTCGCCAGAGCGAAAAGTCGCCTGTACAAACCCTAGCAAATTGTCGTCTGCACCTATTGTGAATTGACAATGTCCTTGTGGATGCTAGAAATTTCGCTAGCGTTAACCACTTCGCCCTTTAATGAATCTGCCCCTGTGTTCCCTATAGAAAGATACATTTAACAAACTATATTTATGGAAGGTTTCATACAAAGATGGAGAGCATATATATTTAATATTTCAGGCTCTATTTTTACAACAAAAAGGGTGGGTGAAACATTTCTAAATATTGACATTCTCCTACACTATACTTTTTTTGATAACTAGGTTTATTCTAAATTTCTACCACCACTATACCCCCTCCCACCTCTCCTCTGGTCTATACAAAGTACGTTGATTTCTACAGTCAGGGCACTGCTGCACTCTCTGCCCTACAGAACTAAACCTTCAGCTTGACTCTTGAATTGTAGCTAGTTACATAAACTTTCTGTGGGAGAGCAAATAAATTACCTTGGGTGGATATTTACATTGCCTCCTAAGGAATGCCTCCTCAACTTTTCTGCCTTCTTTCCAGATTATATTTGTAAATTAGTCACATAATATGGTGTATATTATAATTTTAAAACATTGAATATTTTTTTTAATGTGCTACAATTAAAACATAAAAATTGTAAATGGTTAAATTTTTTTTTAGAAATAGTGAGGTAATTCTAGCAAACACTAGACACTAGTGTTATTAGATCTGTTATCTAGAAACCTATTATTCAGAATGTTCCGAAATATTTAAATGCCATTTCCCATGATGTCTTGTTTAAAAGAGAAGGAAAGTGTAAACCACTGGGTGATAAATATTAGGCAACCTCAATTTTCTCTAAGGATTTACAGAGATTATACCTCATTCACATAAGTCTCTACTTCATTTTTATCAAGCTGTGTAAAATCTGATGTAAGCACACGTATCCAGAAACCCATTATCCAGAAAGTTCCAAATTACAGAAAGGCCATTCCTCATAGACTCCATTTTATCCAAATAATCTGAATTTTTAAAAATGATTCCTTTTTCTCTGTAATAATAAAACAGTTTGTACTTGATATCTACTTAGATATAATTAATCCTTATTGGAAACAAAACCAGCCTACTGGGTGTATTTAATGTTTACATGATTTTCTAGTAGACTTTAGGTATCGAAATTACAGAAAGATCCGTTATCTGGAAAACCGCAGGTCCCAAGCATTCTGAATGACAGGTCCTGCATCTGTACACACATTCTTTCTAGAAGGCAAATTGCTACCATTTTAAAATTGAGGGAGGTATATATTGTTTTATGGGGGCTTTCACATGGTCAGTAATATTTGAATACAAGAAAGAAAACATTTTTAATCATAAAGTGTTTCTTCATTTCTTCAGCTCGTAGAGTGTGGAAAAACTACCTTCCTGCCATAAACGGCATTGTGTTTCTTATTGACTGTGCGGACCATGAACGGTTATCAGAATCAAAAAGAGAGCTTGATGTAAGTACATTGTTTTCCAAGCTATATCTATTCCTACATTACCTATAGAGCCAGCATACTTTAAAATCTGTCTTTTTCTTTACATTTGCATCATGAAAATATCAGTACATATCTTATATATATATATATCTTTATATCTGTAAAAAGTGGAATCGACACCTCTCTCTACAGTTGCATCTGGGAGGCATAAGCTTCTTGTTGAAGATCCCCTGCCACAAAATATATGTATATGTATTTTAGGCTTTAGGGAATGTATGCTTTGCTTGATAACCCCCCTCAACACAAATCTTTGCCATAGATCCGGGCCTGCCACATGGGCCCCAATTATTAGGCCACTGGGAAATAAAATGGGCTTAAAGGGGTTGTTCACCTTTGAGTGAACTTTTAGTATAACGTAGAGAGTGATATTCTGAGACAATTTGCAATTGGTTTTCATTTTTTATTGTGTGTAGTTTTATAGTTATTTAGCTTTTTATTCAGAAGCTCTCTATTTTGCAGTGTCAGCAAATTACCCTAGCAATCCTGCATTGATTTGAATAAGAGACTGGAATATGAATAGGAGATGGACGGAATAGAATGATAAGTAATAAAAAGTAACAATAACAATACATTTGTAGCCTTACAGAGCATTTGTTTTTAGATGGTGTCAGTGACCCCCATTTGAAAGCTGCAAAGAAACAGAAGAAAATTGCAAATCATTAAAAAACTATGAAAAATAAATAATGAAGACCAATTGAAATGTGTCTTAGAATTGGCCCTTCTACAATATGCTAAAAGTTAACTTGAAGGTGAACCACCCCTTTAAATGTAAAAAAAAAGAAAGCATCAGGCACAGACACTCCCCACAAATCATTCCCCCTTTCCAACCCAAAAATCTCACTTTCAAGACTTCATCTATTTTTTACTCTCATGAACATTTTCTGCATGACCCAATGCTTAATGCGTATATGATACTAGTCTTGCAATCTAGCATTCAGCTCTGTATTAGCGTGCAACAAAACTTCTCAACTATAGTTATATAACGTTCAGACAAGCTTATCCCCTGAAGGAAAATGTCTCTTTTAGCAGCAAACTGTTTACTTTTCATAAGAGGAGTTTATTTATCTAGTGTTTGGTTACAGCAATTTCACTTCAGCTGTTTCTTTACACAGCTGGGAGTGCTAAATTTATATAAGGGTGAGAACAATTATTTTGATACTATATTAATGTGAGAAAGATATATATGTATATAAAGTGCATGTAAATTCTCATATTTCATCTAGCTGTATCTGACAAATTCACTGCCTGCATATTTTACATCATTGGTAGGCTATACACAACCTGAAAGGTTTATTCTACATTTTATCATCTCCTCACACATTGTTAGCATTGTAGAATCCATCTGCACATCATGGGTCCTACTAGCGGCATTCATAGCACTATTTTATAAGAAAGCAAACAATCATCAGAGCTTCATCTCTATCTATTGTTCATAAATACACTTATAAAGTGATAGCAGAGTGGAAGGGAGATGGGCACTGCCAACAGAAAAAAACTTTTTTGCAGAAAGGAAAAATTAGTAAGTAAATAGAAATTTCCCTCTTTTTGCCTCATCTAGTTTGTAAGACTTTTCTTGCATAAAATAAATTTTACTAGAATATGTAATGTTGTATTTGCTGTGGTTTGTACTTTCTGTTCTTCAGTTTAGAATTTAAAATGTTATCTGGTTGTGTTCAGTACCACTATGGCAGCCACAAAATAGTAATGATTGGATATATGGCTGTTTAGTGTTAATAAAGCAAATGTTGTACCATGGCCCTCTAATAACATGGCTATTTTAACCCTTTTAGGGTAAGGCCAGATGAGAAGATTCGTGGAGATTTGTCGCCTGGCAACTAATTGCCTCTTCTTTGGGGGCGACTAATCTCCCCAAACCACTTCCCCCTGGCTTAAATTAATAACATGCGCCTATTCACACTGTGCTTTCCCGAAATCACTCGAAAGGAGGCAACTTTGAGCGACTTCATAAAAGCCAACGCCACGTGTGAATAGGTGCATGTGATTATTCATTTAAGCCGCTGGAAGGCAGGGGGAAGCGGTTCGGAGAGATTTGTCGCCCTAATGAAGAGGCGATTTGTCGCCAGGCGACAAATCTCCCCGAATCTTCCCGCCTGGCCTAACCCTTAAATCCCCTTTTGTATCCCATGTACTACTGAATTCCTTCACTGTATTATTCTCCACTACTGCTGCTGGGAGGCGCCACTATGCATCCAGCACTCATTCAGTAAATGAACTGACCGCTCACCCATTAGAAATAAAACACACTGACAAAACGAACACAATCTGATTTTCTTGAAGGATTGTGTTAGTTTAAAACTGTCACCAGCCAAAAAGTGATTGGTTGCTGAGCACTGCTTTGAATTGTTTACATTTTAGGCATTGATGGCAGATGAAACTATAGCCAATGTTCCAATCCTGCTTCTCGGTAACAAGATCGACCGACCTGAAGCTATTAGTGAAGAGAGGCTACTGCATCTGTTTGGAATCTATGGACAGACAACAGGCAAGGTAAGATATTTACAGCTTGAAGGGAACATCCTGCTACAGATAATTTATTCATTAAACTAACCTGATTGAGACTGCAATGTTATGGGATTGCTGTATTTATTGTGGTTTATAGAAACAAAACCTGAATATTTGTATAATTGATGGTTTAACAGGAAGGACGAGTAAAGAGGTGCTATATTCATAAAGGTGTGGAAAAAACAGCAATTGCAATACATATCTCCATCTTAACACTGTGACACAAATTCAGGTCTGCTCCTGCCATGAGGCAAGGTGAGGTCAATTAAAGCGATACCGACACGTTCTTATAAAAATCATAGGAACGTGTCCATATAAGGAGGTGCTGCACACTGAATATTTTCAACTAAAAGCCCCACCAAGCCCCGCGAATCTTCATTAAGCCAAACCTCCTTATGGATCTTCTGCATTGTTTCAGTGACACTGGGCTGGGGGCAGCGCAATCCTTCCATAGGCTAATTACAAATGAAAACAGGACTTCAGCCTATGGAAGGATTAGTCCGCACCCAGCCCAGCGTCACTGAAACAACACAGAAGAAGAGGGAAAATATTTGGAGTGCAGCTCCTCCTTGATATGGACACGTTCTTATGATCTTTATAGGAATGTGTTGGTATCACTTTAACATGGCAAGAATTCAAGCTAAGATAGTTTTCGAAGGTTTGTATTTGGGGGCATACGCTATAGGCTCTTGCATAAAGCAGGATAGTTTCCTTTAAGTTAACCTTTAGTATATGTAGGGGAGCTATGTATACTTGTCTCTCCTCTGTTAGTTCCCAACACTGTGAGCTGACAGGAAGAAGGAAGTGCTGCACAGGAAGTGCTGCTGTGACCAGGGTTGCCACCTGGCCGGTATTTTGCCGGCCTGGCCGGTATTTTGATGGTTGAACTTAATGTTATTAATAGGAAAAAAAGATAAATATATAGGAAGGCCAGTATTTTTTTTCAAGAAAAGGTGGCAACCCTAGCTGTGAGGGAGAAGCAACAGAGTAAAAGCAAAGTTCTGCAAGCTCCCACGTATTACTGTGTGTTTGAAAAGTCTGTAGGGAACCCCAGTGGCAGAAAAGCACACTCTGTTTAGGGCGTGGAAGGCTCTGAAGAGCAAAGCATGCTCTTCTCAGGGTACAGAAAGCCAAAGGGAGTCCTTCTTAGGATTTTGAAGATACTGCCACATAAGTGGGAATCCTCCCAGAAGCTCAGAAATATTATATAAAGTTGCTCCTGGCTGACAGGCTGTGTGCATCACAGTTATTTAAAGTTACAGTCAGTGGCGTTTCTGGGGCTGCTGCAGCCTGGTGCAGCAGCGATGCCTCCCCCACTTCCCGCTTAAAAATCAGCATTGGAGCGGGTCAAAGGAGGGAGGTATCCCTAGTGCATTGAGCGCAATTGCGCTCTCTGCACTAGCGGTAGGGTGCAAAAATGTGCACAAGGAAATGGTAATCAAAAAATAGAGGCCTCGAACATTCCTGACCTGCATGGGCAAAAGTTTTCTGACATCCTGTGTCAGTGCCGTAACTACTCCCTGGTGGGCCTGGTAGAGGATGGGCACCTGGGCCCCCCTGTCGGGCCCATACCTCTATAAATACCATCTAACTGCCTGCCATAACCATTATTGTGGCCCCAAGGTGGTGGGGGCCCCGGTGCAATTGCACCCTCTACACGCCTGGTAGTTACACCACTGTCCTGTGTTGTACTGTTAGGGCTATTCCTAGATGGCAAGGTCTAAAGAAAGATAAGTAATAAAAAGTAACTATAACAGTTGGAGCTTCAACGAGCAATTTTTTTTGGCTTTCAGGGTCAGTGATCCTGTTTTGAAAGCTGGAAAAAGTCAGAAGATGAAAGCAAAAAAAAAAAAAAAAAAGAATATTAAGATCAATTGAAAAGGAACTGGCCATTCTATAGCATACTAAAATAAAGGCAAACCACACCTTTAAAAACACTGCTGCAGTACATAAAATACTACAGCTGGTTTACCCACAAAATGACTATGTAATTCAATAAAGGGATTGATTCTAATATTTTTCATTTACTACTTATGGGTGTACATGGTAGAGGCCTTATTTTTTAAACTTTGAAGTTTGAAGTTAGTACACAAACTTGAGTTGGTAGGGAAAATAACTGACACAACGTGAGATTTTTTTGTTTATTTTTCCTCAAGCAGTACCGTTGCATTCTCAGGTGCATTTTTTGGCGGAAAGAAAACTCACACATAAGTGAGCATCACATTGTCTCAATTCACTTTCAATGAGGCAAAAATGTTTTAATAAAGTAGTGAAATAAATAATTTATTAAAGTTGTTTGAGAATATTCCCATGACTTCTATGCAGCACCGCCAGCTTTTAATTGTGGATTAATTCTATTTTAGGCAGGGGCGATCTGTTGGCTGCTGCCGCCTGAGTCAGCAACCCCGATTCACGCTTAAAAGTTTAGGGTCGGAGCGGGTCAAAAGGGGCTGCATCGCTAGTGCAACAGGTAATGTGCTTTCTGCACAAGCAGAGCCGAATTTCCGCTTTAAAAACCGGAAATTCGACTCTTAAAGTTACAGGGGGCGGCTTTTTGCCGCCCCTAGTAACTGGCCATTCACTGCTCACCTTGCCTCATGGCAGGAATGGCCCTGAATTCAGGTTTCTGAAAATACCTGCACATTTGTTTTTGTGTCCAGTTTTTCTCAAACCCCCCCCAGCGATATTTGCTAAATCAGTGCCAAATATCACACCATTAAAAGAGCACACAGCTGAAGTGTATGCAAGCACTAGCTTTAACTTCATGGGTCCTAGTTGTGCTTAGGGTTGCCACCTTTTCTTGAAAAAAATACCGGCCTTCCTATATGTTTAGCTTTTTTTCCTATTAATAACATCATTGGGACCAACCATCAAAAATACCGGCCAGGCCGGTAAAATACCGGCCAGGTGGCAAGTATAGTTGTGCTCACATGGGGCCTTTCATTACCTGGTGCCAAATTTTGCTGTGGTTTTGCAGCACTTGCATTGTAGGTACCAAATACGGATTGCGCTGAAATAATAATAATACATTCTCATATACTGCATTATTATTTAACCCCCACTGTTCATTGATTGTCTCGTTTCAGGGGAAAGTGCCACAGAAGCAGCTGGCTAACAGACCTCTGGAAGTCTTCATGTGCAGTATTCTGAAGAGACAAGGCTATGGGGAAGGGTTCCGATGGTTATCACAGTACATTAATTGACGACAAGTTATATATTAAATTCCATCTTTTATTTAATTGTTCTGGACCTATAACTCAAACTTGATTGATTTTTTTTAAGCAAAGCAGTACTGCAGGGTAATACTATAAAACTGCCTCCACAAAGGGCTTTGCAGAGCCATATCTTGTCATACTGTTATGCACACAGTTCATCAAGTTATTTTATATAAAAGGCAGTCAACTATTTGTACCCGTTATAAAGGTTATAATTTCTAGTTATCGCTAGTGAAAATACTATCAGTGCACCTAACATCAAATGTAATTGAAAACCCACTATTTGGCAAACATCCTTGTCTAAAATGTTTACATATTACTTTAGCAACCTTGGTTAGCAGATCATTTATTTTGGAAAACTCATGCTGTCTGTCTTTAGAAACAGTACAATTCTAGTACTACTATGCATAAAGCTTATCATCATTATGCATCATCATTATTATCATCATTATCCACAAACACAGCTTCTTCTCTATTAGTAAAGAAGGTACAGGGTATTGCAAATTCAAACAACCAAAAATACTATGCATTATGTGAAAATACTCTTTTTATTATGTTAATGGTTCTCTAAGCCTTTAAAAACAAAATACCTGATCAGAAGCAGTAGAAATTTAGGAAGAACAGTACAAATTCACACAGTGTTTCTGTTGGCTGGGGTATAACTTAAAGGAGAAGGAAAGGCAGAATAGACCTGGGGGTGCCAAACGTAAGGCAAGTATATCTGCCTTTCCTTCTCCTTTAACATGGTTGGGGCAGATCAAGGGCAGCATCTAAAAACATCTATATGTTTTAATCTGAAAGGTTCATATTTACGTACGATACTGGAGAATGCATTCATAACTGTAGTCACCAGTGGTGAAAATCATAGTGTCATGATTTTCAGGAACATCGTAGGCCTGCTAATAATTCTCCGGCAAAACTCACTAAGCCAGTGATGCAAATAATGGATATAAACAGTCGAACAGCTTTTTGTTTTCTGGTTCTCATCCATATTAAACATTAATTAGAGACACACAGCAATGTTAAGGAACCTATTTATCAGTTGCTATAGTTTCATAATTAACAGATAATATACATACATTTTTATACAACTATAGATATTCATGAATCCCATAAATGGGAAATATGTTCACAAGAGAGAAATGTATACAGTATTTTATTAAAAATTTACTGCATGTATAAAATGATTTTATTTAAAATATTGTAAGCAATAAAATATAATGGCTTTATCTATTTAAGGTGTTGAGTTTGTCAATGGTACTTTGTAAATTTTGTGGAGAAAAAGACAGAAGAAATATAGAACAGGTATGGGATTCCTTTATCCGGAAACCCTTTATCCAGAAAGCTCAGTATTTTGGAATGGATGTCTCCCATAACCTTCATTATAATAAAGTAACCCTAATTTTTAAAAATGATTTCCCTTTTCTCTGTAATAATAAAACAAAACAAACAAAAAAAAAAAACACTTGAGTCTAGGGCCCCTACTTAAACAAAATATTGGAGGCCAGAGGTTTTTAACTTGTATTTAAACAACATTGTTGTAGTATTTAATCACTCCTTGGCAGCATTAACTTCCTACTCCTCAGCAAGCAATATCCTTACTTTTCCTCCTCGGCGTACAATCTTTTTTTCTTCTCCTCAGCCGCAGCTTCTTTTTCTTTGTCCTGCTTGTTAGTTTAGATGCTGGCTACCAGTGAATAAAAACAGCTCAAATTGTATATCCCAAAATAATGATTTTATGCTCACTGCAATTTGGCTGTGAATAAATGGGCGACTAGTCTAATTACAACTAGTTGTGTGATGTTGCTGTGTTTCTATTCCCAATACCTGAACAATAGAGTCTTGGCTAGGCCTGCATATTATTTTTTCTAATATACAAGTTATCATCATCCTGCAGCCTTGTGCTTTTAAATGGGCACAGAAACCTTATTTATATTAGGGGTTCATTATCCCTCATAATACACGAGTGGTACTTAGCGTTACCCGTCTGCAGCTTTTTGCCTTTATATGGTTACAGAACCCCTCAATTACCTCTAATATACCTAAATATGTAAATACAGTAGGGGGTACATTATCCCTTATAATACATGAGTGATACTCCGAGTTCCCTGTATAACTCATCCTGCAGCCTTGTGTCTTTAAAGGGACACAGAACCCTTCAGTGATTTCTAATATCATTATTTACAGTGGAATGTACATTATCCCTCATAATACATGAGTGATATTCAGAGTTTCCTGTATAACTCAGTCCTTGGTCATTATATGCACACAGAATATCTAATTGACTTCTGATATCCTTATAAATAAAAAGTAAGGAGTACATTATCCCTTATTATACATGAGTAATACTCAGAGCTCTCCTTTATAGTCATAAAATCAGTTCTATGTATAACTCAGCCTGCAGTCTTGTGCCTTTATATGATCACAGAACCTCTTGGTGACTTCTAATATCCTTATATTTGACAGTAAAGGGTTGATTATCACTTATAATACATGAGTGATAATCAGAGTTCCCTCATATAATTACAGAAGTCCTATCAGGGCCGGATAGGGTTAGGCAGAAGAGGCATGTACTTAGAATGCAAAGATGCAGGGATGCCAGCAGGGTCGGACTGGAGGGCCCGGGGCCCACTGGGACTGCCGTCCAGGGCCCCCCTCTGGCCCCCCCTCATCTATTACAGGGCACTGATGTCATTGCATGGCGCTGTGCACCGCTGCGCATGCACACCAAGCGCCGCGTGTCACCCAATTTTTAATCTAAAACTAAATTGGGGGCCCATGAAGGTCGCGGCCCACTGGGGGTTTCCCCCTTATCCTGCCGGGCCAGTCCGACACTGGGCACCAGGCTGTACCTTTTCTTCCACCTTGCCCCTAGTTCGAACCCTCATGATGACATTGTGGCGAAGATGGCGCCTGTGATCCTACACGAAGAGACCTGCGCTTTAGGGTAATATACAAGTTAGGAGCAATAGCCCAGGGGGGGG
>CM044435.1:13135750-13153392 GCA_024363595.1 Xenopus borealis | reverse complement strand
ACTGAGAGGGGCGGGGTTTGGGGCAATATGGTGACTGGCAGGGTTGCCTAGGGTGCCTGGTTGGTTTAGCCCTCATAAGTCAGGGAATCCTTAATTAGTTACTCCCCCAATCAATGTTCCCTCTAAGGTGAGCGCTTACGCACACATATTTTGAGGCCATTGCACACAACAAATTGTGGTGCGCACAAATAATGTGTGAAAACAGTCTATTTTATATTAATGCTGACCTGAGCACACAGGTTTTAAATACTGTGCACAAAAGTTTCAAATGTACACACAAAATAATTTTTATCTCACAAATAGCCATGAAGGAATTAGAGGGAACATTGCCCCCAATTAGGGTTGCCACCCAGCTGTTATTTTACCAGCCTAGCTGGTAAAACACCCACCAAGGCTGGTATTAAAAATGTACCGGCAATGTAGTTGCCGTTAATTTGTAATACCTTATGAAAAGCCCTTGGCCCTTCACTGTAAACTACCTATTCTCAAATGTGCAAGGTGGCTCCACCCCCAATAGGGTCATGGCACTGCTCCATGGCCCCGCCCCTTTCAGTCACTGACCACCCCGTTTGTTCCCACCCACACCATTGGCTGGTAATTTTTTTTTTTTTTAAAGGTGGCAACAATACCCCAAAAAAATGTCGTTTTTGCCATAAATATTTAGTTAAACAATGAATGCTATGAGGAAGCTGAAAGTGTACATCAGCCTGATCTGTACTACCAAGAGATACTATTAAGCTTTTCTAGCATAGTTATTCACAGCATGAACAGCTTGCTAAGGTATCTGAGAAATTCCCTTTGACATAATATTCCATACCTCCCGACTGTCCCAATGTTTGCTGGACAGTATCGTTTGACAGCTCAGCCCGCAGTCCTGGATTCTTATTGAAATGTCCTGCATTTCTCTTTGATATCCTGAATAGCACAAAAAGATGAAACATTTATTTTCCTTAATTAGATAAGGCGGCTTTAGGCAGGGAGCCCAGAATACTCAGGACCTGTATTTAGTTGCAATTCTAACTAACAAGATAAGCAGGTCTCTTTGGGGAACAGAGATTTGCAGATGAAAAGTCACCTTCATTCGCAAAAATGTAATGACTTTGAATCAGATTTTTTACTATTAAAATTTTTTTTTTTTTTTTATTTAATAAACCCCAAACTCCAAATAAAAAAGTACTTACTCAGACCTGCCGAGTTCATATAGAAGTCAATGGGAGAAGTCCCAATGGCACCCTGATCTGCACTGGGTTTCTTGCAATAATCTGAATATTTCGAGGTTTTCGGGCAAGTATCCGAAAAAAAAAAAAATCAGTTTCTGGGAGTCAAATCCAAAAAATTCATATGATTTGAATTTTTTCTATTTTTTTCTCACATAGGAAAGTTTTAGCAAATTTTATTGATATATAAGGGGGGAAAACCCATGTGGGTTTGGATGGAGTAGCTTTCAGAAAAAAAATATTTTTGGATTTTGATACATAACCACCTTAAAGTCTCCTGTTTAGTTTAATCACCCAGGAACACAGATAGCTATAAAAAGAGGCTGGATGGCTTTTTAGCAAGTGAAAAATACAGTTAGTGAAATAAGGTCGATCCAGGGTCCGATTGCCAGTTTGGATTGATGAAGAACGGTTTCCCTTAAATAATAGTGGAGAGGCTTCCGATTGGGATTTTTCACTTTCCTCTGAATCAACGCGCATTTAGGCAGATCTTATAAAGAAATAAAGTTTGAACTTGATGGACAAAGTTATTACACATATGCTACTGCTTTATCTTTTGATAAAATAATATTAAGTATAAAATAAATAATATATAAAACTCAGCTAATGGGACTAAATTATTATTCTGTATGAAAGGGGTTGTTCACCTTTGCATTTACTTTTAATATAATGTAGCAAGTGATACTTAGACAATTTACAACTTGTTCTCATTTTTTATTAATTGTGTTTTAGCTTTTATTTAGCTTTTAATTCAGTAGCTCTCCAGTTTGCAATTGTTCAGCAATATGGTTGCTAGGGTCCAAATTACCCTAGCAACCATGCATTGATTAGAACAAGAGTCTTAAATATGAACAGAGGAAGCTCTGACAAGTGGTTAATATTTTTTTCTGAACCAAACTGAATAGAATATGCAAACCTTTTTTACTGAAAAAATGACCAATATGTCGGTTTTAATTGGATTCCTTGGACTGGCAAAAATTATTCAAATATTTATATGTCCAAGCAAGCAAAGATTATATGGCAATACATGTTGCGTATAAGTGGGAAAATTTGAACTCCTGAGAAAGCTTGGGTTGGAAAAGGTATATCCTTTGCTGCATGACTGGTAAACACAGGGTGAAGATGGTTTTGTAAACAGACCAATTTAGTATTTAAACCAAATATGACAATTGTGGCTTTAATGCATACCTAGACATAATTACAATTGGAGATTTAAAGGGGATATAGAACTGCAAATGTGGGTATCTGAGCTGGCTAGTTGTGCATTTGGTGTATATTTCTGGTAATTCCAGGAAAAGAGACAAGTTGTCACCAACACCTTTCTTCAGAAAAGATCTGGCTATGAAAAGATGTGCAGGAAAACATACTGGGGTTCATTAAAATTTGAATCTGGGCAGTAACCCATGGCAACCAGACCTTTACTTTCATTGTTTTACAAGATGAAAAAAAAGCTAGTCATTGATTGGTTGCTATGGGGGACTGCCAAGATGAATATGCACCTTGTTTATAAATTAACCCAACTATGTCAACAATTTGGTTCTGATCCCACATCTAGGCATTGAATGTAGGTTCAAGAGTGGCTGGGGTTGTTAGAATATATATCCCATTCATCCCGGATATATTCCAATCAGAATTTCACAACAAAGTTTTGGTATACACATAAAACGCAGCTTTATTATCGGTTTTTGCAATCACATTGAGGAACACAAAGAATTTTACATGAGCAATGGACTTGTGGTCCCATGTGTCTTAAAGCAAACAATGAACTCTAAACAAGGTGAAAAACGAGGGCTGACAAAACTATTCCGAGCAACACAAACAGCATGCATATAGAAGAACACGGAACACATCTCATACATTATATTGCTGTAAGGATCGCCTAACATGGAAAATGTACAAAAAGGAGAAATAGGAATTTGCATTAATGAAAAATACATTTTTTTGTCTACAAAGGAATATCTAATACAAGAAAATAAATATTGCAACGTAAGCCAAAAATAATTTATAATTGCTCTTTTCAATATATTTTCAATATTTCTTTTTATATTAACAAATGGCACATCACTTTTATTTTTTTTTTTCTATAAAACAAAGACAGGAGTTTTTCTTCTCCTGCGACATTCATATTGTTTATCTGCATCTGATGTGAAAGTACTGGTTTCATTTGTTGAATGGAGAAAGGAGGATTTTTTTTAAAGAACAACCAGAAATCAATGGCTCATTTTGCCCCCCTCCCCGCTAAAAAACAAGGGTGCTCTGTGCTGCTCAAGCAAAAATGTAATGAAAGGGGCAATACAAAATAGTTTTCGCCATAAGGCCAGTAAATGATTTATGATTAATAATCTATCATTTTTATAATCACAATGTAACCATGCACGTGTCATTAAAAGAAGATCCAGCTAATAAAAAGCAGTGTGGGAATAGACAGATTTTATTTTCAATACTACAGTAATTATATTTCCGAATAACTTTGAAACCAGTGGAGAGGTTCTTAGAATTATATTCTCTTTCATTAGGCAGATTTCTCTTCAATTTTTTGGGTGGCATTAAAATACATGCAATATATTTCTGGAGCATGTTAATTAGAAGGATATAGTCAGCAAGTTTGTATTTGTCTTCTGAAATTTTATAACAAGTCATGGTCACTTTTGATCTTGCCTTAGGAAGTTAAATCCAATTGCGGGCTGTACTGTCAGGCTGAAGTACTTTTTCATATTCTCATTTAAGGGAAAACCATAAAAACCAAAAAAATCTTAGATTATGGGATGGCTTAGCAGAGTGAGGTAAAAAAGATGATCGAGGCAAACAAAAGGGATCCATGGCACCATCTTATGCAAACAGGTTATACACAATAACATAAAACTGCCAAGAATGAAACATGTTGTAAGTCAGGGGTGTCACTACAGAGGAAGCACACCCGGCTGCCGGGGGCCCAGGAGAGTCCTCCTCTGATAAAGCACACAATGGCGCGAAACGCAGAGTTTGTGGCTTGCATGAGGTATGACGACAGGGATGAAACCCTGCCATGTGGTATGTAAGAAATTAACTTTTTTAACACTGTTTTGTAATTATTTTGGTGAATTTGCACAAATAAATGCCTGAAGTGAGCAAACATGCATTTTTTCTTTGAAATAATTGCTTAAGTATAAGGGGCATCCTGAGGCCCTAATTCATGTACAATTTAAAAAAATATTGGTCAACCTCTAGGCATATTGGGGACCTGAAAAAAAAATAATGTGGGGCCCAATATTATCAATTTACATCAGTTACAAGTGCTTTGAAGAAAAAAAAAGAATATTTATAGACATTTTAGGTTGAGGTTACCGAAGTAAAGTGCATTTAATTTAAGGGAAATAATAGCAATGCATGGGTTCTTGCACAAGGGTTGTAAGCCACAGTGTCTCTCCTGTTGTGCTGGGATTCATTGCTGTCAAACAGACAAGAATCAGTGTCGCCAATGGGGTCACACACACGCACAAAAAAAGCTGAATACAGGAACAATAAAGGTTTCATCCAGTCTCCACTTCAATTTAGAAATGGGCTGTATTTGTACACACCACTGGTTTCTACTTTTTCTTAAAGGAGAATTCAACCCCCTAGGCTAAAAAAATCCCTCCCTCCCCTGAGTAGGCTGCCCTCATCCCCCCGGGCATACCTCCCCCCCCCCGGGCATATGCCCCTAACTTGTTACTTATCCCTCCTTCCTGGTCTTCTCCAGCAGAGTTCACGGCAGCCATCTTCTCCCATGCAGTCTTCTTCCTGGAGTCATCTGCGTCTTCTGGTTGGTGCAATAGGAGGCATTTGCTGGTTTGGATCTACTGCGCATGCCTCGAAAGTGTCCAAAAAAAGATCAGAAAGTTCGCCTGAAAGTCACAAAGTTTCCAATTTCTTTTTTCGGAAACTTTGTGACTTTTGGCGCATGTGCAATAGATCCGAACCGGCCAATAACTCCAGGAAGAAGACCGCTCGGGAGAAGATGGCTGCTGTGAACTCCACTGGACAGGACCTGGAAAGATGGGTAAGTAACAAATTAGGGGCATTTGCCCGGGGGGGAGGGGGCTACCCAGGGGAGGGATTTTTGCACCCGGGGGTTGAATTTTCCTTTAAGTGCCCTTTGGGCAGCAGCAAAATGTAATGTGATTGTAGCCTAAGCAATGCACATTTTCGAAAATAGATGCTCTAAATCATTTGCAGAATAATTTTTCTACCCGTTGTCAAGTGAAGTCATTAGTCTAAGCCCTCGGAATAAAAAATTAGCTCCCCTGTCACTTGGGCTAAACTTGAGATTGAGTCCTGGTTGTTCTTTAAAGGAAATCCAGCAGTTTTTTTGTTTCCGGTATTGATCAGGCAAGTAATTAAGCAAGCTATGAAGCAGTGGGTTGTGACGATTGGTTTCTAACCATAGTTCAACAGAAGCACACAGAAGCAAGAACACGTAAAAGGCAGCATATTCATTACTGGTATGAGACCTATACTAAATTGTTGTATCTAAACACTACCAAGCATGTTACAGTGAACTTAGTCCTATTAACGGTATTTAACATAGTTAAGCATATTAAACCTTCAGTGACTCCTTCTGTAATGGAGAAAGGAGCTGGTGCGTTTCAATACTGGATTCCGTTAAGGGAACACTAATGGCAGACTAGTCTATTGTATAGCATTAGGGGTGCCATTGTTACAAACAGCTCATAGCATCCCCCCAACAGTCAGAATGAGCATCTATCTCTCTGTATAATATTACATTGACTTGGCACATGCAATATTAACTCACACTTTGCTCCATCTCTCCCAGTCTGAGGAATGAAACGTTGCATCCTCCAACAGTTAAATATAATCAACTAAACCAATCACGTATAGGTCTGCTAACAACATACTCTTGCAATAGAATGCAACAGGCATTAGTGCTCCTTTAATACCAACCAGACACAATGACACAATAAACCCTTTGACATACTGGTTGTGGTTACCCTGCAAGTACACTGAAGACTTTCCTGCCATTCAATGGGTTAATTTTGCTTTGCTGAAATTGACAGTTGTCACATGACAGAAAACCCGTGCATGTTTTATTATCACATAACAACGTAATAGGAGATTGAAATGCCGTGACAAAGGATATTTACCCTGCTATTCGACTTATCCTTTAAGAAAATTTTACTGCAGGAATGATTTTTTTTTTACAGTTTTAACCCCTTGAACTGCTGGTCTTGATGCTCCCAGAGGGATTTAGAGAAAACCTCCTTTGGTACAAGAGGCCTGTGTGATTTAAAGCAAAACATCAGGGCTTGGAGACACGGCAGACAAGACACAGCATCTACATAAAGCAGCCTGCAATCATATTGGTGGTTGCTGTGAGCTCATGTTGTCCAACTTAGCTTATTATTTCTCTTCTCCCCCGATATCTGGTAATGTCAATACTGCTAGCTGGGTTGAGTTGTTGATATATGTGTTGAAGTAAACTCTTTGGCATTTTTAACATAATCTTCTCTGTGATTTTGCTTTGTTGGAAAGCTAAGGAGGTTTTGGGGGCTGCAGAATCGTCCCCACCTTTGAAAAACTGAATGAAACTTGACAACTGATTATTATCTATTTACGGTATCTGACCTGTGTTGTTTTTTCCCTGAGCTCACACTAGGGGTCACTCCAATTGAAGAAAATGATCCAATGCTTCTGTGACCATTCGATGTTTAAAATGAAAAGAAACGAGTGCAAACACCTACGCATGCCTGCATAATTGGTTTTCTGAAGCATTAGGCATGTTTTAAGGCTTGGTAAGTAAGGGACCTTTTAAATGTATGATCTATTACTTTTGTGTCAGAGTCCCTGTGATTGAACAAAGATGATTATTGTCATATCCCTGTAAAACCAAAACAAAACAAAAAAAAATCACACAAATGGAACAAACTACCTCTTTGAAGCTCTGCAAGGCATTGTGGGCCTGTTGGCATACATTGAACAGAATTCAAATGACAACAGCCTCCAAGGGAAGGGCAACAACTCCATTCCCTTTAAATTGTCCCATAAAACTACTAAACAAACAATAGGAAAGGGATTTTTTTTTGTTTTTTTCTACACCCTTGTTCTGACTTTAGCATATTGGCCACACAAAACGCTTGAATTTATTTATACAGATTGCTCAAAAAGTTGAAGTGCAAACAAGATAAAGACCTGAGACATACATCTATACAATTGAAGCAAATGTAGATACACGATAAAGCAATGTCTGAAGCTGGTAGTTGGTGCTAGCCCTAAGAGACACGCAAGGCCATTCCACCTGTGATGATATGAGAACATGGATTGTCTGATAAATCTGTAAGAGGGATCTCCAATAAGCGGCCCTCGGACTGTAGTCCAGCTAGAAGCCCCATCATCCTCAGGGAAAACAACTGCCATCTGCACATCTCTAAAACAGATGGTTCCTAAAACTGGAAGCGCTGCAGGAACGTTTATTTATCCATAAAAAGTCATCATTGTACTTTTGCACAATGGGGTGCATTAAAGTTTCAGTAAATACAGCTCTTTCAATAAACAACAGTTTTATGTTATAGAGATACATGCTACAGCATGGACCATACTTCGCCCCAAGACCATGGAAAGTGTCTACAGGACAGAAGGGGTCATCTGTCTGCAGTAGGGCGGTACCCCTGTTCCTTGGAGTGAATAGGAAGCGCTATTACATGTACAGTTTTATGGAAAATGACAAACGTCACATGCTCCATATAGTGCAAACTCACACAAGATCAGCTGTCCTATGATTTTGTCTCAGATCCATCTTAAAAATCCATCTTGGAACGATAAGAGGCTCTCAAAGCTATCAGCATGTACTCAGCAGACTCGGGAATTCCAATTGTTTGTTCAACAATTTTCCTTCGACCGGACTTTGCCATAATCATAGCATTGTAATTAATGTCAATAAATAACTCTGAATGATTGGACCCCACATGAAGTGGAAAATACATAACCATGGTAACTGATTCACAACTAAATATTGCAAGTCTTAGCCCATATTCATTTTATGTATGTACAACCACAAAATATCTTCGCAACTGATTATTTTTAAAGTAGAGGATCCACTAAGTCTAGATATCAATTTAAGCGAGGTTGTGAACCATTAACAAATTACCACTGTGGGTTTTAAATGGGCCATAATAAAACTTTAAAGAAATCTTGGTGATAATAAAAGCAAGTTTAAGTGCTAACAATATAGAATGTCATAATAGTTTCCTGTTACAGTACAGGGCTGTCCGCGTTTACAATTTAGGACTCTCCAGCTCTCAGTGCAGTCACAATGATGGCACCCAATTGGAAAATTGTAGCCTTTAGTCATTGTGGGCTAAGAACTGCATGTTTTGTCCAACTAAGAAACTAATCCAAATCACATGTAAGAGGCCTTGGGTGAGATTAGAAAAAAAAAATCTGATAACATTTTTATTTCCCATCTGTAAATATACTTATGTTTGTGTTTAATAAACTGCTGCTGTCTTTCACTGCTGTAATACCACTGAAGCCTCGGACGGAAGAAAAGAAGTTTGGGAGATAGAGCTAAAACAGAGGCTCAGCTTTAGTTGCCTTCCTCCACCTGTAAGTGCTTTCTTCAAATAAGCTTTTTTTGTGCTTTATGTCTTTTTTTGTTTTCTTTGCTTATTTTACTATTAACTTCTCCCGCGCCATTATAACAGAGAACGTGAACATTTGTTAAGGTAGCGGTTTCAACCATACAACTGCCTTTACTGTGTTTTCCTTGAAATAATGCCCATTGAACTATGAAACATGTTGTCTATGGCTGAGTTCCTCTCTACACTGCTCTGCAAACAGAAGCCACGTCCCATAACACATATAAATCTGCTTCATTTGGAAGATGCAAAAGGGCAAAGACAGTATCCTTTGTGAGGCTTGAGGAGACTCAGAGTAGAGAAAGACAGCTGTGCTGGAACTTTGTATATGTGTTCGCAGAAACAAATGTATACATACAGGTATATATTTATGTATGTGTTTTTATAAATATGTTTGTATATATTGATAGACAAACACATACATAAATATAGAAAAGTTAAAGCCAAAATAAGCAAGCAGAATTTAAAAACGACAGTCATATGAAATCCTCTGGAAAGTTATGATGCCAAAATGCTCATTCTAACAATGTCATCATTTGAGGACTCAAACTGGTTTAGCTGCACTCTTCCTTCACTGGACTCTTCCTCTGAGTCGGTCATTTCTGCATCTGAATAGTAGCCATCAGTCTCATCCAAATGGCACTTAACCTTGGATATTTTAGTGACATTAGGTCTATTAGCAGTTTCAGATGCCCCAATTTTGGATTCCAATCTCGTTTCTACCCCCTTTGGTAATTTAAACCTCACCACTGTTTTCGGACAACCCAGTGAGGCAGGCACTTTGACTAGAGAATCAGACTTGGGTTGAGCACATTTAATTGTCTTCTCTCCGTTGGTTAAAGGACATGCATCAGAACCATTGCCTTTCAGAGCAGGTGAAAGTGTTGATCCCTTTTTCGAAGCCTTTTTCTCACTAGGTCCTTTGCGGTCTACCTGCACCTTGGCAATTCCTTTACCATTTCTACTGGATTTAGAATTCTGGTTAATTGGCTTCTCAATCTGATCTGGCAAACACTTCATATTATTCCACTCCATTAAATCACCTTTATGACACTTAAAAATGTTACTTGGGCTGCTTCTTTGCATTTTTTTTTTACTGTTCATTCTCGTTTTAGTTTTCAGTTTCCTTATAGTTTCAGTCTGCTTGAAAGAAGACTTCAGTGAATTATCTATCACGAAACTTAACAGGGTCTCCTCGTCTTGCAACAGCTCCTCAGAAAGGAGCCCTGAAGTGTTGTTTTCATGGCGACCGTTGTTTAAAGACCATTGACTCCTTTTCATATTCTCTGTACGGATTTGAACAGATTGGGCCAACCAGCTGCTGAAAAATGTACCATCTATAGGGAAGGATGTTGACAAGCCTGAATGAAGAAGGAATGGTGAAATAAGTGCACTTTCTCCAATAATTAAAAAGAAAAACAATACAATTTCAGAAATGCTGACATGAATGTAAACATCTGGTTACAAATGTGAATAATATACAAAGCAAGCCTTAGTATTATATAAGGTGAACTAATGGTAGTACATAAAATGCCTACAGTAGAGATGCAACAGTAACAAGAGAATTTAGAAGGAAGAGAACACAAACACCTTCAGAGGGTGATAAGTGTACGTTGTATAATGTAGTGATTATAGTCCTTCAAATGCCATTATTTATCAATTACATAGTAAAAACCTTATTAAGACAGTTGCACTACATCAACACTAAAAACATCCCTTTTGTGCAGTGTAAACTTTGTGGGCAACATTGTTATTACATGAAATGGACGTTGTATGAAATGCTTTGAATATACATCTCTGTACATGAGTGCAGTAACCCTACTACAGCAAGTACAATACAAAGTAAAAGATTCATACACTATCTTGGCTACAGAGAAATACATTTTAGGAGACCTGGTATACTGGAATAATTATCTAGGTAATGGTTGCATAAGCATTTTACAGCAGTTGTCATTGCTTCTGGCACCTCAGCCTTATGCAAAGGTTTGAAACAGTGTTTTCAATGACAATGAAAACTATATGCAAGTGTCTATAAAGGGTTTCATTAATCCAGGTCATGATATATAATAGGAAGTGTAGCCAGTAGGGCTGCCAATAGTATTCTGTTTGTAACATAAAACATTATATTCCAGTTGTTCTGATTAAACCTTCCAGAGAAGACATTTTTTCATGGAATTTGTAGACTCTGCAACTCTAACTGTCATTTTGGCAGCAATGGTCCATAAGAATGATTTCTGGGACAAGCGTAACTGGGGTGGGACAGAGTTTACATTTGTTGAAAACAGGTAAATTAAATTACCCAATTGTTACCTTGGAATTTTAAGCAACTCTTCAAGATTCTAGCCCATAGTAAACAGTTGAAATGCCTGCTCAAAGAACATTTTCTGAGGAGTGCCAGTGAGGAAAGGGGGTAATGCATTGATAAAACAAAGGGGTCAAGAAAAGCTTAACAAAAATGTGATATTATTTGAACTTCTGGGAAAGTCTATTTTTGGTAGCCAATGATCAGATGAATCCTATTTTAATTATATCCACATTTTGGAGATTATAATAGACTTACCTAATTCTTCCAAAACAGAATCTTTACCAGTTTTCATAGACTCTTTCTTCTCCGGAACACCCTTTTCACCATCACGCCCCCTCCTCTTAGCATCACTTTTTCTCACTTTAGACTTTTTCCTTGATTTCTCTGTAGATAGGAAAGGAAATGCATTTTGTCAAGAGGCTAAATATAGTATAAGGTTATAGATACGATCTGTATTCACAATTAAAAAAAAAAACTGACAATGACATTCCTAAAATCGATAGGACTGTTGCTGTATCACTAGTAAAGAAGTGTTTACAGGTCTAACATGGCTAAACTCACCCACATACATACAACTGGTTTCAACAATCATGCTGGGGTGGGAGGTGGCATGACCTTTTCTATAGGCTGGAGTTTAAATGTGTAAGGCCAGCTTATGCGTATAATAAACAAGGGATAAATCTCAAAGCTGTAAAAACATGCCTAGTGCCATTGCACATAGATGATCTGATCTCCATTGCTGAGGTTTGTCATTTCACAATGACCATGTTGGGCATGGCCACACCTATGAATATTTCCTACTGAGCCTGTTTGAACCCTAAAACAAGCTTTCCTAGGTTCCATGAAAGAAACAGTATGGATAAAATTACAAAACAAATATTAAATAAAGCTCCACAGACAAAAATTTACAAAATCAATATAGACATTTCGAAGTTAAAAAAAAAGCACAATAATTTGCAAAGGAAAAACACTCTAAATAGGAAGTATTCAAAATTATTAATTCCAGATACACACTGGGATATGGTCTGGGTACAAAAGACCCTGACCAATCGGTCAATAGATCTTCCAGCATATAATTGTATGCAGCCCTACTGGCTACACTTCCAATGTAGAATCCTTACAAATAGGAGAACGACTCACGCAACAGATAGACTTATGTGTCATGAGTTCAAATTGTGCAGGATAACTACAAGCTGAATTAAGAAGTTGCCCGTTACATTTCATGCTTTGCACAGTCAAAGGCTCATTAATAACAAACAAATCATTACAAGGGAAACGAGCTACAAATGGATACTCCTTTCCAATAAGCACTTAGGGATCATCCAGACGCGAAGATTCAGGGAGATTTGTCGCCTGGCGACTAAGTGCCTCTTGTTTGGTGCAACAAATCTCCCTGAATGGCTTCCTGGTATCTTGCACCCACTAGCGCTGAAGAAAGTGAAACTGAAGCTACACACATGGGTTTTACCAAGAGTGATTTACATTACTGCCAGTGGGAAAGAGTTTATAGGCCATTAGTCGACCATAAAAGCAGAGATTTATTGAGGACGATTAACCTCCTGGTGTGCCACTGTCCTTATCCAGAAAACCTCAGGTCCCCAGAATTCTGAATAAAGTTCCCCCACCGGTACTGAAATGTATAAAATTACAAATCTCATGTCCCCTTTGCAAAAGTCTTGGATCCCTCAAGTAGCTGAACATTTATAAAAGCTTTTTGCTAACAAATATGTAGCTCTCTAGGGTTAAGATAAATGTACAATAGATCCCCAATTTGTATTATTACAGAGAAACAAGTAAATCTTTTTTAAAAAAGTAATTATTTGGATAAAATTGAGTGTATGGGTGACAGACTTTTTTTCTGGAAAACCCATTCAGTTATGAAAATTAAAATTACAGAACGGTCAGTTATCTGGAAAACCCTAGTTCCCAAGCATTCTACATAATAGGTCCCATACCAGTACTTGTGTTCATTTTTCCCATGCAGCCTGTCCTTTCAACAGAGAAAACAATCAAAGCAAAGAGATATTTCAATAAAATGGTTGAATTAAAGCAACATTTTGTGCATCCATGTTTCCAAACCAGACTGTCTGCTGAGGAAACCAAACACGTGATGTTTTAGGAGTATATTCCAAAGCCACAAACACTTCTGCACAGAGAGCCAAGCAGTCAGACACTCCTCTGGAAAAACCTGATGCAGATTTGGCTTGCTAACTCAGCTATCACTGAGCAAAAAGACAAATTAATTAAACATTTTTTCCCCCCCTTATTGTGCCTTTCGTACCAAAAGTTGCTGTGGTCTATTTATCCCTAAGTACCTGCCTTTAGAAATGATTTGGTTTAAAAGAAGAAAGTAATAAGCACCAGTTCAGACTTCTTGATAGTGATGGGAGCCAGCGACAGAAAACCCCAAACAACTGCCAATAACTTTTGCCAATGAGCCAGATGCGGCTTTCAGAGAAATAAAATATATAAACTTGGCATCTCATATCTGTAATTACCATCCAAACAAGAGGAGGGGTTGTAGGAATGCAGAAGTGAGGTCTAGGAAATAACATGCAACCATTGAATAATAATTTTTTTCCTTGAACTATCAGGGCATTCCATTTCGACCTCTTTAATTTGTAATAAGGCAAATTATTTGAATAGATATCTTATATTGCACCATTTAGCAAGAACTGCCCCCATTATAAACCCTTACAGAAGATGATTAATGAGTAAAGGAGACTGTTCAGACTATTGTCCTTTTTAGAAGGCCAAAGGGAAGTAGCCTGCAAACGTGTACATTTCAAACAAGGCTCATCTTTGCTGTCATGACTAAAAAACAAAAGAATGTGATGACTAAATTAACGTCAAATCTTGATGTATTTAATGACAAATGGATTATCAAAAGGCTATCCAGTAAAAACAGCCAGGAATGTGCTTTCCTTCAGTGAATACAAAGGTTGCAATGAAATCAACCTAGCGAGCTCATCTCACATTAATAGTAGAATATAAAGGAAAAGCCGTTCAGTAAGTTAAAATAACACCATAAAAAGAAAAAAATGCATAATAAATGTCGCAAGCATTAGTAGCTTTAGTAAAGCAGTAAGTGTTGTTTTTGTATGGGGAAAAATAACATATTTTATCATCATTTAAAACAGTGCTGTCCAACTGGCGACCCCCCTTGTGCAGCCCCCACATGAAAGTTTGTCTGCTGTGACTGCTTACTTTGTGTAAACTTGAAAAAGATAGAGTCTACATATCAAATTCAGACAGTAAACTCCAGTATTGTTCACACATGTAATCCCCCCTGCATGTTCACACCTGTGACACCTCAACTCTTCACACCTCAGACCCAGACTGACACAGTGCTGGTGTCCCTTCAGCACCCACTGTATGTAGCACAGTATGAACTTTTCATCTAAGAGTGGTCCTGGTAGGTTACCCTGCATTCTACTGTATTCTGCCCTATGCTCCCTGTGTGTGCCAGACTGTACCTGCCCTATGCCCATTGTGTGTGCCATACTCTGCCTGCCCTATGCTGGACATTGTTAGGCCAACAAACTACTATATTGGAGACCAACAAGAATCCTGAAAGCAGGTATTCCAATAAGGTTAAAACAGCAAAATGCTTTACTGGCCAACAGCAAGGAAATGTCGCTAAACAAGAATGTTTTCTTATTTTAGAGGATCTTGGCAGTAAAGGAACTTCTTCCACTGGTCCAGCTCACATATGAGATATGTTTAGTATGGTCTCTGAAAATGACACAGGCATGGCTCCTGTCTGTAGGAGAAGGTTACAGTAGGCTTGAGGTTGCAAGAAGCAAAAGGATAGACTGAATAAGAAAGAATGAAACTAGGAAGCTGATCACTTTTCTACTTGTTTGATGTTTGTAGTCTACAAGGGGCTCAGTGTTGTGAGCTTTTACTCTTCATGTGTGTAGCACCCAGAGGGCAGGAGATATTTTGATAGTTTATTTATTTTTTGCTGCAGGCTGATATGGGCAACTCTTGGGCTTCAATAAACTGCTTTACATTAAAAAAAAATGTCTTGTGTCCTGCAAGCTTTTTTTTGCATTGCTCATCATGCATGTTGGTCAAGGGCCACATTCAGCCATGCACTGCCTTAGCAGAGTCTGGGCCCTTTAACAAGGTATGGTATGGAACCTACACGACGACCTATTATCGGCACACACTGCTTTACAACAACAGGTGGACTCACTACAAAGGGCAACTATAGCTCTATCAGCACAAACGGAGGATCTTGAAAATAGATCACAACGCAATAATATTCGCATCCGGAATGTACCTGAGACATACACAGATATGCAGCAGCTGTTAGAACTGCTTTTCTCCAAGCTCCTACCTGAATACAGCCCAGACTTACTACTAATAGATAGAGCACATAGAGCCCTTCGCAACAAGCCTAAACCAGGTGAGCCACCACGCGACATAGTCGCACGACTACATTACTTTGAAACTAAGGAAGACCTACTTAAGTCTGCCAGAGATCATGACGCAGTAGAAATTGACGGCGAACCGATATCAATTTATCCTGATCTGGCTCCAACTACTCTGCAAAAAAGAAGGGAATTACGCCCAGTTACCATGGCGTTGCAACAAGCAGGCCTCAAATACAGATGGGGCTTCCCATTCCGCTTATCAGTGATGAAAAATTGAGTAATACACTCAATCACAGATCCACTGGAAGGACCCCAGCTGTTATCCAGATTGGGCCTCGAAAATCAGCTTGCATCACCTTCACAACCCAAAAAAGTAACATCACCGCTACAACCTATTTGGGATAGGAAAACCAAGAGGCAAAAACAGGCCGCACCTACCACACGAGAAGTCCGCACTAGAATCCCAAGGATTACCTGAGTCCAATTTCACTGGATTTGCCTTCTTGTAAGAATTTATCGAAGTTTCCACATTACATATCTATGTTTATGAAGTGTTGAGCTGACTTGTTTCGACTTTGTGTTCCTTTTTTTGGCACTCTCCTACCCCTCCCAAGGTCATGTTTCAGATCTTTTACTAACCCGTTGGTTATATCCTGACCTTCCTGGGACCCGATACCCAGGCAACTGTATTCAGACTTTCTGGTTAAAAAATTTTTTTTTTTGAGTTTACCGAATTATTACCTTTAATATGACTTTTTATTTTTTACTTTTTTACTCAGTTTTTTTCTTTAGGTTGATACTGACTATTTTTGGGGGCCCTATAGCGTTCTCTCACAGAACTCTAGAACCTAGACAAGAAGCAGACAAATGTTTTAGTGTTGATAGTAATAACCTTGAGAAATATTGCTGGACACCTGTGGTCCAATCTAAGCTATTAGCATCCTACATCTACAGGGAGATATTTCAAAACATGCAATATTTACTATGCTATAGAAATAGACCAGGCGGGATATTACTGTATATTGCTTATGTTGCATTACTGTATATAATAACCTATACAACATGGGGACCGAAATCACTATAATTACACACAATGTCAAAGGCCTTAACTCCCCCACCAAAAGGAAAACAGCGGCCTCATTTTATTTAAGATCTAAAGCGGACATAGTTGCTCTGCAGGAGACACCCTGGGCTACGAGAGGCCCTACGCCCTATCTGCATAAATCCTACCCACAAATATTTGCCACAACTTATGACTCTAAAAAAAGAGGAGTAGCAGTGGCATTTCATCCCTATGTTGTATTTGTACCAGAAGTTATTATCACTGATCCTGAAAGTAGATATCTGTTACTACAAGGTACTATGCTGGGTAAACCTATCACAATTATGAATATTTATGCACCCTCTGAAGGCTTACATAAGTTTTTTACAAAAGTTTTCTCTTTGTTATCAAAACATGCTATGGGGACTTTAATACTTCTTGGTGATTTTAACTTGATAATGCATCCCAATCAAGATAGACAAGGCCCAATCATCTCAACTTCCTCATCAGCGCCAAAATACTTAAAACAAAATATCCAGGACCTATCCCTAATTGATGTTTGGCGTAGTTTACATCCAAAAACCAAAGATTTCACCTTCTATTCAATACCACATAACTCCCATTCACGGATTGATCATATATTTATTTCCCAGTCAGCTATCTCCAATATTACAGAAGCCACAATTGTACCTATAGCCTGGTCAGATCATGCCATGGTTTTAACTTCATTACATATCCCTGACCGCCTCCCAGGTAAACATCTATGGCGCTTGAATGAAGCTATACTGTCAGACCACACACTATGTAATAAAATTATGGAAGCCATTGAAAACTACTGGATAGATAATTTAGACTAATCAATATCAGCAAGTGTACTTTGGGCAGCTCACAAAGCCACTATCCGCGGAGTACTGATAAGCATGTCAGCACATAGAAATAAAACCTTTCGTACCCAAATATCAGATCTAGAACAAATTGCGACAACCCAAGATAAAATCCATAAACTTAACCCCAACCCGCAAACCTTAGAAGCCTTGTCACAAGCTCGTCAAAACCTCACTACCCTACTATATCAAAAAGCTGATA
>CM044435.1:13118597-13132161 GCA_024363595.1 Xenopus borealis | reverse complement strand
ATGCATACTATAAACATCATAAATAAAGAGTTATAAAAAAAAAAAAAGAAAAATGATGAGCAAGTGCCCAAAAACACTCCATATGCCATTGCCCAATCAGTATCTAATCAGATGAAAAACTGTGGGGCAGTTTTATAAACACAAATTTGCATCTGTGCAGTAGCCCATTGCAACCAACCAGATTTTTATTGTCATTGTTGTACCTGCAGCTGGCTTATAAAAATCTAAGCGCTGATTGGTTGCCATGGGTTACTGCCCAGGTGCAAATTTACCCAGTGTTATAAGTGAGGCCATTTATTTTCAGATGCTTAGACTGGTATTTTTTAAATCATAGCTATCCAACTTATGTGGTACAAAGGGCTGGAATTTTTCTGGCTTACATGGTGGAGGGCAGATAATGAAAGCCAGTGTTAACTGTTCCCTGTTTTTAAACCACACCCATTTTATCACAAGACCATGTCCTCATAAATGGTGGTAGCGCACCAAAAAACAAATGGTTGGTGTTCACTACAGGGATATTACTCTGCATACTTCTCATTGCTACAGAGCTGTTAATTGTGATCATACACACACTATTTTCTGCAGGGTATCTTTATCATCTTTGAACTTCAGGTTCTAATCACTAAAGTTTTCCTCTGTTTGACTGGCTATTAATTGGGCCTGAAGCTGCTTCATATCATTGCCCTGTAACTATATGAGCAGTTCTTGGTACGTTGTCTGGGCTTTGCAGTCACATAACTCTTTCTCCACCATTAAGTGACCAGTTGTAGCTGCAATGTCATTCTTTTGACAGAGTATCTTTTCAACTGTTGCTGCAGCCTCTTTCTTGCTTCAATAACTGTTTACTTGGCATCAGTTAGTATTACCTTTGCAAATTTAGCACGTATGCACAGTTCTGAATTTTCTTTGCTAACTCTGTAGTCTATTGCACATATTTTACTATCTTGCTGTATTCTCTCTGTCAAGTTTTGAGACCTCTGCCAGCCTCCTGGTTATGTCAGTGACTTCACTCTGTCAACCTCCTAAGAGACTCTTAGGACTCTAGGGAATGAATTCCTCTATCAAGAACGTTCATAGAGTATATTCTGTGACTTTCACTCCTATCTGGGAGGTTCAAACTGGCATTCTTTCTCTTCAAAAGCCTTGGTCAGCTGAAAATACATTTGTATTTGTACTTGGCTGGTTACTCAACATCTTTTTCCATATGTCAGTTGCCATTCCTTTAGAGCTTGGTGCTTCACTTTACCCAAAGCTACAGGACTGTAGCATTGGTACACAATTCACCAAAAACTCATTCTCAACATTTCCCAATACCGTTATCAGAGACAGTATGGAAACTATGATCATCATCACCAAAAGCTTTCATAATGATGAAAACAAGAAGATGAGACATGCAAAACACAGGAGTTATTTCCGATGATTCCTTGTCCCTATGGTTTAACCTCTGCTTAAAATGCTTTAGCAACTAAATGGAATTACTGGGCTGAATTTTATGGCAGTGATGCTTTCATGCTCAAGTATTCTAAGTCAAAGAAGCAATATTCTAGTTCTCCAGTCTGTAAAATGGCCCAGACATGTGTATGCAACAAAATCTCAAGGATAGCAAGCTTCTTCTCACACATCCGAATTTCACAGTAGTATATGAAATGCAGCAACTACAGGTGCCCTGTTATCCAGAATGTTTAGAACCTGGGGTTTTCCAGATAATATATCCCTAGAAAATTATTTAATCATTAAATAAACCAGGCTGGTTTTGTATCCAATAAGAATTAATTACATCATAGTTTGGATCAAGTATAAGCTACTGTTTTATTATTACAGAGAAAAAGAAAATCATTTTCAAAAATTTGGATTATTTGGACAAAATGAATTCAATGGGAGATGGAGCTTTCTGGACAACAGGTTTCTGGATAATGGATCCCTTACCTGTATTATTTTAAAATGCATTTAAAAACTAGTCTCGTTCATATTATAAAAGTTATTTGATACAAGATGTGTTATTGGCTAAACTCACAAGTACTTTACCGTCTCTTCTTTCAGTAACTAGACCAATTGGCTGAACGTTTTGTTTAAAATTTAGCACGGACATGCATTCATTTCCGTTTCGTGTGCAATGAAATAAATATAATGGTAAAGTTTTTATATCCCAAGTGGCTAGTATGCAATGTTTTGGTTTATAACGGCACAATCTGTATCCGTGGTTGCAAAAAGAGATCTAAATACTGTAATGCCACCTGCAATCATTTTATGGTTCAAAAAAAAAAGAAAGAAAAAAAAGAAAGGGAAACATATCTTAACGTAAACAGAACTGACTGCACTCATGGGTCTCATTGCTCAAAACTGTGGATTCCACAGTTTTATCCATTACAGTGCAACCAGCAAAATGTTGATGCTTTGGTTTCTGTGAATAAACTTTGTCCTTTACACTCCATTTTTTAGCTTTATAAGGACACACACACCTTTGTACAAATTCCATGGGGTCATCATTGTCTAAGCTGCCATTCAATTTCCACAATATATAATTAAACATATTCTGTATATAAATATATTCAGTATAAATACTGTATTTTGCACGCAAAAAAGTAATGAAAAGATGACTTTGCTGTTGCTAAAAATGTACCCACTGCCCCCAACAGCCTTACTGGCTTAACTCCACCAGTTTAAAATTTGCCAATACTGGCAAGATTTGCCTAATGCCCACATAAGTGAAATCCATGAGCATGCAGGGTGAAATATGGCTAGAAAATGTACACTTGAGTGTTTCCTGGCAGTAAACCAACTCATTTGTGCATTGAAAAGTGGATGACATAGATGTCACTTACTGTGAACTCAGGGCAGAATTTAATATTTTCTTTTTCTCCCGCTGCATTGGAAACTGCCTATATTTCCTTCACTTGCTAATCAAGTGAAAATAAATACACTTCCTCAACTTTCCTACTTCCGTATTACACACTAAATGTTCTTCTTTTCTTCATTTTCTCTTCTTTTAAACATCTTTTTATTCCTTTGACATTTTATTTCACCCTGTACACCTGGGCAGAGTAGAGTATACTCCTACTGTCTCCCAAACCAATTACTGTATTTTAAAAAATCTTTAAAATGTTATGGTATTTTAATAAGCACTGGACGGCGTGGTTCCCACCATAGTTGTGCCCATTGGCATCAGTTGAATTCCAGGTGGCAGAATGTTGCAGTTTGGTACCAAATTTAAAGGGACAGCAAGGTCCCGGGTTCAATTCTCGATTATAGGTCTTTCTTGAAAGCCCCAGGGTGTGCTCTAAGTTTAGTTCCTCTGGTTACTGACTCCTTGCTTGTTTCTAACTTAGATCCTAACTTAGATCCCTTGGAAACCACAAATTGGACTTTGCCTGTTCTTTTGTGCACCACCCCCTCCTTGGTTACAGCAGTAAGGGCCATGTGGCCTTGACTGTAGGTAGACATCTCAGTTCATTATGCATAATCCTGAGCTCAGTGACAGTCAGCACTGCACAGCACAATGCAAATCCCTTTCCTGTCCTACCTACTCAATCTACCAGTCTTGAAAACTCACATTCTTGATCACATATCTCCTGACTGGGAGGATGTGTTGACGTCTATAAGAAAGTAACAATCTGCCATGAAACACATCAGACATTTTTGCCCCGTTTGTGTGATGTGATCCTATGTTTTTATCCTTAATAAAGTGAATATTTAATAGTGAGGAAGAAACACATTTCATCGCTACCTTTTTGTTTCAAAATACAATGAAATTGCTCAGGGAATCAGCACTGGTAAAATGGACTTCTTGCATAAGTGCTCCCTTCTGCAGTTACACACAATTATGCAAGAAGTTTGTTCTACCTGCAGAGATTCAAAGATGAATGCAGGGTCGGACTGGGGGGCCTGGAGCCCACCGGGATAACTGTCCAGGGCCCGCCTCCTCAAAAGGGCCTTGCCATGTTTATGTAGTGATAATTGGATGCTCACTCCCCAATAAAGGAATTTAGCAGTCTTTAGACTACTGCCGTGGATTTGTACTGCAATTGCTAAATCTTTGAATTACTCACTGGGTTTTTCCCTGGTGTCCCGATCAGCCCATCCTGTAGTGACCAGGCTCATGCACAGTACGAGGAATCTGCCAGTGCCGAGCTACTGCGTATACACTGAAAGTCACCAAACTTCCGATAATTTTTTTTGTGGAGACCTACACAGGGGAGGGTTTTTTTTCACTTACAGGCTGAATTCTCCTTTAAGGTATACAGGTATGGGACCTGTTATCCAGAATGCTCTGGACCTTGGGTTTTCTGGATAATGGTTCGTTCCATAATACTACTGTTTTATTATTAAAAAAAGGAAATAATTTTCTAAAATTTCGATTTCACTACAATGGAGTCTATGGGAGGCAGCCTTTCCGTAATTCGGAGCTTTCTGGATAATGGATCCCATACCTGTATGTGAGGTATAAAAAAACGCTCACTTTAGTATTTTTGATCATAATTTTATCATTGCATCAGTGAATTAAGGAACTCTATTAGAACACTGGGAATATTAATATATAACTCGGTATGGAATTAAAGTTGATTCCAAAGTGACTTTTCATTGACTTTATTACCATTGTGAAGATTTTTCTCAATCAGCTTCATCTGTAACTGAAAAATCTGCTCTTCTATTTTGCATATGGATTGTTTCATCTTCTCCCTTCTGGTGATCATATAACACAGATTTCTTACCTGTGGGAAAATGGGGGCTCTGTTATTTAAAGAATTAAATTAAGAATGGATGTGTCATTATTGGTATAACTCAATACAGAAGTGTGTTTATTAACGGGAAGCAATGATAGAATATTAAACACATGGTAGCAGCTTTTAAGAATATAAATAGAAGGAAGACAAAAAGGAAGTCAAACCCAGAAGTATCCTGAAGTGAAATTAAGAGTAAATAACAGGTCTTACAGTTGCATGGTGATAAATAAAAGTAAAGCAGTGTGATAAAAAGGTGGTTGCTCTCTTTGCACTGAGCTGGATAAAAAAATCCAGAGGTCAGTATCAGGCGGTAAAGGAAGGGCCCAGATGCAGGCTGTGCTTCCTGATGTTCCCTAGCATGTGTGTGTGCAAATGATGCATAAATGCAGTTAGGGAGTGGATATCGGTCATGTTTGATATGGACTTGCTTATAAGATTCACCGCATTATATAAACACAAGAAAGACAAACATAGGAATCATAGAACCGACTTACAAGCCTCTTTGCCAATCAGCTTACGAGGTGTCAGTAAACAGACATCTTTCATTTGGGCCTTATTAGTACTTTGTCTATACCTATTAATCTAAAATCTTCTAATGGCAGGTGCCACTGACTGGCCTTGTTTCCTACAGCTAAATTTATAATCCACGTATACTCCTAAATCCTTTTGTGTTAAAGTTTGCAAATCCAGAGACATAACCTACATTTATCAATATCTCATGTGCCACTTAACTGCCAGTTGGTCTAAATGCCAGTGTGTCACACATCACTGGCAGATACAGATACTTTGCTTTACGTTACAGAACAGCCCAGGAGTGCCCATACTTTTTTAATACCATGCCTATGAATGAAAAGCATGAAACATGAGGGTGATATAAACAAGGTGTTTGTTGACCGTGTCTTGAGATCTACTGCTCAATAGCTAATGGTCTACTGTTAGCCTCAGTGTCAGACTGGCCCACCAGAATACCAGGAAAACTCCCGGAGGGCCAAGGTGTCAGTGGGCCCTCATGCTGCTAAACTTTTTGCCTATTTCATGGCCATTCCCTATTTCTATGAGAACAAAGAGGCTAAATAGATGGAATAATTGATTATAGTATGTAAAGAAAACAAACTAGGAGAATAGAGGTTGATTGAGGATATGAAGAATATTAGTACTGAGGGTGGGCCCCTGTTCTAAGGTTTTATGGTGGGCCCCTGGTCTAAGGTTTTTGGGTGGGTCCCTGGTGTCCCAGTCCGGCACTGGTTAGCCGCCTTCTTCTGGCTCTTTCCAACTTTAAACTGGGAGTCACTGACCCCATGTAATAACAAATGCTCTGTAAGGTCACACATTTATTGTTACTGCTACTTTTTATTACTCATCTTTCTATTGAGGTCCTCTTCTATTCATATTCCAGTCTCTTATTCAAATCAGTGCATGCTTGCTAGGGTAATTTAGACCCTAGCAGTCATATTGCTTAATTGCAAATTTGATAGTTTCTGAATAAAAAGCTAAATAACTAAAAAAAAACAAATTATCACTCTTTATGGCATAATAAAAGTTAATGTAAAAGTAACTTTAACACCCTTTAAAGTGAATAAAAAGAACCCTGGTACAAGGAATCCGAGAAAGAAAATGCATCAATTATTTTTTAAATAGAAATATTCTTACTCTCTCCAAATCTTGTCTGAGATGTGTAAACAGCTTTAGCCTTCTATAAAGCACATCTTGTTCTTGCTGAGCCAAATTGTCAACTTCATCTGTTTTTGGATTAAGTAGAGGTTTGTTGAAATTTGACTTTCTCTTTAACTTCCAATACTGGTAAATAAAGTCTACCAGATTCTTGCTCATATCAAGATTTTCAGCCACATCTTCTGGTTTGACCAGCTCATGAAAGTCATCTTCCAGCTCCATAAGTTTCTGTTTTCTAAGGGTCACCTTTTCCAGATCCTGCTTGGTTTGGTCAACTTCAACCTGAGCAACAGAGGAAGATGGTCTTTGGGCACGTTGGTCCTCAGATTTGTTGGTTCTACTACTGTGCTCCAGGCAGAAAGACTTAAATTTTACTTCGTCATTCTCGGATAAGGTAGTGTGCATTTCCAGGTTGTGGTCAAAGGCGCAGGTAACATGGAAAGCAGTTACGCAAGATGGCATAGAACACTGAAAGTGAAATAAAAAAAAAAAAGTTAAAAAATATTTAAGAATATTATAATATATATATACATACAGCATATATAAACTCATTTGATTAAGGGTAATAACCCTGGCGCAAACAGAAAATACCTAAGTAAGGGCTATACCCCAGTTTTGTATCTAACCTTAACCTCCAACCATGGTAAAAAAACTTAACAATACATCACATCACGTACTGTATGTAATAAAGGACCATGTCCTGTACACATCTGATGTACTTAAAAAGTAGCAAAAATACTTCAAACTTATTGTAAATTAATCACAACTGTGCTGAAAGCTTTTGAAGTCTGGTTGGTGTCATGTGTGCCCCATTGTTTACGTGCACAAATGCTGCACTGATTATTGCAGGGCAATGATGGAACTTCGGAGGTGATGGCTGTATCTCTAGGGTTCCCAGGATACAAAGTACAAGGAGTGTCCTTAAACACAAGTACCTTTAATAAATGAGATGCAACTGGCTGTGTATCATTTATCATTTTACACAAACACAAGTGTGTTTGCAGTCGACCCCTTGCATTGTGTCACTACCTTCTACCTATATATATATATATATATATATATATCTATATATATAATCAACATGTATCAAGCTCCCTCTAGACAAGCAAAAAAAAGCAAAGAAATTGGGATTGTCATTCAGCTCAAACTTGAATTATACATGTCCATGCCGGTATAAATAAATACAACTTGCTTAGCACAGAATCAAAATAAATTTGAATAAACATATATATATGCTATTTTCTGTTTTTCAATATGGAAAATTAAGTTACGAGAGCTTACTAGTACAGCAAGAACTGGATAGAGCATTTATAAAGCATAGCAGGTACTAGAAACTACTGGTAAAATACAAAGCTCTTAAGGACACTGGCATCCCATGCAGCTGTTGATACAATATCGACCATTTTAATTAGCAGCAATCGATTACTCAGAAAGTAGATTCCATGCATTTACCACACATCATTAAATTGCTATGCAAATCAGATACTGTTTTAGTACAGGGACGTCAAATTCCCTGGCATCTCTAGTAAAATGTTGGCAGGTCAGCCAAAGGTTTCACACAATACAGATCTAGAGCATATCAGATTCCAGGATTCCACATTATGCCATGGTGTCATTTACCACATTTTGTTGGCACCAGTCAAACAACACTGATAAACCAACTGAAGTACTATGCTCCACTACCCTGGTTCTAGCACTTTCCTTCTAAGGTTTGCTTCTGACTCTTCGGTTCAGTATAAAAATAAAAACCGGGAAAAATAAAAAAATGTTTCTAATATAGTTAGTTAGTCAAAAATGTAATGTATAAAGGCTGGAGTGACTGGATGTCCAACAGAACAGAACACAACTTCCGTCTTTTCAGCTCTCAAACCCTGAGTTAGTCAGCGACTTGAAGGGGGGCCACATGGGACATAACTGTTGAGTGATTGATCCTCAGCATTCAGCTCAGATTCAAAAGCAACAATTCCCCTCTCAAGTCACTGATTGGTTACGGTCTGGTTAATTTACTGATCTGTGGAAACCAAGAGAGCTGCAAATCATTAAGTAGTGTTCTGTTATGTTAGAAATCCAGTTACTCCAGCCTTTATATATTACATTTTTGGTTCTGTTCAGTTGTTTTCAAATTGTTCCCCAGAAATAAAGACTTTTTTCAATTACTTTCCATTATTTATCTTTTATTGTTTTTCCAAAATCTAAGTGTAAAGTTGAATGTTGGGGTCTTTGGTGTTTGAGTCTGACAGCTCAGTAATTCAGGTGCAGACTCTAAACTGATACAATTTTGCAACATTTAATTGATACATTTCACAGCAACATCTCTGGAGTATTAGCAACTATTGTATCAATTCTAACAGCTGCCTGTAATGAAACCCAGAGATTCTGCTCAGCAGGGACAAAGATAAGAAATGTATCCATTAAATGTATCAGTTTAGAACAGTTGGGGGGGGGGTCGGAGTGCCGGCGATCACCATTATCACAGCTCCGGGAGCCCTAACGGGGTGCGGGCCCGGGTACAATCTCACCCCCCCCCGGCACCCATGGTAGTTACGCCACTGAATGTACCAACTTTCTCTTTGATCTCCTGCATTTTACAGTCAAAAAAAGATTTCTAAAACTAAATTGGCTTTTGGCAGAGAGCCCAAAATACGTGGCAGGTGCATGTGCATCCTTTTGTAATAATTTAATATAAGCAAAGAAACAATTGTAACAATTTAATTTAAGCAGGTCTCTTGGGGAAATTGTGACGTGCAGCTTAATGGGCAATATCACCTTCATTAGCAAACCTGGAATAACAGTAAAAAATTTCATAACCTGCCACATTTTGTAAAATGAACATGGTAATTAGGGGGTGTAGCCACAAAAATGGGCGTAGTTTAAAAATAAAAAAAATATAGCCACTCTACACTCTTTCTCCCTCTTTCTGTTTCCAACATCTTGGGAGGTTTGTAGCATAGTATTTTTTTTTTTTCATGCAGGGCAATCCATATATGATAAAAACAGCAGAGGATGAACAAGGTTTAACACTCATCAACAAAACTAAAGCTGCAATCCAAGTAGTGAACTTTATAGTGCTGGGATGGGAAATATTCAGAGAGAAGTTATCCAGGAAGCTGTAATATTTAACTATTTAACTCAATAGCAAAACACTGATGGTTTTAAATGCTAATGTTAGACAAGGAGCCCCGTGAGAAAGCGTTGATACCTGTGGAGACAAATCTGCCAAAAATACCTTACCTTAGTGTTCATCAACGGTGGTAAAACATATGAATTGCATAATCACTGGAAAACGTAGAAGGCAGTTGTGGATAAACAACTCATACGTTTTGCCACTAACAAAACAAACTGACACCAACGCTAATGTATTTTCAGGAGATTTATATTGCGGGTAGTGTTGCTTTCTCCCAGGCCACAAATCTCCCTGTGTTCCATTCCCCTTGTCTGTAGTAGCTTTAAGACAATGTGCTTCATTAGCTCTTATTCGGGAAACGCCCCAGGTCCCAATGATTCAAGATAACAGGTTCCATACATTTTCAAAAGCTTAAAATTAATCTTTCATTTACATAAACGCCTCTTCTTCAACCCAACACTTTTTTCACACTGCAAACAACTCAACCATGCTGTCTGTCAGCAATGCATTGCAAAGTCAATAGTTGAATCTGGAGGAAAATCATCCATATGTTGAATGGGTAGACTTGATTTTTCAGTGCTGCCCTTGATCAGACTGCTGTCATAGCAGCAATTACAATCCAATGTTTGGCTCACGGGTAAAACAATCAGATCAGCCTGATAAGACATATTGGTGAAAGATTGCATGTTTAGCATCTTCGTCAATATTGCAATCTTATAATGTATTGCCACCTTAAGAAAAGATGAGATCTATATTTTCAGCCAGTATTGCATTTGTTAATTTGAGTATTGTATGTTAAAAACATTTTATGAGTGGTGGGGGTCCCTTTTTAATTGCTTCCTTCATTTTCTGGATTGTGGGATGTTTTTAATGATTTGTGGCACTTATAGGGAACCTGTCATGGGCTAGACATATTGTCAATTTCCCAGCTGCCCCAAGTCATGTGACTTGTGCTCTGATAAACTTCAATCACTCTTTACTGTTGTACTGCAAGTTGGAGTGATATCACCCCCTCCCTTTCCCCCACCCAGCAGCCTAACAAAAGAACAATGGGAAGGTAAACAGATAACAGCTCCCTAACACAAGATAACAGCTGCCTGGTAGAATTAAGAACAACAGTCAAAAATAAAAACCCATGTCCCACTGCGTACTATTCAGTTACATTGAGAAGGAAAAACAACAGCCTCCCAGAAAGCAGTTCCCTCCTAAAGTGCTGCCACAAGTCACATGACCGGGTAAACTGGGAAATTGACAAAATGGCTAGCTCCATGTCATATTTCAAAAAATGAAATATAACAAAATCTGTTTGCTCTTTTGAGAAATGGATTTCAGTGCAGAAGTCTACTGGAGCAGCAATATTAACTGATGTGTTTAAAAAAACAAAACAAAAAAAGACATACTTAATGGGTTATATTTGAATATTCCACACTTGCGAGGAATTAGTCTTTTTATTGTTTTGTCTTAAGTCTGTCAAAGATAGATAGTATAAGCTTTGTACCTAGACATAAAAAATGTTAGTTTGAGAAACAAATAAATAAATTGTCTAATATAGAGACAATAACAGGCTACAGCACAGTCCAAGTTTGCAGTTTCAGTTCAAACAAATACATTACAACCAAGTAATACTTAATTACACAACATACAATTGGATAAACATTGATTCCAAGAGGACTAATAATGGGGTTTTAAGATCACAGTCTTGTCCTAAAGCATGAAGGACCACCAACATCATGTAGTGCTATCTATCAGTAAACTGAAACAAACACACAATACTGGGGTAATACACAGTGTCCCAATCAGTGTATACAGTGCTCTACACATTACATGGGGCATATGAAAAATGGCCACAGACTTCTCTGCACCAAGCACCAGACTTTTGATTTGACACTCATTGCAGAGACCAGCAATCCCCAGGGAACTTTGTAAGTGAGCACTAAGGGACATGCTCTTGTGCACTCCAAAAGTTCAACAGACCACGGACCTTCTTTGCTGCTGTTTTTTATATATATATATATATATATATATATATATATATATATATATATATATATATATATATATATATATATATATACACATTCATACACACACATATATATGGGATCCTATATCCGGGAACCCGTTATCCAGAAAGCTCCGAATTACGGAATGGCCGTCCCCTATAGACTGCATTTTATCCAAATAATCCAAATTTTAAAAAGCATTTCCTTTTTCTCTATAATAACACAGTACCTTGTACGAAGATATCAGTAATCCTTATTGGAAGCAAAACCAGCCTATTGGGTTAATTTAATGTTTAAAGGATTTTCTAGTCGTAGCAGGTATGAAGATCCAAATTACGGAAACATGTTATCCGGAAGACTCCAGGTCCCTAGCATTCTGGATAACAGGTCCCCATGGCATGCATTATTCAGAAACCCATGATCCAGAAATCTTCAAATAATAGAATGGCTGTCTCCCCTAGACTCCATTATAATCAAAACTATTTCCTTTAATAATAAAACAGTACCTTGTATGTGATCCAAACGAAAATATAAATTAACCTTAATTGGAGGCAAAACCAGCCTACTGGGTTTATTTAAAGGGCACCTATCACTAAAAAAAGTTACCCCCAAACAAAGGTTATGGGGATAGCGGTATAGTTGGGGATGCCCCCACCAGCGCAAGCAAACTCACACCCGGAGGGAGCTGCCATTACAGTGGATGCGCATGCGCATTAAGAAAAGCGGCCCCAAATAGTGACTGCTTTTCAATATGCGCATATCGTTACACGCAAATAAATATGCATGTGTGTCCACTATCATGGCAGCGCACCGGGGAGCTCCCTCCCGGTTCGAGTTTGCCTGCACTTAAAAAAAGTACTGTTATCCCCAACCGGAATGTGGGCTCTATCAGCCAGCACATTTGGTTGGGGGTAACTTTTTTTAGTGATAGGTGCCCTTTAAGGGTTACTACATTTTCTAGTAGACGTAAGCCGGTATCCAGATCCAAAATATGGAAAGATACGTTCTCCGCAAAAACCCCAGGTCTCAAGCTTTCTGGATTACAGGTCCCATACCTGTATAAACTGGATGTATTTAGTTATTTTTTGTGAATTATAATTTTGATACATATGCTGCCTGATTTGTTGCTAGTTTCAAATTTCTAGAGTTGTTTGATTCATAGAGAACATTTCCTAGAAACAAAGAGAATAAAGGAGTTTTACAGATAAATGCCTCTGCAAAAAAAAGAACAAGAAATTAATGGTGAACTATTAGGAAATCTATAAGTTCCCTGTTAATTAAGACACAATCTTCTTGTCTGTCTGACAATAAATCAATAAATACACTGACAAAGCAGGTCCGCTTATTTGCTTTGGAACTAACTACTTGGAACTATCATTTGCCTTAAACCAAACACTGAAATCAGTGCAATTGAGATCGCTACCAAAAGACATAAAAAAGCATCTTGCAATAAAGTAAAAACTCGGAACTTGTTTAACCCCTTTTTTTTCGGTGCAGTAGACATTTCCCTATAATACAGTGTAATATGCCCTCACATAAAAATGGTTATGCTTATTGTAATGCACTTGTGCTAGCAATAATTTGCTATTTCCAGCTGTTAAAAAGTAGCAAAGCTGCACTAATGAAATACTTTAAGGGTGTTATAGCCTGGAGATGACATCTTTAGCTGCCTTAAGTATTTTGCTGCTTAAACACCAATAGCTGATGCCGAAGTCAATAGCCATGTCAAACATCTGGTGTTTGCTGTCATTTGATGGCCTGCATTTTATGGCCTGGATTAAATCTGGCATTTATAATGTAGTATCACCCCGAGACAGGTCTTGAACTCAGACTTCCTGAAGCCCCGTGCCAAAAGCATTCATAACTTCAGACAACAGATGTTATAGTTTATATTTAGCTGTGGAAATGAAGTGTAATCACCTGGGAGCTTCCCCCCCTCTTTTATTTCAGAATTAAATTATATCTTTCTATGCATCGGTTTTTGAAACACCTTTTGTTTTTTTGCCTGCCTTTGTTATTTTTCAATTAAGCTAAGCGGGTTCATT
>CM044435.1:13102699-13114048 GCA_024363595.1 Xenopus borealis | reverse complement strand
TAATCTGGGGGGCTGTTTAGAGCAAATTTACAGAAAGAAAAACAATTACTTTTCCTTTAAGGAGTAAAATAGAATTTATATTATATATAAATATATATATATTTATGTATGACTGGTTCATGAATCGATAATGAACCCCCACCTAGTGGTGAGTACAATTGTATCTTTTGCTATAGTTTATACAGGAGCAGTGGCCAGTTTCATACTATAGCTTCCATCATTCCCCCACTTCAGGCAGGTGATCCTTTAGGTGTCTAATAAAAAGAAACTATTTCAGAGTTTTAAGCTAGTTAAAACCTAAGAAAAATGTATAATAAAAAGTAGATGGTAGGGTAGTGTTTCCGAAAGCCAGTGGTGTACAGGTATGGAATCGGTTATCTGGAAGCCCATTATCCAGAGAGCTCTGGATTAAGGGAAGGCTGTCTTCCATAGACTCCATTATATCCAAATAATCCAAAGTTTTAAAAATGATTTCCTTTTTCTCTGTAATAAAAAAAACAGAACCTTGTACTTGATGCAAACGAAGATATAATTAATCCATATTCAAGGCAAGACAATCCTACTGTGGATCTTCATACCTTAAGTCTACTAAAAGAAGATTTAAAGGTATGAAACAAATGACAGAAAGATCCATTATGCAGAAAAATCCAGTTCCTGAGCATTCTGGATAACAGGTCCCATACCTGTACAAAGTTACCTTTAGCAGCAGTTAGTATAATTGCAAGGTTTTCTGCCAGTATAAAGAGATGGGCTTAGTGTTGGAGTTTATTCAAATGCCCATTCTGTAGATAATTTTATAGATGTGTTGGTAATATTGCTGCAGTAAGTCGTCATATGTCTAGAAAAAGTCTAGATTGCCGAACATGGCCAAAAACAGTGCAGAAAAACCGAGTCCTTGACAAGAGGTAGATATTTCTAACTTAAACTGGGATCAAATAGGAGTCATAAAAAACTCGAAAGTCTATTTCTTGGTACAGGTATTGGATCCCTTATCCAGAAACCTGTTATCCAGAAAGCGCCGAATTACAGAATGGCCATCTCCCACAGACTCCATTTTAATGAAATAATCCAAATTTTTTTAAATGATTTCCTTTTTCTCTGTAATAATAAAACATTAGCTTGTAGGAAGTTGATGTTTTGTAAAGATTACATGTAGATTTGACAGTTCCTTCATTCTGCCACAAAAGAGTCAATGGCTTCTGAGTTAGAGATTTTTTACAAAATCCTTTGAGTATAAAAGTAAATCTTTCATGTCTAGTGATAGTGTGCATGAGATTACGTCTCATGCATGTGTCAGAGGCTAATGATAAAAAGCTGTTGGTGACATGCATCTCCTACTTCTCTGTTCAGGATTGTTTTTACTGTGTGTCGTGAAGAAGTGAGCTGGAGTTGTGATGTAGTGGGCGCACAGAATACGAATCAAAGCTGGGATCCCCAACATATTAGACCTATGAGCCAAATAAAAAAGGGTCAGGAATCAACAAAACATTTTGGTGGCTCCATGTGGACGTCTAGCTTCAGGAGGCTCTTTTTGGAAGAAATGTCTTTCTCTTCTCTTTCTTCCAGCTTTCAAATGGGAGTTATTTAATCAGCCTTTGTGAGGCTAAAGTTTTATTTTTTATCTCTTATCTGGAAATGTACCCTTTCTTTTTACTGTGCATTAACCCCAAAGTATAACTGTTTAACGCCAGCAACATTATTGAATGCATTATAGACTCAAAATATTGAAATTTGAAGGGCAAATAAATCTGATTCATGAGAGACATAATAATCACCCTTGTTTATTTTGTTAAGGAATTTTAATTAAAACATAAGAAAATGCTTTTCTAACAGGGCGCCTTATAAAGTATATATGCATAATGTGTAATTATAGTTTCCTATTTAAGTGGAATTGTGCTCATGTACTCCTGTGTATGGCAAAATACAAAGTCTTTGAGGAACACCTTTGCAGAGCCATATAAAGATCTGACACAGCAAATATTTTTATGGATTTCTCATCCTCCAACCTTTGAGGAACATTTTATGTTTTGGACACATTTTGTAACTCTATCTTTCTGGACCACCTCTGATCAGGCTATAGGCAGGGGCCCCAAGTAGTTGCTAGGTCGGCCCTTGAAAATATAATTAATACAGGGAGTATGCTAATGAGTCAAAAATATTTAGCAAAAAAAAAAAAGCCAAGTATGAGTTTGGTTCACGCGTTACAAAAGCAATTCAGAAAATGAATGTATAATCATATCAAATATACAGCAGACATCTACAAGTAAAGCAGATCACATTTAACCAGTTAGTCCACAGAGGCCAGTCATCTTAAAGGGATACTGTCACGAGAAAACATGCTTTTTTCAAAACGCATGAGTTAAAGGACCAGTAACATCAAAAAATGAAATTGTTTTAAAGTAATAAAAACATAGAGCATTGTTGCCCTGCACTAGTAAAACTGCAGTGTTTCAGAAGCACTACTATTGTTTATATAAATAAGCTGTTGTGTAGCCATGGGTTCAGCCATTCAAAGGAGAAAAGGCTCAAGTTACACAGCAGATAAGCTCTGTAGAACATAATGTTATCTGTTATCCATTACTTGTCCTGTGCCATATAGCCATTTTTCAATTTCCGCCATTGCTACTTAGCAGCTTGTTTATATGACCTATAGTAGTGTTTCTGAAGCAAACAGATCAGTTTAAACAGCGCAGGGCAACACTACATGATATTTTCTTTATGTTAAAACACTTTCATTTTTTTGTGTTACTGTTCCTTTAATAGCTACTCTAGCAGACTTCTGCACTGTCTTGACTGAAATCCATTTCTCAAAAGAGCAAACAGATTTTTTTCTAATCAGTTTTGAAATCTGACATGGGGCTAGACATTTTGTCAATTTCCCAGCTGCCCCATGTCATGTGACTTGTGCCAGCACATTAGGAGGGAGCTGCTTTCTGGCAGGCTGTTTTTCCTTCTCAATGCCACTGAACAGAACGCAGTGGGACATGGATTTTTACTATTAAGTGTTGTTCTTAGATCTACCAGGCAGCTGTTATCTTGTGTTAGGGAGCTGTTATCTGGTTACCTTCTCATTGTTCTGTTGTTAGGCTGCTGGGTGGGGGAAAGGGAGGGGGTGATATCACTCCTACTTGCAATACAGCAGTAAAGAGTGATTGAATTTTTATCAAAGCACACGTCACATGACTTGGGGCAGCTAGGAAATTGACAATATGTCTAGCCCCATGTCAGATTTCAAAACGAAATATAAAAAAAAAAAACTGTTTGCGCTTTTGAGGAATGTATTTCAGTGCAGAATTCTGCTGCAGCAGCACTATTAACTGATGCATTTAGAAATTTTTTTTTTCCTATGACAGTATCCCTTTAATTAACCATTTTTATACTTTTTGACTATATGGGTGGAAAAAATATTGAGAGAGAGAGAGCGAGAGAAGAGGAGAATAATTTCAGAGAATGACACCTGCTCATCTCGTTCTGGACTCCTTAGGCAAGCTACTACTTTTTATTAAAGGCTTGTTTTTCAGAGGTGTGAAATCTAAAGATGCACAATGTTGTGTATCCCGTTGTCAACCGATCTGCAGCAGACATGTTGTAACAGATGAACATACTCTAAATTCAAGTGGTTCTAATTATCACCTTTTAGAAACAGGCAACTGACTGCACCAAATCCAAAGTATCTTGGGCCAAAATTAAACTATGAAAAGTTAAAATAGACGCACAAATGATTCCCCATTGACATGATTTATAAAGTTACCTGCATTTATACAAGCTCATTAAAAACATCTGGTGAGTGCAATAGGCCTGGACATCCTGGTCTACTGAGCTTGATTGTGTGCATGGAATCAAGGTAAAATAAAGTAAAATGTTAGGGGCATTTGACCGGGGTATCAGCTAGGCTGGGGGGAGGAGGGGGTCTCCTTTAAGGGCATACAACGCAATCTCCGGAGTTAGGGGGCATTATAAGATAGACCTGCTGGGTATCTGCTGCTCTGTTCTGACTGCATCTGTTAATACCCTCATCTTGGCATGTATGTATAGCCACTGTCCTCTAACCTTCTTTTAGATCAACTACAGTGGTGGGTTAATGAGATGTGGGGTCCCTAAACAACATCCACATGCCCCCCTTCTAGGCTACTGCTGTGTCAGATGTGTGCAGATCCTCGCTCTCTAGGGTGGGCCGTTTGGTGTGCGCCAGTGATGTCATGGGATCTGCATGCATGTGCATTGTCTGCCTTGTTCCCACAGCAGGTGTACCCGACTGAACAAAAATTGAGCAAAAGCCAGATGCCTGTGATCACACTCATACTTCCCAACATTTTGGAAACAGAAAGAGGGACAAAAAAATTTGTTGCATGGAGCGCAGAAACGGTTTCTGACCACGCCCATTTTTGTGACCCCCTAATTACCATGTTTATTTGACAAAAAAATTTTCAGGTTATAAAAGTTTGAAGACATTTCTGAGGCTTTTATGTTATTACAGTTTTGCTAATGAAGATGAATTGCCGTTTAAGTCACAGTTTCCCCAAGAGACATGCTTATCTTAAATAGTTACAATGCTTTCTTTGCTTAACTTAAATTGTTACAAAAGTATACATACGTGCATCTGCCATGTATTCTGGGCTCAAACAGCATAGAGAAGTCCATATTCTAATCAGGTAAATAGTTCAGGGGAGCCTGTGCATTAATCCACCCCTGGGCCCACATGTTGAAGAAATGGACTCAACTTTATATTGTGATCTTAGCAGAAAACCGAAAAAACAGGACAGAATCTGTTCTTGCCAGTTTGTCAGATGACACTAAAGTCAGGAAAATCCTAGAATGAGAATGCACTAATGTGACACACCAGGTTGGATAAAATCTAGATCTTTATTCCATATGTTAAAACAATTATCCTAACGCGTCTTATCTGGAGATATGTAATCATAGGCAGATTTGCTTTTTACTGTTTGGATAGAGCCGTGGGTTTCCTTGTTGGACACTAAAGTCAGCGTTGAAGTTTCATAAACCCTGATGGGCGAATTTGTCCCATTTCGCTGAAAAATTTGCGAAACAGCGTTTTTGACACCAGCATCGGTTTTTGGATGCCAGTGCTACACATGGCTACACCATACAAAGGCTAAATTAGCTCTAGACCTGTGACAGGCTGAAAAAGAAGAACCGTTACTTAAAGGGGAATTCAACCCCCCAGGCGCTAACTCCATGACCTGCATGAAGTGGTAAGTAGGGACTTAGGGGCAATAGCCCGGGGGAAGAGGTATGTGGGGGAGGGGTTAGCGCCCGGGGGGGCTGAATTCCCTATCGCAAAAATCTCAAAGGCTACATTAGTTCTAGCCTTGTGACAGGCGGAAAAAGATTAAAAGTTATTTAAAGGGAAATATTGTGAAAATGAAAATTTAATACGCTTCCTCATACTGAAGTAAGAAACTTTCAAAATGTAATCAATTAAAAATTCTGCAATGTTTCTGAAATCAAGTTTATTTTCACAATTCCTCTCTCAGCATCTGTATCTCTTCATGCAGCAGTTGGGTCTCAGATAAATGATCCAATATATCTTATAGGAGGGCTTCTTTCCTAACAGATGTATTAGACCTCACTCACTGATTCCAGCACAAACAAAATAACTGCCTTTTGCACAAATCCTACACGTAGAGAGACATGATTTTAATAAATTGAGCTCTAATACATTTTCTAGGCAAAAGGAGTTAGATATTTTATCTAACTGTGACAATGAATATCTGTCGCACAACTGCTGCTTGAAGAAAGAATGAAGAGAAATAGATGCTGAGAGAGGGATAGTGAAGTTAAACTTCATTATTTCAACAATGGTACAGAATTTTGACTGTATTTACAAAGTTTCTTATTTCAGTATCATGACGCTTTATTTTTCCTGTTGTTCCCCTTTAAAACCAATAGATTTTCTATTTTGAAGTTTTTTTCCCTCGAAATTCGACCATACAAATTTTTTGGGGGGCGGGGCATTTTTGCACATAAATTGACCGATTTTGATAGAATAAAAATCGTTAAAATGGTTCGATCGCATCGCCACTTAACCACCTTAAAGCTGCAGAATTGCAATTTTAGCCTAGGGGGGACCTCCTAGAACTCTTCCTGAAATTTTCGAAGGATTTTGTGCGAAGTGTCGAATTCGAAGGATTTTAAAGGGGCAGTACTTTGAAATTTTGACTTGTCAAATTTTTTTCTATTTGAATCGAATTTTGGCCTATTCGATAGTCGAAGTAGCCCAATATTACTTTGAAATTCAAATTTTTTTAATTAGATTTTTTAAAATTAAAATTTTATTTGAATAATCAATTCGACTTTTAGTATGATGTAGAATTTTGCGCTGTTTCGCGAATTTCTCAAGAAATTCCCAAAATATTCAGCGAAATGCCGCTAATTCGCCCATCACTATTCAAAATCCCTTAAAAAGAAAAAATGAAGGCCAATTACAATACAAAGTTTCTTAGAATTAGCCATTCCACAGTATACTAAAAATAATCCGTACCAATGTTGCAGATTTCATCTACAGAGCACCTGGCTAAGAGTATGATACTCAATACCTTTTATAAACAGGCAGAGACACGTTAGGAAGGATAACTGGTGCATATGTATTTTTAGTTAAAATACTTGGCTTTTAATTCTTTCATTGTCCATACTGTAACTGTTGCAGCAGCATGTTTTATTCTCATTGCAACACAACAATTCTCTGCTGATTCAGATGTTAAAGACTCCCAGATGTTCCATGGTGTCATACTGACAAGAGCACCAGGACAATGTTTTATTTTTTGATACTATGGTTGGCTAGCAGTCAACAAAAAAAGAGGAAACCTGTGGCTCCAGTGCAGCCAATGTTAAAATTATCAGTCGGTCGTGTGAATAGAAGTTTGACTTGTTAGGAACATGCACAGCTGCAATTGCTTTTGATTCAGGGAAAACTCTGTTGCTGGCAGCAATTATTCCATGAGGTATGCTTCACAGGATATCATTAAAATCTTCCCTGGAAACCTGTTTGGCCCCAGATCCTGCTAAAAGTCACGATTTGTATATCCTAAAGTCACTTTCCTCCAAAAATAGAAGAGGGGAGGGGACACCATCATAAAATCGATAATATATATATATATATATATATATATATATATATATATATATATATATATAATTAGACGTTATTAGTAAAGGTATGGGACCTGTCATCCAGAATGCTCGAGACCTGGGGGGTTTCCGGATAAGGGATCTTTCTGTAATTTGGAGCTTCATACCTTAAGTCTACTAAAAAATCATATTAATATTAAATAAACCCAATAGGTTGGTTTTGATTCCAATAAGGATTAATTATATCTTGGGATCGAGTACAAGGTATAGATATGAGAACTGTTATCCAGAATGGTTGGGGCCTGGGGTTTGGGGTGGATCTGGGGTTTTCTGGATAATGGGTCTTTCTGTAATTTGGATCTTCATACATGACCAGTATGGGATCCGTTATCCAGAAACCCAATATCCAGAAAGCTCTGAATTACTGAAAGGCCATCTCCCATAGACTAAAAATCTGAATTTTTAAAAATGATTTCCTTTTTCTCTGCAATAATAAAACAGTATTTTGTACTTGATCCAATAAAGATATAATGAATCCTTATTAGAAGCCAAACCAGCCTATCGGATTTATTTAATATTTACATGAATTTCTACTAGACTTAAGGTATGTGGATCCAGATAATGGAAACATCAGTTATCCAGAAACCCGAGTATTCTTGATATAACAGGTCCCATACCTGTACTATAAAATCATGTAAACATGAATTAAACCCAACAGGATTGTTTTGCCTTCAGTAAGGACTAAATGTCCCTTGGTTGGGATCAAGAACAAGGTACTGTTTGATTATCACAGAGAAAAAGGAAATCCTTTTAAAAAATTTGGATTACTTTGATAAAATGGTGTCTATGGAAGACTGCCTTTCTGTAATTCGGAGCTTTCGGAATAACGGGTTTCCAGATAACGGAAAAACCCAATAGGCTGGTTTTGCCTCTAATAAGGATTAGTTATATCTAAGTTGGGATCAAGTACAAGCAACTGTTTTATTATTACAGAGAGGAAGTAAAATCATTTAAAAAATTTGCATTATTTGGATTAAAATTTTTCTATGGGAGGTCTTTCCATAATTCAGGGATTTCTTGAAAATGGGTTTCCAGATAACCTGTACTTCCTTTGCAGCTCCTGTAAGTTAGTTGGAAGATTGAAGATAGATCACATGGGCCATAAATGTTCAGTTAATTTGCTTTTAATCCTGAGCATGCAGGTCATGAAACCCATGATATTGTGGCCCCCGGACATGTGACTTGTGCTCTGATAAACTTCAGTCACTATTTTCTGGTGTACTGCAAGTTGGAGTGATATCACCCCTTGCCTTTCCCCCCAGCAGCCTAAGAACAGAACAATGGGAAGGTAACCAGATAGCAGCTCCCTAACACAAGATAACAACTGTCTGGTAGAACAGCACTCAATAGTAAAATCCAGGTCCCACTGAGACACATTCAGTAAGAGAAACAACACCCTGCCAGAAAGCAGTTCCATCCTAAAGTGCTGGCTCTTTCTGAAAGCATATGACCAGGCAAAATTACCTGAGATGCACCTACACACAAATATTACAAGAACAAAAAAATACACTTGCTGGTTCAGGAATTACATTTTATATTGTAAAGTGAATTATTTGCAGTGCAAACAGTGTCATTTAGAAATAAAAACTCATAAATCATTACAATCCCTTTAAATAAACACACCAGAAAAAAACTAATTCTAAAGCTTCAAATCAGGAATACACTGCAAGTAGAATATCTGGATTTAGCTAGAAAATCAAACCCAAACTTTATATTAAATATTTATAAAAAATATTAAAAATCTGAAAAATAAACAGTCAACCTTTAGTTCTTAAAGGTCGAGTAGTTTTTCACCTGAAAATTTCTAGTTTTCATGGAATTTTTCAGTCAAAACTAGAATTCTGGGTTACATTTTTCAGGGTTAAAAAAAAAAAATAAATTTTTTTTTACAGATTGATTATACCCTGAAGCTTGAAATAGCTTGAATTATTAGATTCTCCAACTAAAGCCTGTTGAGGTCATGTATATCACGGTCGGCACCCAACACCAGAACAAATGCCATGCACCCTGGTTTCCGCTCGTGCTTCACCAGTAGTGTTACCGCCTTTGGCTTTGGAGGAGCCCTCAGCAACTCAGATGCCACCTGGACTTTTACGAGAGGTGCAAGGTGAAAGTTGTGGCCAGACAAAGGGGCACGACTTATCAAAATCTTTGGGCAGAAGGTCGTGATATAAGGCGTAGAAAAAATTTGTAGTCAGATCAGGCCGGGTCGGGTCAGGCAGAGTACAAACGAAGTCAGGCAGGCAGGCGACAAACCAGGAGATCAGTCAGAGGGTTTAAGCAGAATCCGAGTAAAAAAATCAGGCAAGGGGTCAGGATACAGAATGTAGAGTAGCCAAAAGCCAGGCAAGGGTCACAACATGAATCAAGCAGGTTCAGACAGGATAGACTTAAAGCTCAGAAGCACCGGGAACCAACTCCTATAGCGGGCAATATGAAAATACAAAATGTCCCTTTAAATATTTTAAACTTCGCGCTGACATCATGATGCCAGCGCGCACGTGCCTACAAATAGAGGAAGTGCGCTCACTGGAAAACCGGCAAAGAGGAGGAAGCGGCCAAGAGGCAGCACCGCGTGGTGGGCGTCCCTGCCGACCCCCCTCCACTAGACCACCAGGGTGAGTTGTTACAGTGTACAAGTCAACGGCAGCCTTCAACCATTTGAGGTTTGTAGCCTTCTTGGAGTTTTTTCAGTGGGTTTCATTCGAAAATTCAATTAATTCGAACAATTCAAGATTTTTTTGGGGTTTTTTAACCTTGAATTCACAGATTTTAGTTTTTTCCATAGATTAGAAACCATTTGCGTTGTGAGTTCATACGAGGTATAAAAAAAACCTCTTAAACTTGGCCTTTGATAATCAACTGCCTTTAGCAAATGTGGCAAAGATTCTATCTAAATCTATAGTGCTGGCACTCAGGGACCACAATGTCAGCAGCGCTGTAACTTTGTGGTCCACATTCTAATAACAGGCATGTACTCAAAAGGTTAAAGAATACTGCAGAAATGTTTTGTAGCTAAGCCAACAGTAAGATTTCAGCTAAATATCAAAATGGATCAAAATATATCTATCTTTATGTACCTTTCAAATTCTGTACAATTTTTGTATATTTAAGTATGCTTAGGTTTCTCAACTATATCTTAAACAATATTTCAAATATACCATAAATGAATGTAATTTAACACTGATGATACTATATAACCTACAAATCAAATGTATGGGCTCTTACAGGCTGTAAAATGCTAACTAGACTGCCCAATGGAAATACAAATTTAACATCCACTTTCCAGGAAAGGCAGAGCAATAAAATGATTCCTTCTCCCTTATTTCATGTTACAAGGACGACAAGATAGTTAAGTCCAATTAATAGCAAGCCTAGCTCATGAGTTACTGAAATTAAATTACAAGTAAAATTACAAGATGACCATATACATTCCATTCCATATACTTACTGCAGCTGTACTTTTATACCATCAGTATATTTTATTATCATGTACTTGTAAACAAGGAGAAAGGATAAATGATACTTATATTTTCCTCATTTTCCCTGTGCAATTTCATGGGTTTTTACTATACTATAAAACTGTCTAAAGCCTATATAACTGCAGTAATTAGCCAGCATCCAAACCTCTGTCAGATTTTATCGGATATCCGTATGTGATAGGTTGTCTTCCATTTGTGTATAAATTGCTACATCTTTCCCATGATTCAATCCTATGTACAAATCCAACTCAATGGCCTTCATCTTCGTACATTAATTAAATAAATTTGACATGCCTGACTCCAAATTAGGAAATCTGGACAGGCCTTTAAAACAAATGAAGCAGTAATCAGCCAGTCGACAATCACCATGTCACTACTGGCTCCCAACATCACGGCCCATCCCGAGACCATCATACGTCCCCTGACATCACAAAGTTTGCCCCTGACGTAACCAGGACCACAAAGCTTGTATTTCTTAACATACAGTCATATGAAAAAGTTTGGGAACCCCGATCAGCCTGCATAATAACTGACTCCGCTTTCAACAAAAAAAGATAACTATGGTATGTCTTTCTTTTCCCAGGAATATCCGAGTACAAAGATTTTTAGTGAGGCCGTATTTTCTGTTAATTCAATCAAGGTTATGTCACTGCTGAAATACTACCGTTTCCATAAGGCAAGTTATATATTAAAAGGAAGTTGCTACTTTGAAAGCTCA
>CM044435.1:13078407-13102007 GCA_024363595.1 Xenopus borealis | reverse complement strand
GGGGCATCTACTGGGGAGACACAGATCTTTACTGCTAAAGGGTTGTGGTTGCCTTGGGCATGTGCAGCATTTATAGCCTATTTCTTTGTTAAGCTTTTAATCACAAAATTATTCTCTTACAAACTCATAGAATTTTGATTTAAAAACATATGCCCTATGCCATACTGCCCCCTCCATAAGCTTCAGTACCACTGATGTCAAGCTTGTGCGAGCAGCTTGATCTTATATAGCCTTGCTAGTTCTGGAAACATTTACTTCTACTGTAAATTCCTACTGCAGCTTTATGACAACTTCACTATAGGTAATTTTGAACACATTAAAATGAAACCTTCAGAAATAAACGGATATTCTGTATTTCTAGGAGCAGTATAAAAGCAGTTTAAAATGTATAATAGCAGTCATTTACAAGGTGTATTAACTTGGCTTTCTTATACATTAAGAAGAGATTGCAGCAAGCACTTTTCAAAGCACATCATCAATTCCTTTGGGACAGCATTAGCTGCCATTGCCGAGTTTATACCAGCTACTTTAACTCCAATTCTTTTTCTCATCACAAAAATGACCTATGAAGAGGACTAACTGGTGGCCAGGTGAGACGACCTGTGTCTATTCTTTCCAAAAAGCATTCCGCTGATTACGTGAATGCCAGTTTTATGAGCTTGTCATCATCTAGTTTTTATAATGTTCTCTTCATACGGTATATTACACGTGATATATTGTACATGTAAATGGAATGTATAAATGTATAGAATTTAGCATTCAGGTAAATCCAAAGTGAATCATGAGGTCTAAGCTCATTGTTTATTTACAAGTATTTGTGCTGCTTTTATCTATTCCATCATCTAATCTGTGCACCTGCAAGTGCATTTTGCTTATGTATTTATATATATATACATATATATATATATATCAATACTATTACTCCACTCTAAGTAAACTTTGCAGACACCCTGCTATTTTAGCAACTCTTCATTTTTTTACTTCCCTCATCCAGTGACACAGCTGGATGATGACTTGGTTAACTAGCTCCAATTGTTTCTACTTATAAAGTCCTGTGTTCAAGGCACTCCTGGGACTTGCTCCAGTGCCATTCAGCCAGTATAAAATTGTTTATTTACACCCGGTTTGTCTGTTATTAAAATGAATGGCAATGCTATTTGGATCGTTTTAGGCCAAAACCTTCCTGTAACCAAGTCTAAACAGTTGAAAATATGTTGGCAAGGCAAAAAGCCTACTGTGCCATGGGCCTATACCTTCGGACATTTTATGTGAGGGTAAGAATCATTCCCCAAAAATGTTTTCTAGATCTCGACTGTGATATGTGGTACATTTTATCACATTTTAATCATATTAGAAATAAGTGGTTAAACAGTTAATTTATTTATATCTTTAGAACTTGACAGAAACAGGCATCTGGTTCTAAACTAAAGAAGAAACAACAATATGTGTGAAGTGGGTTTTCCAGACAAGATAGAATCAAATGTTATGGGACAATCGTATGATACCATGGGATCTCTATGGTCTGTTATCACTTGAGACAGGGCATATGTTATCCAGAAGCTTTTGATCCTACCTTGGGTTCAGTACACCACAATAAAATTGGGATAAGAGCACTACAATTTTACTGGTTCAGAGCAACCATTCCCACTTAAAAGTTGGGGCTACTACAATTGATCGGTTTTATCTTTTTTATCCAATAAATCCAGTGCCCTATAATTGATTGGGTAGTTTTCAATTACATGATTTCCCATATCCAACCTGCTTGCCTATAGCACCATTTGGGATCCACAGCAACTAGCTTCCAAGGAAAATCGGGAGTACATATTTATATTGTGAACTAAGCAGCACTCAAATGCTATTTATTCAATAGCCAACTGAAATTCTGAAGGCACCCATACACGGGTCGATAAAAGCCATCCGACGAGCTTCCCCGATCGATATCTGGCCGAAAGTCGCATTAAAGCAGCGTTGATGCAGTCCCATGATCCGACCGCCCAGTATCAGATGCCCAGCAATCGGATCAGCCCGATATCGCCCACCTCAATGTATCTCTGAGTCTATGGCCACCTTTACAGTGAAAAGAAACTTGGAGGCTATATTTAAGTACAAATGTGATCATCATTGTAGTAAGATGAAAGGCCGAGTTTTTGGTTTCAACACAGTACGGCAAGCATCCATATATAATGAAAGGTGTCCTTATTTAGCCTATGCATCTGTATAAAATCCTGCCTACACGGTTTCCACCTTTACGATGGGCAGTGGAGCAGTGACATTGCATGGGTGGGTGTTGATATCTTGGGCGCAAGTCAGTGCTTTCAGTGGACTAAGCATGATGTGGTGATCAGTAATTGGCCAATCGCCACGTCAATCTCAGGGATTCCTGTTGCTGTCCGGGCAGGCAGCTTTGACCTGAACAGTCCTTCCAAAAACTGGGCTATCCAGGTCAAAACTGGACAGGTGGCAAACCTACTTGCAGTATACCAACACTGGACAATCCCCCTCTATAAAGTGTACAAACCACCTGTATATGCAATACAGGTGCAATCAATATTTGTGGTTAAATGGAATATGCTCAGAGTGGGCATCATTGCCGATTTCCAAAAGAAATGGCTTCCAAAATATGTATATCATATGATAATGTACTCTGTTTTATCAAAACCCTTTTTCCCCCCTTTATACAGAGGTAATTTTCCTTTGTGGCTTCCTAACTACCAATAACAGAGAATGTAAAGACAGAAGATTCATTCTACAGTAAGTGCTTAGTAATGACATTAAAGCAGTCGTGCAAAATATTTTCTCTAAGGATGCAATTAAGTATACATTTTCAGGGCAGAAAAAAAATGGTTGGAAGCCATTGCTATTAAACAATAATAAACTGTAAAAAGGCTAATAGCTTTTATGACTTGCAGGAGCACCTGTTGAAACGACATAGCTTTGCTTCATGCAAATTACAGTTCAAATTGGCAAAACAGTAAGAGTACATTTCATGGCATTATTATAAATCTGAAAGAATAATAGATTTGTGTTCAGTGTTGGAATTCTTGCAACATTTTACCATTTATTTTGAGCTTCAGAAATAATTTGATGTACTTCATGCTATGAATGCGAGATCAGGCAGCTGTCACCTTCATCATTTTGAAGGAGGGATCAGATGTGTAATTGCCAAATTATGCAACAGAAATTTGAAATAAATAATAAGTTTATGCTATAAAAATATGCTATCCTTTATTATTTAACTGGACATAAAACTAACACAAGAAGAAGGATATGCATAGAGTTAAAAGTAAAATTCAAATTAATTGCATTTCAGTCTTCTACTGGTACACTCATAAAAATGTTCAGAATATTTTATAATCTTTATTGCCTTTAAAACACATTTTTTAGATGTGTTTTAAAATAAGCAGTGGAAATCTGCTTCAGAACAATGAGGAGCATCAGCGGTTATGCCTGAATGTACTTACTACTTATATTATCAAAGGGTAAAATGTCAGTGGTAAGAAAAAGGCTAAGGAAAGATCCTGGAATTCTAGAAGAACCATAATAGTACAGTATAAGTAGCTTTAAATATGATATGAGATGAGCATGGCAGCAAACCATGTATTTATCAAGGAAATTCCTTTTTAGGTTAATTATAATAGAAACAAAACACAACTGTGCTTTATACAGTAATCCCTGATAAAAAAAAAGCTGATACAAAATATTCAATTTCCTAGGCAAGGCGTCTGAATACGACAACAAATACTGTGGAAAACCACATGTACATGGCATCAAATAACCTGAAAGTCTCTGACAAAAGGAAATATTGTATTAATGTTTCTGGTTTAAGTCAATATGAGAATTAAAGGTTTCTAAAACAGACTAGAGTTTCTCCCTTATCACTTTCAATTAATCATTTTGCTACAGTCAGTGGCTTAAGTACAGAAAAGATTTGCATCCGGGCTCCCAATCCTCCTCATATTCATATCACTATCCTTCTACCTCCATAACCTAAAAGCTTGTGCTGGTGATCTCCAGCAGGCCACATAGGGATGGGCTTTGTGTATACACAGCTTATAGGTGGGTGATATAAAAATGTCCATACACAATCCTGTAGAATTTTAGGGTCTAACTGAACGAACAAATAATTTATAAACGATTTAGAATACATTAATATGCCTTTACTTGTCAGTGATCTAAAAAGACAGAAAAAAAAAGAAATAAAAGGAAGACTTTTTATCTTTGAACTCCCTCATGGTCCAATCGTTATTCTAATAAGGTGACCATACATAGGCCAATAAAAGCTGTTGACTTTGCTGCTGAGTTGGCATATTATTAGTTTGTGTATGGGGGCCAGTTGACATATATTGGGCAGATACAGTATCCATTGAGCAAGTTTAATTTTCCCGTCAGTGTGAGGATCACACTGGTGCATAATTTGGTCTTCTTCCTGATGGCCGGCATTAGCAGGAATTTTTATCCAATCATTGACCCAATGCTACTTTGTACAGGTATGGGTCCCTTATACTGGTTATCCAGAAAGCTCCAAATTATAGAAAGGCCGTCTCCCATAGACTCTATACCTTCTAATTGGACCCAGCTAAGATATAATTAATCCTTATTGGAAGCAAATCCAGCCTATTGGATTTATTTAATGTTTACATGATATTCTAGAAGACTTAAATGGGGTTTAGAGAGTGATATTCTGACATATTTTGCAATTAGGTTTCATTTTTTAGCTTTTGTGGGGTTTGAGTTATTCAGCTTTTTATTCTTCAGTAATCCAGTTTGCAGCCTTGGCTGTCTGGTTACTAGTGTCCAAATAACCCTAGCAACTATGCATTGATTTGAATAAGTGAATAGCATATCAATGGGAGAGGGCCTGACTAGAAAGATGCATCATCAAAAGTTCCAATAACAATAAATGTGTAGCCTTTCAGAGCAATTGTTTTTTACAATTGTTTTTTTTCACTGACCCCCATTTGAAAGTCAGAAAGAGTCCGAAGAAAAGGTCAAATAATTAAAATCTATAAAAAAATAATCAAGATCAATTGAAATGTTGCTTAGAATTAGCCATTCTATAACATACTAAAAGTTAACTCAAAAGTGAACCACCCCATCAAGGTATGAAGATTTAATTACAGAATTGCATTATCTTGAAAACCTCGGTTGCTTGAGCATTTTGGAAAACAGGTCCCATACCTGTACTTATTATATCATAAAAAGCAAGAAAACATGTCTGATCTATGGCCAGCACTGTGGGGCCCCAAATCATCTCCAGACAGGGCAATAACTGCATGGTGTTTGTATATTCTCTATGTGAATCCCCATACTCCAAAACATAAGGGAAGTCTAACAGTAGGGGCAGAGCCACACAGCAGATACAGGGAGATTAGTCGGCCGGCGTCAAATCTCTCCCCAAACTGCCTTCCTGCTGGCTAGAATCGAAATCACAGTTGGGATGGCACATGCAGTGCTTCGTTTTCCGAAGTTGGACGAAGTTTCTTCGTGAGGCAACTTTGGGTGCCTTCGGAAAACGAAGCACTCCGAGTGCCATCCCACCCGCGATTTACATTCTAGCCGGCAGTAAAGGCAGGGGAAGGCAATTCGGGGAAAGTAGTCACCCTCTAACTAATCAAAGTGTGAGTGTGTGTACAAAGTACTGCTGAATAAGTCTGCACTGCATAAAGGATAATGATAATTTCTCTGTCAACTAAATTGAAAGTTTGAAATATGAATTTGTTTATTTTCCTCCTTCTATTACTCTTTGCAAGCTGGTATTATTATGGAAACATAGCAACAGAGAAATTTCTCTATGACACACGTCATGAAGCTCAGAGAGCATGTTCAGTGGGGATGCTGAGCAGTTTATCAATTACTGTAATCAAACTGTAAAGTGGCAATCTGACTTACGGAGCTGCTACTGAAAAACACGGTAAACAAATCCTATTTAAAACCATGTTTAGGACAAAGAGAAAAAAGCTATTATATAAAAAAAGTAGGTTATTATATGAAAAAACTTGAACTGCCCCCTTGGGAAAAAAACTTCCCCAATAACAGAGGACAAATATACAAGCGTATAACTGCCAGGCTAAAATTGCCTTTTAATCAATGCATTTACAGTTCAGTTCAGTTCAGTGCCTCGGACCTGCCCAGAGATTTACAGTGATATTGTGACACAATTTGACTTTTTGTTCAACAGCTCTCCTTTCTGTAGTTTTAGCAGCTATTTGGTTGCTAGAGTTCAATTCACCCTAGCAACAATGCAGTGATTTAAATGAAAGCCAAGCATATGAACAGGGGAGTGGGTAATGCAAGTTTCCAGTTTTGCTAAAATAAAAATTGAGAAGTGAAGACCCCTATGGAAGAGGGGTCCCTCTGTGATCCTGTGCACAGAAGTCTCCCAGGAATTGTCTCGCCGCAGGCACATAGTGAGCGAATCTGAGAGATATGCTGCTCAATCAGGCAGAAGTCTTAACGGAGGTTACATCAGTGCAGGGAACAGTTGGCGTTTAATATAAAGTTTATTTATATGCAATGGAGGAGAAGTGCTCGCACTACGTAACATGATCTTATTCAATATGCTGTTTAGCACTGAACTATAACTCACACACTAGCTTATCCATGCACCTAAGGATACGAGCAACAAACTGATCTTACACTGAAGTATTTTGGATATCTATATAAATGCCATAATGGGAGTTGTTTCACAAATAGGAGACCAATTTTGGTATACAAGACATTATTTGTAATTTATACGGAACACTCACCCTTGAGGAATCAAGCTTAATCAAAATGATGCATACATAATTAGTCTGCAGCTGATGCAAATCTCCTTGAAATCTTTTCAATATACATATATCAAGCTCCCAAGTAGGAGTGACAATATTTTGCGGACATTGTATTAATTTTTGGAGGCCTTTTTATTTCCATATTAACAGCAGTTATTTATCGTATTCTGACAACATTATTACTTTGTTATTTAATGGCTTGTGTCACAAGAGCGAGGGGCCCCTCCTCTTACAGGAGTCAGGGTTTTAATGTGTTTTTAATACGTATGTGTTGCCATGGTTGACGAATATACATTGCCATTTTAATTATATTTAATATTACAGATTAAGTATCTTATTATCTTGCTTTTGCAGGATTAAGTCCTATTGTGTTTTTTATTTTATATTATAGTTTCCAGTTTTACTTTAAAATGAAATGGATACATTACAAAAACATCAGAAATTGGTTTGTATAGTGGGGGGCATATGTTATCAATCAATCCAATGTCCATGATAGAAGTTTCTGCATTAGGGTAGAACTACACGGACGATTCAGGTCCATTTTCGGTGGATCTGACGCTGGGTGACAAGACGGATCGGACAAGAGCGAGGTAAGTAATTGGAAGTCGGATGGTGTTGCAGGGTTGATCCGATGCGACTGTCGGATGAAAATGCTGCAAGCTGTATCTGCATCCGACAGTCGTGTCGCTTCAGATCCTGTAACACCATCTGACTTTGTATTAGTTACCTTGTTCCTGTCACATCCGACTTGACGCATCCATCTTGTTCCCCAAACGGACCTGAATCATCCATGTCGTTCTACCCTTAGTCTACCTGAAAAAGCTGTAGAATCTGCATTCTGACAAAGTTATCAGTTACCTGAATGCATGTTCCCGTGCACTCTCGGCATAAACTGCAAGATAATGCCCATCTGCTTGGTGGGATGTGTGAAATCTTAGTAATAGGCTCCATTTTTTCTGGACATCCAATACTAACCTGAAAAACAATAAGAAAAAAACCTTCAAATTAGTCTGACACACTGATAAAAGTTAAAAAAAATGCAGAATGTGTTGTATTATGAAAAAAAAGGTGTAATGCTTTAAGTAACAAGACCCTGTATGAAAGACGGTGTATAGGAAGGGAGGAAGCAACATCCCATGTTCGTTTTTATATACAGGTTTGAGACAAATTATCAAGAATGCTCAGGACCTGGGGTTTTCCAGATAAGGGATCTTTGAATCTCCATACATTGAGGGATATTTATTAAAATAAGAATTTCTCATTATTTAAATCAAGAAACCATGACCAAACTCCCATACCCGATTTTACATTATTTATTATTAAAAAAAGCTCAATTTAATTTGTTCAGGTAAAAAAATCAAGCAAAAAAAACCCTTAATCATACTTTTTTTCATGTTTTTCCCCAAATCGCTCAATTTTTTCTGTTATTTTAAACATTAAATAAACCCAATAGAATTGCTTTACGTCTAATAAGGATTAATTATATCATAGTTGAGATAAACTACAAGGTACAATTTAATTATAAGGCCTCTTACTCACAAGCGATTAGAGCTGCGCTCCCCTGCATTCCGTTTTGTAGCGTTCAGCCGCAGGAATAGAGGCAAGCAATTCTTTTCAATGGGGCTATACTCACACAAGCGCATGCAGGTGCCGAACGCAGGAAAAATGCAGCATGTTGCGTCTTAGCCTGCATGTGCTTATGTGAGTATAGCCCCATCTAAAAGAATTGCTTGTGTCTATTCCTGCGCTCCCCTGCAGCTGAATGCTACAAAAATTAAGTCCATGGGAGACAGACTTCCAGTAATTCGTAGCTTACTGGATAATGGGTTTCTGGATAATAGATTCCATACATGCATATATGGGCACTATTACACTTTCAAATATGCTGGTATCCAATGGTCTGTGTTAAAGGATTATGCAAGCCATCCCCGTGGTGGTGCCAATTCAAATCCCCCCGAGTAATTCCAATTAGAATTAGGAACCTTGATGTAGTTGTATGTTGTTTTTAAAATCTGCACTATTTTCAAGAATGTTTTTGTGCTTGTTATGACTATTTATAAAGAAACCCTATCAATCTTTTTAATTGCGAAGTTATAGTATGCCAGCCCTCATATGTATATGTAAAGTCTAGATCAGAACTGGTGAATATTCCAATAATTTCATACAGTGTTGGACTGGGACACCAGGGGCTCACCCAAAAACCTTAGCCCAGGGGCCCACCATAAAACCTTAGACCAGGGGCCCACTCTCAGTACTTATATTCTTCATCTCCTCAATCAAACTCTATTCTCAGTTTGTTTTCTTTACATAGTATAAATCAATTATTCCATCTATTTAGCCTCTTTGTTCTGATAGAAATAGGGGATGGCCATGAAATAGGCCACAAGTTTAGCAGCATGAGGGCCCACTGACACCGTGGCCCACCGGGAGTTTTCCTGGTTTTCTGGTGGGCCAGTCTGACACTGATTTCATATCTTAATCTCAGTATAAACAAGGAGGGTGCACTAATAAGGGGCCTCATGTAAAAATGGCAAAGATTTGAATCCCTTTTCTTCTTCACCATTAATTAGTGTTTATAGTTTGAAAATTAAAAATTGAAATGGAGGTGGCAGCAAATTGGTTGCTACTTGAGAGATGATCATTATCTATTAAACTATATTCAAAGAGTTTGGCCAGGCATGCGGCCACCTTGAATGGGTGTAAAAAAATAAAATGCGAATCCTATGGATTATTATTAAGAGCACCCACTGTGGTCTGAACACAATTCCTCATATTTAGTCACACTAAATCATAATTTTTAGAATAGGGCGAATACATTTTGCATGGTTTTATGCAAGATGGTCATTAGAAACCCACTTGCCTCTGGTAGTCATGAAATCAAAACATAATATTGTATTTCAGGGCTACAGCAGTTGAGGGGGGTCAGTGTGACTGTTTCCTCTGTACTCATTTGAATGCCACCCTGGTTAATTCCCCAAAACCAAACAAAGTCAAGAGACCCTCATAACTTGACAATTATGAAGATATTAAGGACATTTAGTGCATAAAGCTACTAAAATGCCCTCTTTTAAAGGGCACCTTTTGCCAAAAAATAATACCCCTAACCAAAGTTGTGGGCTAATAGAGCCTGTACTCTGGTTGGGAGTAACAGTAGTTTGTTTTTTTTTTGTTTTTTGTTTTTCAGGGTATACCGTCATGAGAATTTTTTTTTTATTTTCAAAACGAGTTAATATGCTGCTCCAGCAGACTTCTGCATTGAAATTAATTTCTCAAAAGAGCAGATTTTAATATTTAATTTAATGTCTTTCTATTTAATTTTTCTAGACATATTGTCAGTTTCCCATCTGCCCCAGTCATGTGACTTGTGCTCTCAAACTTCAGTCACTCTTTGCTGCTGTACTGCAGGCTGGAGTGATTTCCCCCAGCAACCCATCAGCAGAACAGGTAACCAGATAGCAGCTCCCTAGCAGAAGATAACAGCTGCCTGGTAGATCTAAGGAAAGCACTTAATAGTAAAATCCAAGTCCCACTGTGACACATTATTACATTGAGTAGGAGAAACAACAGCCCTCCAAACAGCAGTACCATACTAAAGTGCTGGCTCTTTCTGAAAGCACATGACCATGCAAAATGACCTAAGATGGCTGTCTACACACCGATATTGCAACTAAAAACAATATATACTTGTTGGTTCAGGAATTACTTTTTATGTTGTAGAGTAAATTATTGCAGTGTAAACAGTGTAATTTAGAAATAAACAACATCATGAAAATCATGACAGAATCCCTTTAAAATTGACCCCCGCTAGCTCTAGGCCACCAGCTCCAGGAGGGAGCCACAACTTGATCATTATACACATGACATCATAAGCTAGTTATGCGTATGTGCTCTCACTGTTATGGTCGCTTGTGTAAAAAGAGTTGGGGAGCAACAAAAGCATAAACAATGTTTCTGGGTGGTGCAAAATAAAGGCTGAGATTGTCCATATAGCCATATGTGGACTGGTAGCCAAGAGACTCATTTTTGAATTCCTGGCTTGGAGGTAAGATTTGTTTGTATAAAAGCCAGATGTTCTGCCAAATAAGCAACTTCTTTGAGGCCATTGGGGGCAACATCCAAAGGGTTGGTGAGCAAAATGCTGCTCACAAGCCACTGGTTGTGGATCACTGATTTAGACGTATATGTCTATATGTAACAGAGCAGGAGCTTTTGCAACCAATGCAGGCTGGAAATCTGCAACCCCTACCAATGCCTCCACCCCATAATTCATTCTGGATGTTAAAACCTCCACATAATATGGTATTATGCCAACAGAACCTCTTGTTTTGTGACTTCACCAGGCTAGTTGATCTATTCAAATATGACAACAAGAAGTGGTTTATGTAGACCACCTCTGTGAAGGCTGAAGCAAGATAGAGTGGTTGGTCTCAGATAGAGTGCTGCGGTACATATCTGAGAGATCTCTATACCCAGCTGTCTGCCTGTGCTCCCTGAGCACAACATCTCTCTCTTTACCTTTTTCACAGGTGCCATGGCATCTGAAAGACTGAGAATTCCATCAGGTAACTACTATATCATAGTGCCCCTGTTATGTATGTGCATAAACTGTGTTATGTTTTATAAAGTTATATGCTGTTGAACGTTGCAGCCTTGGAAAATAGTGGGAGGGGACTAGGAAGCGGTTTTGTCTGTTGGTGGATAATAAAGATGGTGAACGGTTAACAACCTGCCTGCATTACTGTCCAGCATCACGGATCTAACAGCCCCCATCCGTCAATTAGAACTTAAATGACTGGATTTGTTAGAGAAGTGATTCCCAATCAGAGGCTCATGAGCAAGATGTTGCTCTCCAACCCCTTGAATGTTGCTCCCAGTGGCCTCAAATCATGTCCTTATTTTTCAATTCCTGGTTTGAAGGAAAGCTTTAGTTGCATAAAAACCATGTGTACTCATGTAGGCTGCCAGTCCACATAGGGTCTACCAATGGCCAACCACAGCCCATATTTGGCACCCCTGTGAACTTTTTGCATGCTTATGTTGCTTTCCTACATTTTTACATTTGAATGTGGTTCATGGGTAAAAAAACAGTTTGGGGCCCCTTAAGAGAGTGCTATTCAGGTGAAGGCAAAGCCACACAGTGTAAGAGGGCAATTCCATCAAATTATTATAATAGCTATTAATGGTTGTTGGATTAGCACAATAAACAGCAAAACATCAACTACCATATTTTCCGGCAACCTGCTTTTTCCAAACTGATTACAGTCTATGGGAGTGCATGTGCTGACTTTGTGTAGTTCCAGTCATGGTACATAGTTAAGTTAATATTTACTTTGGTATGAATTAGATTCAGTTTGTGCAACTAGCCATACAAAGCTTCTATAACACACGTCTATTTTTTATGTGGACATGATGGTTTCAAAGAAATATACATTAAAAAAATGCTGGTTCGGATTGTTTTACTTGACAGTATTAATATTGAAGGATGGATTTGAACCTACTGAAAGGAATGCAACAGTTGGCGTCTTTTGGAAAAGGATTCTTGGTAAATATTTATACAGTAATAACTTTGTATTGCAAACACGATCTGTAGACTGCTTCTATTAAGATGAATGTAGGCGTTTTAGATGAAAGTTGCAGTGTAGGCGGTGTATTTTACAGAAATGTGAATAAAGACAAAGGTAACAGTTAGCATGTCACAAAACAAGACTTTAAGCCTGCTGTAAATATTTTCAGTTATCAGTTCTTCCACATACCTGAAATGCAATTCAGTAATGGATGATTACAAAGATAACAATCTGAGCAGAGCCAAGGTACTTTTTCACCCAAGGCAAAAATGCCAAAGTGTGACCACCCCCAAGTGAGCCTTGCACAACGAGCTGTCATTAAATAACACATATAACACTGCACAATATTTTAAAAAGTTGCAAAACGTGGTCCAACCTCAAATGAATCCATCAAATGAAATCATAGAACATACATTTAATATTACAATCACAGCAGGGACTGATGTGAATAATGTATAATCCCTGAAAAGCACTGCTGAATACAGGGTACTCGCCCTCTCTGCCAGAAGAATTTCACACTTCATTTGCGGTTTCTGCCAGACAGTGTTTGTGCTCTTTCACTTTCAGGCATTTCCTGGGGGAGACTTTTAATATACAATAATATATTTTCATTGCTGTCATTTCATTTTTGTTCCTGCTTTTTTTGTGCTTTTACTGCACTCTGCATTGTACTTGATTAGTTGTTTTTGTCTGTGCAATGTTTTCAGTATGGAGTCTCTACATGCCACATACTACTACAACACACATTGTGTATCAAATGGTTCAGAAGAGCCCTGGCATTTATATTTGGGACATTTTATTATGTAAATATGCTATAAAGGATATATGTCATTTTAAAGTTTTTTTTTCTTCTTCAAGATTTAGGGGCAAACTTACAAAATTCACATGAATGGATCAAAGTTTGATCGAATATGATCAAATTACGATCATACGATTTTTTCGGATATTCAAATATACAAATTTGGCCTCTTCAGTTATAGAATACCAAATTATCGAATAGATCGAATGATTGGATATTTGATAATTCGATCATTGAAAGAATTATCCTTCGAATGCCTACTTCGCCAGATTGAACCTACCGAATACCAATAGAAGCCTATGGGAACCCCCCCCCCCATAGGCTTCTTTGGCCAAGTCCTGTTCGAATACCATTCATACGATCGAACGCTTCAATCGCTCGAATTGTACAATTTTTTCGGAGGCTCGAAGGAAAAAGTACGATTTTTTTCATGAAATCGAACGATCGGTATTCGATCGTATGATTTAATCGAGAAATCGAATATCGAGCAAAATGATAGCCTGAAACTATTCGATAAGCATTCGACTATCGAGGAAATTCGTAGGATTTTTGGGGAATAATAGTAAATTTGCCCCTTACAGTACAGGTATGGGACCTGTTATACAAAATGTTCTTTCCATAGTTTGGATCTCCATTTAAGTCTACTAATTACATTAATCTCACCCAATAGGTTTGTTTTGCCTCTAATAAGGATTAATTATATCTTAACTGATATCATCTAAAATTATTTTTTTAGTATTAAAGAGAAAAAGGAAATATGTTTTAAATACAGTCTATGGGAGATGACCTTGCCATAGTTCAAAGCTGTCTGGATAACAGGTGGCTAACAGGTTTCCAGATAAAAAATTTTCCAGATAACCAATTCCATACTTGTAGTAGTAAGATTTTTGTCATTTTTTTTTTAGATATTTATGGTCCTGTATCTTTTTACAAAAGTGGTATTGCACAAAATTTAGTCAAACTTAGAAACTTGGAGTGCTGTGAAATAAAAAGCACACCTCTTTTTTAGGTAAACTAAAGACTCCCCCAGGGAACAAAGCCTTGAACTGGTTTAAGATTAGGACTTATTTTGGGTCATCAATTAAAGGGGTTGTTCACCAGAAAAATGTTTGCATAACAAATTCCATACCTGGGAATATTTTTTTTTCAAAAAAATTTTTTTATTTTCACTAGTAGCTTTTTACAAAAGTGGAATTGCACAAAATGCAGGCAGAATTAGAAACTTGGGGTGCTATGAAATAAACAGTGCACAGCTTTTTTAGGTAAACTAAAAATTCTCCCAGGAAAGCACCTATAAGAATGGTTTAAAATCCATCTGGCATGTGTGCAAATCAAATTAAAAACTTGGCTGGCACTTTAGAAAATAAAGGAAAAAACCTAACACACACTGTTTTCAGATCTTAATTTATTACTCACAGTCAATTTATTTTCAAAACAGTTGTACAGTGACACTGAACCAAAAAAAATGTAAGAAAAAAACCTGGTATTGATGGTGCCAGAAAGTCCAGATTTACTTAGTATCCCCTAAAACAAATGTAATTTTAAAAAAAGATGCTGATAGCTTCTGGCAAATTTAAAACACATCGAAACTGCAGCACTCATTACATTTACATTATATAATATAGCAGCCCATCTAGCTAGACTTTCTAGACGTGCCCTGGTTTTTCATAAATTTTATAACCTTGTCCTGTGGGCATTTTTACCTCTGCCTTGTGTTACAAATGTAAATGTATCATATAAGCTAAAGAAAGAGTTCTTGCTCAAAAGCCTTCAACTGCTTTAAGAGGGTCTAACATTTTACACATTAGGACTTATTTAGGGTCATTAGTTAAATTGATGACACAATGTAGAGTGTGATATTCTGCATTTCGGTTTAATTTTTTTTTATTAATTGTTTTTTTTATTTTAGTTATTTAGCTTTTTATTCTGCAACTCTCCAGTTTGCAGTTACAGCAATCTGGCTGCTAGAGTTAAAATTGCCTTAGCAACCATACACTGATTTGAATACGAAAATGGAATATGAATAGGAGAGACCTGAATAGCAAGATGAGTAACAAACATTAGCAATAATAATAAATATGTTGCCTTACAGAGCATTTGTGTTTTAGATGGGGTAGATGAACCCCCACTTAAAAAGTGAAACAATCAGACTATTAGATACTGTAAAAAAAATGATGAATGTGTAATGTCATAAATAATACTATAATTAATAATATACTATTTGCATAGCAAGAGCAGGCATCTCTGTAAGCCTTATATAGGTTGTATTTTATTTGTAATCTGCATATCCAAAGTTTACACCCATTTATAGTACAGCCCTGTAGAATATGTTGTCGCTTTATAAATACATGCTAATAATGACAATAATAATCATGTAAGCCATTCATCTTTTCACGTATTAAAATATGCAGACAAGGATCTTACTTCAGGTATCCATAAGGCACAGCTGACATGAACCCACTTTGTCCCACTCCTTGTAGGCTTCAAAGCACCCCCTCTCTTTGGGCAGAGCAAACATTTTGCCTGCACTCCAAGGGCACAAGACCGACACAGCCAACTTCCTGTTGGAACATTCAGAATTCCATAACAAGCCTACAAAAAAAAATATATATATATTTAGTTAGAACACAAATGCGTCACTTTTGGATTAGAATATATTGGAGTATTATGAATATTTGCCACAGAAATTAAATTTTTTTAATCAAAATAAAGGGAAAAAAATGTCAGCTGCATTAAATAGAAATGTCCTTAGAATATCGAAGAAATTCACATCTAAAACAAGCAATATGAAAGAAACTAAATACTGGTGTTGCTAAATATTTTTTTATCCATTTATTGTTAAAAGTGCTTCCTAAAAATTCAAATTACAAAAAAAAAATTTAAAAAAGTATGCATTTGTGCAGCCTTAAAGGGGGTGTTCACCTTCCAAACACTTTTTCAGTTCAGTTGTTTTCAGATGGCTCCCCTGAAATAAAGACTTTTTTCAGTTACTTAACATTGTTTATTTTTTTACCGTTTTTCCAAAATCTAAGTTTTAAGTTTAATGTCCCTGTCTCTGGTGTTTGAGACTGGCAGCTCAATAATTCAGGTGCAGAACTAAATGGCAGACTTCAATGCGTTTCTGTCGGATCCGACGATGGGCGACAAAATGCCCGCGTTAAGTCCGATCCGACAGGCACAAGGTAGAGTAATAGGAAGTGTGATGGTGTCGTAGGGTTGATCCGACCCGAATGTAGGATGAAAATGCGGCATCTTCATCTGACGTGTTGCGTCGGATCAACCTTGCGACACTGTCTGACTTCCTATTACTTTACCTTGTTCCGGTCGGATCCGACTTGATGCAGGCACGGAAGAAGTCTGGCGTGTAGTTCTGCCCTCCGAGAGCTGCTTTAGAAGGTGCAAAAATACACTTCATACTTGTTGCTGAAACAGCAGTTGCAATAGCATTGTGAATCATAGTTGTGATGTATATTGGATCCTGGAATGAAAAGCCATTTGTAAACTTTCATATCTATCTAGATAGCTATCTGTATCTATCTAGATATCTATCTGTATCTAGATATCAACCTGTAGCTATCTACTTGAATGCAGATCTACCTGTATCCTGGATCTAGCTGTATCTTTCGATCTATCTGTATCTTTCTATATTTGTAAGCACTGCATACACAACAAACTATTGTAATACTAAACATATTTGGTGTCAATCAGTACAGAACACCCCCTACATTCATATTTATTTATTTACATAAAAGTAACTTTTTACGGTTTTGCATTTCTCCCTACAAATTTGATATAGCAATAAACCTCAGTAGACATTACAGATTCAGGTCAGAGAATAATATCCACACAAGGTTGTTCAAATACAGTACATTATAGAGCAGTGATATAGAGTACCTTCAAATGTAATTTTGTTTTAATAAATAAATAATCTTTCTCATGAAGTAAAGGGAAGGGAAAAAGAGTGGGAGGGGGCTATTCTGTGAATCCCGACTGTTTTGAGGCAGCTATAAGGGAACATGTTCAGATATACAAGTATGTTAATCGAAACAGAGGGACTGAGCTTATGACTAATTTCATCCATTGCTTTTATTTTGGGGGGGCGGGGGGGGGGGCAATTTCAGTTATGTTTCAAGTCAAAGGTCATTTGAGAGATGAGATTCTCAAAATGCAATACATTCCAAGTATAATGAATCTTTTGAATTTGTCAATGATTTTAACTGGTACTGTGTGTGGGATTTTTTTCTTGCAGCCTAAAGTATGCAGGTTTCTGGTGCTAAGCTATGAAAATTCAAGTTTATTGCAGTGGGTTTTTGATCTATACATGTGAGAAATCTCTGTAAAACTATACATATTTGCTATTGGAAACGAGCATGCACTTTACCCGTCTTGAAATTTTCTGACATTTTATTAACTACCATAAGGAGAATTTGGATTTTTTTTCCATTAACTTTTAGGTTAAGGTTGAACTTGATGGATACATGTCTTTTTTGCAAACTTGTTTACTACATAAGAGTTACTATTTTTGAGTTTTAAAGACAAGTGGTCAAATGCACATACAGTGAGTTGCAGTGCTAGTGAAGTAATTTATTTTCTTATTTTTTTTTTAACATGTCTAAATGGACACAGGGTTCTAATAGAGCTTGGTCAGTAAACATGTCCTGAAGGGTGCAATTTCCAAAGTAAATATTCAAAATTCTTACTGGTTGGGTTGGTATATTTTGGATGCTTTTTAACATGAGCTCATTCGGCTAGGCATATGTAGAAAAGTTACATACTACAGGTATGGGTCCATTATTATAGAAAGACCATCTCCCATAGACTCCATCTTATCCAAATAAAAATTTATAAAAAATGCCTTTCCTTTTCTCTGTAATAATAGAACAGTATATTGTGCAAATTTTTAAAAATGGCTTTCCTTTTCTCTGTAATAATAGAACAGTATAGGGTGCAATTTCCAAAGTAAATATTCAAAATCCTTACTGGTTGGGTTGGTATATTTTGGAGGCTTTTTAACATGAGCTCATTCGGCTAGGCATATGTAGAAAAGTTACATACTACAGGTATGGGTCCATTATTATAGAAAGACCATCTCCCATAGACTCCATCTTATCCAAATAAAAATTTTAAAAAATGGCTTTCCTTTTCTCTATAATAATAGAACAGTATATTGTACTTGATCCCAACTGAGATATAATTAATCCTTATTGGAAGCAAAACCAGCTTACTGTGTTTATTTAATGTTTACATGATTTTCTATTAGACTTAAGGTATGAAAAACACTGCTTCCCAAGCATTCCTGAATACAGGTATGGAGCCAGAATACGCAGGACCAGGGGTTTTCCCGATACCGGATCTTTACATAATTTGTATCTTCATTAAGTCTATTACAAAATCATGTAAACGTTAAATAATTAAAACCTACCTATTGGGTTTATTTAATGTTTGCATGATTTTCTAGTAGAATTTCTAGTAGAATTAAGGTATGAATTATGGAAAGATCCATTATCCGAAAGTCTCCAGGTCCTGACTATTCTGGTTAACAGGTCCCATACTTGTGAAACGTGTGTCGGGTTCAACAAAAACAAATAACAAAAATAAATAAATATCTGTTCAGATAGTGTTTGCATTGATTTCTACTAAGGATTGATATACCAAGCAAGGTATCATGGGAAGCGTTGAATTGGGACAGTGGGAAATCGGGGAAAAAACAGGTGGGCCTCACCCACTCACTGTTAGAATTTCTGTGGGCCTCACCCACTCCCTGTTAGAATCTCTGTGTGCTCCGACTGAACTTTCCAAAACACAAAGTTAAAAACGGTATATGCAGTAGGGGGGGGAGGGTTGCAGAGGCAAGGGCTACTGAGGGGGTGTGAGTGCCCCTGAAGTGGCAGCTCCAATCTGACCCTGATCAAGAGGGCATCTGCACCCCACCAAACACACTGAAAATTTGTGTGGAAACACTAGCAATACATAAACTTGACAAATTAAAAAGCATATCACCAATGACTGACACCTGAGGTACTCCACTGATAACACTAGTCCAGTTAGAATCAAATTCTTTAGCAAAAGTACATCTCTGCAAAGTTTCTGTTCACCTCCTCCAGAGAAGGCAATTCAATTTGTGTGCAAAAACTTATTGCTCATAAACCCATGCTAGAATGTCCTTAAAGAGGTAGTTAAATCCTGCTACACTGCTCAACCAAATGTTATGCAGTTCTTGCTAGAATACAAAATCCCAGAATAATGTAGCATTGAATGAAGATTGTGGCATGCTATTTCTGAAAGCAATATTGATCAACTGGAATGGCAAATAAAAGGTTAGAGAGATAACTATTTTAGATGGTGTAATAATTATATATAGGTTTTGGTCATATAACATGTAATGACAAAGGTGAATTGGGACAGGGGTCAATTTACAAGTCATGGCCAGGAAAAGAATCCTGGAAACTTTTAATACCTCTAAATAATTTTATAGGCATACAGGGAGTTTTTCTGGGCTTCTCAGAATGTAAATGACAGGTAGATAAGCCTTTGAGAAGACCAGCACTTCATCCAGGAAGATAACTACCAAGTTGTTATTCAAGGAGGGCAATTAGGCATGTCAGAGCACATAAGAGCATTTCCAGATACTTATAATGACTATGTTGTTGAAGACGGTCTTCTACTCATCGACCTCTTAATTAGACATTAAATCACACACATAATATTATAGTAGACATCAAATTGTAAGCCTCTCTGTCATTAAGATTGGAGAATGCATTTGCTCCCTTCAGTTATACAGTAGTTAGTGGGGTTTTCAATATGGTAGTGCACAATGAAGCAACTTCTATGCAACCCTTCTCTTTAGGCCAGCAAAATGACATGGTTGGATCTTTGCACATGACATCATCATACCGGTGCCCAAGATTTGGACAGTAGCATTTCATGGAAGTAACTGTGACATTTGGTGCCACCATATTGGAAAATGTGACATCTCCACAGCCTCAACTGCAACTCTTAACAACCAAGAAAGAAATGTCTGTCAGGCTGTTTTTGGCCAAACCTATTTTGGCCAGTTTGCTTAAAAATTACAAAAGTGGTGCATTCATCCAGCAATAGGATGTGACAGATTTTTTAACTTGGCATTTGCTTGTGTTTAGAGAGTAACATTTTTATGTTGCTTTTAATTTCTACTAGAATATATGCTTCACGCAAGGGCAATTAATACAAAAAGCTTATGGGTGTGAAAAAATTCTTTAGTAAAAAGAATCCTTTTCAAGTGCTACAGAGGAAGACAAATTGTAGTAAACACCATCCTAAACCAAGTAGTAATTGTTGTTGAGGCAATAATATTCTTTTCAATATGTCTGAAGCCGACCAGGATTTGTGGCAAGGCCACGAAGGCCTGGGACTAGTGTGGCACATCTCTAGGGGTGGCATGTCGCCCACTTGCATCTATACTTCACACTCAGAGCTTGGGGCCAAACAGAACAGTAAAATTGAGAGAGCACAGGTGTGTTGGGGGGCGGCCCAGGGGCACAACATTCCAAATCTGGTGATGTGTGCAGAAGGAGGTCTTACTTGGGTAGCATCATGGACATTAATTAAAAGCTACAGATTGGACATGCCAGAATTACTGTTTTTCAGCAGTTCTAGTAAACTGCAAAAGGTACAGCAAAGAAATATTGCAAAAGAGTGGAAGAGTGGCTTAGACTGAAGCCTGTTGGTCTCCCTATAATAAATAATTTAGCAGTGCATTTTATGTTACCATTAATATTTAATAGGCAACCCATTTCGCCTCATTCTCAATTTTTTGCATGATGTATTTTGTTAACTTATGTAATCATATTGGGTTGCTGGTTTCAAAATCTAGAAACTAACACCTGCTACTGGTTTTCAAAAACAAATCATTTTAATGCTATAAAATAGGATTTCATGGTTTCCACTTTATGCTAGATACACAGCACTCCTTACATACATGTATAAAGGTCATTTGTGGCAACCATTTTCCACCTAGTATTTAAATAAGCTAAACATATCCACCAACTGCCAAAGGAGCTATGGCATCGCCTATTATAGGGGACACATCAAGAGGTTGGTTGTCTGAGACAAAAATAAATGGAAAGCCAATACTTTGTCTGCTACAAATGGGTGAATCCCAAACTTTATTCCATAGTGCTCTCAACACTTCAATGTTTAAACGTTTCGGGACCGCATGGCCCTTCCTGAGTGGTTGTCAGACTCCATACAGTAAAATAATACTCTAAGCTTGGATGGCATTGGTTAGAGAAGAGATGTAATTTTGCACAGTACAATGTTATAGCATTTGCACCTGGGGTTTAGTTAAATGACCACCATTACCTCCAATAATGCTGCTGCAGCTACCTGTCCCATCTGAGATCCCTTTGCAATCCAAGTGGCTGATGGTTGTGCTGCCTGCTCTCTGCTGCAGTGTATTTGGAAAAGAGTAAATATCATGTCTATAAGTGATAGTAGTGATGTGTCCTGCTGCAGAGATCAGGTAGCATGACCACCAACCACTTTTAAGAGGATTTCACATAGGGCAGACAGATACATTTGGGGACACTGGAGGCTATCCCCATATGTAATAAAGGCCACTTTGTTTGCCCAGGAACAGGAACCCATAGCAACCAATAAGAGGTTTGTTTTTAAACAGGTGCCCAGTAAATACTACATGCTGATTGGTTGCTATAGATGATTAGACCAGTAGCAAACTATGCACAGATAGCTTCTAAATTATAGGAAAAACACCTGTACATTGAAATGTTGCTCATTTTAAGCAATTTTAATAAAATCCCTTAAATATCTGGCAATTCCATTGAGCAGACCTCTATATAAACAAACACACACACCCTTCCCTACGCTGGAGCTGTGTGATAAAGAACAAATCATTATACAAACTTTATTCTAAACTTTCAAACGCTCTTTAAAGACCAACCTGTTTAAAGAAGCTTAGTCAATCATTGCTGTATCATAAATCACAAAATTGTTTCTAAAATCCTAATGTCTCAATGGTACCCTAATCCTACTCTACTCTGTAAACCCTTGTTTGTTATTCACCTTTAATTCCCAGCTAGTTATAACCAAGGCAAGCACATGCTTGTTCATAACTGTTGATTTGTTTTGAATGTAAGATTAAGAACCTGAAGTAGAATGTTACTGTGCTTTCAAATTGTGCCCTGCTTAGTGCAAGAAATACTTAACCAAAAAAAAAAAAAAAAATTAATACTAAAAACAGTAGACACAATGTATGTTCAACTCAAGTCCTATTTAATTACCTTATATTGAAAAGGGGGTATACTGCTCCTTTAAAACTATTCGTTTTGGAAATAAGTTGCTGTAGAGGCAGCTGTACATTTTTGCACATAGTACAGCCATGGGACCTGTTATCCAGAATGCTTGGGACCTTGGGTATTCCGGATAAGGGATCTTGCAGTAATTTGCATCTCCATAACTTAAGTCTACTTAAAAATAATTTAAACATTAAATATATCCAATAGAACTGTTTATTAATTAGGATTAATTATATGTTAGTTGGGATCAAGAATAAAGTACTGTTTTGAGAATACAGAGAAAAAGGCAATCATTTAAAAAAAATTTAGTTATTTTATTATAATGGATAACAGATACCATACCTGTATATTGATCTAGCGGACATATTTTAAATTACTATGTTGACGGGGCACTATAAGTCTCCTAGCATACTTTCTTGTTGAAGATGCAGTTTCAGGGATCTACCTTACATACAGCATGTTATAAGCCATGGAGCTGTCCTTCTAGTTTGTTTTATTCTGGTTTTGTGGCATCAAACAAAGAAGATAACAGGGCAGTACTGAAAATAAATGTTTTATTTGTTAAGTTCCTTTCATTGTTAGGTGATAAATGATTTTAAAAATGTATAATGATATCATATACATATATACATATAAAAAAAATGTCAAGGCACCTAAAGGTGATCGAAAAATTATAAGAAACTGGGATGAGTGGAATTGGCCTTCATTCGGCTAGATTACGTCGGTCAATTACATGCTTATTCTGCTGGAATATATAGACTCTCGTTTGGCTGGTTTATAAAGTACTCCGGCTCCAGTCTGTCTTCTGTCTGACATTGCTCTCAGCAGGTAGTCTCTTAAGAGCTGCACATGCCAATCCATGAGCATCTGGCATATGAGTTTATTCCTGGCATTAATGCCGAAATGCATCAGGATGCATCATCTAACCCACAGCAGGATCCTTCTTGTAAGTTTATCTGCCTTTACAAATCTGCCTTTTAACAAGTGAATGGCTTAAATTTGTATTATTAAGAGCACATTTTGCAGTGAAGACACTGACGGTGGCAAAGAATCATGTGGTCAAAAAAAATCATGGTTATAATCATGCTTTACAGTATGCTATACACTGTATATCCACAGATATACCCATGTAAGCTACAAAAAAAAATCTTATATATATATATATATATATATATAT
>CM044435.1:13055207-13067950 GCA_024363595.1 Xenopus borealis | reverse complement strand
AAAAAAAAAAAAAAAAAAAAAAAGAAATACACTTATGGCTGCCAGGGTCAATTACCCCGATTTGAAAATCAAAAGGCGGAGGCAAATAAGGTGGCATTTTACCGTAAACTGGATGCGTTTCTGTTCTCTAGATAGTTAATTAGTTTGTGTTTTTTACACTTAGAAACATTCTCTTTTTGAGTTCCTTTTTCCGTGCAGCAAGCATTGTCGTAAGAAATGGATTGTATCAAGGCAAGATTAGCAGCAAATGCCAGCTGTGTAATAGTCAGTCTTATTCCAGTTCCAGATAATATCAACACTATAAGGGTGAAGACACACAGAGCTACTAGTAGCAGCTACTTGTTATGGCTTCAAAATACCCTGCCATAGACAATACTAATAATTGCCTCTGCTAAAACACATGTAATGGGTTCATAAACCAAGTATCATTATTGTCTATTTTGTAGCCGTGACCAGCAGATGCTACTAGTAGCTCTGTGTGTCTTCACCCTAAACAGCCCTGTTTCACTGCTGCTGTAGTGAATAATAATAAACTCTGTGGAGTATCTGATGTCTTCATTAGTTCTAAGGGCTAGTCCAGACGGGGAGATTCGGGGGCATTTTGTCGCCTGGCGACTTCTCGCCGCGACTTGTAGCCCCCGAACCTCCCCGAATAGCCACTTACCCAAGCGCACCGGCGTTGCTTGAAAACGCCGGCGAGTATCCACACGGAGCGGCGCGCTTTTTGAAATTGCTCCAAATTGCCTGGTGAGGCAACGCCGGTGCGCTTGGGTAAGTGGCTATTCGGGGAGGTTCGGGGGCTACAAGTCGCGGCGAGAAGTCGCCAGGCGACAAAATGCTCCCGAATCTCCCCATCTGGCCTAGCCCTTAAACACTCTATAAAAGCTCTGGATAGCAGCAATAACATTGATTCAATTTCTGTTGTGTACCTTTCACAGCTATTTTTATTGCACAGAAAGCAGATGCACACTTTTGTACACACAAGATTTGACTCAAAGTGAAGATCTCCCCTGCTATCTCTGTGATACGCCTCAGAAGTTAAGATTCATGGTAGCTTGGCCAGGTCTAAATCCATACTTTTCCTGCTTTAGCTGCTGTTCCATATATACTTTTATTCTTGAGTATAATTTACACTGAGAAGTGAGATGCCCCATAGATTTGAATTTGCTATATTGTCCCCCAGAAAATCGGACACAAACATCCCTATGGGGGGTTAGTTTTTGATGCCCATTGCAGAGCCTGCAATAATAATGCTTCTTCTTTATACACCATAAATATCAATAATGCCAATGATATTGCATCAGATCAAACGACCTTTCCAAAATTATTGCTTGTAGAGCACTATTAAGTTCTTTATTATTCTTTTTCATTTCTTTTTACTAGGGATGCACCGAATCATGGATTCAGCTTTTTTCCGTCATGATTCGGCCAAATCCTTCTGCCCGGCCAAACCGAATCCGAATACAAATTAGCATATGTAAATTAGGGGAGGAGAGGGAAATCACATGACTGTCAAAAAAAAAAAGTAAAACATTTTTACCCTTACCACCACTAATTTGCATATGCTAATTAAGATCTCAATTCAGTTCAGTATTCGGCGGAATCCAAAATAGTGGATTCTGTGCATCCCTACTTTTTACCACAACTACTTCATTCTCTTCCTCTATCTCGAGATGTGCTCTTTCTATCATTATAACTCTTTCCTCCCTCATAATGGATTTCAGTGGACATTTCCTCTCTCATCTCATGTTTTTATGGACCTTATAAAGAAGCATTCTAACAAGCATCTTTTTTAAAGGAACAGTTCAGGGTAAAAATAAAAACTGGGTAAATCGATAGACTGTACAAAATAAAAAATGTTTCTAATATAGTTAGTTAGCCAAAAATGTAATGTATAAAAACTGGAGTGAGTGGAACACAACATCCTGCTTTTCAGCTCTCTAAATCTGAGTAAGTCAGCGACTTGAGGGGGGGCCACATGGGACATAACTGTTCAGTGAGTTTGCAATTGAGCCTCAGCATTCAGCTCAGATTCAAAAGCAACAGTTATGACCCATGTGGCCCTCCCTCAAGTCATTATTAACATGTATTTCTATAGCGCCAACTTGTTGCGTAGCGCTGTAGTCATTGATTGGTTACTGCCTGGTAACCAGGGTAACCAGTCAGTGTAAACAAAAGAGAGCTGAAAAGCAAGAAGTAGTGTTCTGTTCTATTAGGTTAGACTTGCACTCACTCCAGCTGTTATACATAACATTTTTGCCTAACTAACTATATTGAAAACATGTTTTATTTTGCACAGCCTATCTATTTACCCAGTTTTTACTTTTATACTGAACAATTCCTTTAAAACCCCTAAATTACTCCCATGATATTTGCTTTTGCAGTTGTTACTATTTTCTTTAAAGTCACTGTGTCTCATGGTTATCAAGTGTTTGTTCAGTTGTGTGATATATTTTTGTAAAGATTTTTCCTTTTCATCACAAGTTGCTTCAGGGCAGTGGCTAACGGGGAGATTTGTCGCAACGATTATTTATGCAAAACTGCGGGCAACAAAATTTCCCCGGAGGCAACTTTGGAAGAACGAAGCAATGCCTTGGTTTTACCAATCCGTGCTGCTGCCCTGGGCTTGGAGCAAGCTCAGCAGTACAAAATTTGTATTTAGAAATGAAAAGAGTTTTTGCTCTATTATGCATGCTTTCAACCTAGAGCAGGATCGCATAGAACTGGAAGCAAGATGGCAGTGCTCCATTTCCTACAACAGAAGTATGGTCCATGCATTTTTTAGTAAAGCGAATAATCAGTGTAAGGTGCATGGTAAGTGATTACAATTAAAGAGGGGTGCCAAATTGGCACCATAAGTGGATAAGCTTTCCTTGTCCTTTAAATAACCATGTCTGCATACCAATAAAGTTTCTGGCACTAATTGGCATTATTTGTTAGTGGTGAGACAGCACAGTGCATCAAGCTGTATTAAACAGGTAGAGCAATATGTCAAAAACAGTGAATATGCTTACCTGGTGTACACAGACGTTACATTTGTCACAGAAAACCATCTCATTCCCATCCTCCCCCTCAGGCGACCGGCAAACATCACACACAACATCCTCGTCATATTCAATACCCAGTCCTTCTTCAGTCTCAATGGCTACGTTCATGTTTTCAAAGCAGAGTATCTCCATTTCTTCCAGCACCCTCTCCAAAGTAAGTTCATCTAACTCTGGCAGGCCTGTTTGGGAAGCAGGGAATAAAAAGCAATCAAATAAAAATGTGGATGTTTCTTTCACTGTTTTCTACAGCAGAAGCCTACTCTTTCTCATATCATGGACCTTATGTGCTATTTTTTAACCCTACTGCCTCCTCAGGATTCTATATTTTTCCTCTATGCTCAACCAATAATATATATAATAATAATGATGTTTGATTTTTGCTAAGAGTTACTAGACTTTTATCAAAGAGTGACTAATCTAATAAAGGATTTGACATATTTTACACTATGCAGCACATTTGCCAAAATTCCAGCATAATAGAATGCATTACAACATATGTGCCTTTGACTAATATAAATAAATTCCATACTAATAGCAGGTGCCAGCAGTTTAGTATCCACTGCTTTTGCTTGCAATGTCCTGGTTTTAAAGGTTGTTGTTCACCCTTTTTCATCTGTATGCAATTTCAGCAAACTGGTTGCTAGGCTCCAAAATAACCTAGAAACCATACATAAATTTGAATGGGAGAGTAGAGGGCCATAAAAGGAAGAGGCATTATAAAAAGTAGCAATCACAACACATGCATATACAGAGCACTTGTTTTTCCAGATGGGGTCAGTGACCCCCCATTTCAAATATGGAGAGAGTCAGAAGATATACAAAATATATTTGTAACCCATTTTGGGAAATGGCCTCTAAGTGAGGATGTGTGTTGTGACTAGAATAGTGAAAGTGACAAATTCCATTGCACTGCATCAATAAAGACATTAGTGTCTGGTTATCACGAACTGAACCCTAGAATTACTACACTAATTCAAGATTTGGATCTTCATACCTTAAGTTGACTATAAAATTGCAGTCACTTGGATTTGTAAGTTAATTGCGTCGTGACTTAACTCATCTAACCCATTTATACCACTTAGCTCAGAATATTGTGTTACAGCAAAGAGTTCACCATTGAAAACAATGGGGCTTTGGTATGCTAATGAAAAGGTTAAATGCATTAAATGAGTTAAGATAACTTTAGATAACACAGTTTCTTCAATTAGCCCTGAGTCACGACGCATTTATCTTACAAATCCAAGTGACTGCATCTGTAGGTTGAGTTTGCTTCCAATAAGGATTCATTATATCTTAGTTGGGATCAAGTACAAGCTACTGTTTTATTATCACACAGAAAAAGGAAATCATTTGTAAAAATTTGGATTATTTGGATAAATGGAGTCTATGGCAGATGTCCTTTCGGTAATTCCGAATATTTTTGGATAATAGATCCCATACCCGTATTATTCATAATGTTAAAGCTTTTTTGGCTATAAATATAAATAGGTATTTAATCAGACAACCAAGGTATCCACTCTTTGCTGCTTCTAGTGGTTACATTAATTAGATACAGAAGTCTGCATTGACTTGCCAGTCTTTACCCACAAAGAATGAAAACTACATAATGGAAAAACAGCAGAAATTCCTTGCTGTGCAACATGAATGCCCTCCTTTGCAAAGGAGGATTTATACAGTAGAGCACAATTAATATTCATACAACATATTATGAAGGGTATGGTTGAATTACATGCGATTCCTCACACTAAGGACCAATAAAGTCCTTATTAGCCAGGGGACAGACATGATAAATTACTCTGGTTAAATACAAATGTTACAGATTATAAACCACAATCCAATTTACTGCTAAATGGTCGATATTTCTTTCAGTATCTTTGATCTCACAAAACAAGTACACAAAGCTATGACAATATTCTGTGCTACTTTTGGTTAGATTTATGATCTACCTGCATCAAGTGGCATGCAAGTTTTTTTAATGACAAACTGAATGCTTCTAAGTTTGTTGGCCCTGCAGGGAACTACAGTTATGGGCCCTGTTTTTTGGATAAAAGATCTGTCCGTTTTGGGATCTTAATGCCTTTTTTGGATCTTTATGCCTTAAGTCTACTAGAAAATCATGTAAACATTAGATAAACCCAATAGACAGATTGTGATTCCAATAAGGATTCATTATAACTTAAGCTACTGTTTTATTATTACAAAGAAAAGGAAGTAATTTTTAAAAAAAATTGGATAATTTGGATAAAATTAAGTCTACCTGAGACAGCCTTTTGCGTAATTCAAAGCTTTCTAAATAACAGGTTTCTGGATAAATGATCCCATACCTATACCTAAGGGCACCTAACTAAAGAAGAAATGTTGTACATTGTTGTTTTGGGGTTCTGCACCAGCCCAAGGAAACCACAGCCCTTTAGCAGTAAAGATCTGTGTCTCCCCAGTAGATGCCCCAGTAGCTCCCCATCTTCTTTTCTGCTGATTCACTGATTCACATGCTCTGTGCTACTGTCACTTACTGAGCTTAGGGACCCACTCACAATATACAGTACACATAGAATAGAAATGTCACAGTATAATGCTGATTAGTTATTAATACAGATAATTACTACATGGCACCACAGAAACCAGTGCAACTAGCATAAAAAATGAATAATCAGTCACTGTAGCATCATCTTAGATTACAGAAAAACCTCATTTTCTGCTTGATAGTTTGAGATGACCCCTAAGTTTAGCTTCTCAACAGCTGCTCAGAGCCACTGAGCATGTTAGTGTCACAGACACTTTCCAAGATGGTGACCCCTGTGACAAGTTTGAAGTCCTTGATCATTGCTGCAATTGACAAGCTGAATTTTTAGGCCGGTGCAATCGGTTCAGTATATAAAATATGGCATTTTAGACACATTAATTTTGTTCTCCGTTAAGCCATGCAAAGGCACATAGGTACTGAACTAATGAAAAGATTTTGCAAACACATCCATTGTTGAATGTGAGTTCATTGCCACTGCGTTTGTTAGATAAATTTAGATTTAGCAGTGAATGACAGATCAACAATAGAAGTTTTTCGCCAAGGTCATGTAAGGAGCGCTTACCCTGGTGGTCTAGTGGCTGGCCCCCGAGCACGCGGGAGCGCCCGCCGTGCCTTTGGCGGGGACGCTCGCCGCGTGCATCCCCTCTCCTTCAGTGCCGGTTCCCTAGTGCGCGCCGCGCGCGCACTTCCGCCTTTTATAGGCGCATGCGCGCCGGCGTGATGACGTCACGCGCAATGGCGCGAAATTCAAACTGTATTTAAAGGGATCCTTTAGTGCAAAACACTGCCCGTTGTTAGGTTCTATTTGTTAAGTTCCTGGGTGTATTTCCTTCTGTATCCTGACTGATCTACTGTGTTTGACCCTTGCTTGCCTGACTATTCCTGCTTTCTCCAATCCTGACCTCTGGCTTGTCTGATTACTCTGTCCTCTGGTATCCGGACCTTTTGCCTGTTACTTGACTACTCTACACTCTCTAATCCTGATTCCGGCCTGTCTGACTATTCTACGCAGCTTGTGCTGTTCCGGCCTGCCTACTCCATTTGGTGGTATTCTTCTATCTAATTCCCTGGTGAGACGATCGTGCCCCTGTGCTAGCCAGAACTTTTGCTCTACACCTCTCGATAAGTCCAGGTGGCATCTGAGTAAGCTGAGGGCTCCTCCCGAGGCCAAAGGCGGTCACTTAACTGGTGAAGCCGAGCTGAGACAAAGGTGTTTGGCACCTGTTCTGGTATTGGGTGCCGTTCGTGACAGGTCAAAGATCCCTAGTCATTTCCTCTAAGCCCCTTCCCCTGAAGCCATATGAAATTCTTAATTCAAGAGTTATATACACTTGATCCTTTTGATATTTAATTTAGAAGCCTGTATCAACATAAAAGCACACTTCCATTAAGACGGTTTCCATTTCATTTGCAGGACATTCATTTTAAAAGATCAAAACCATCATAATTATTTTGACTGACCAAAGAAATTATAACATAAGGCAAGCACGTTGCAATTACTACATGGTAAAGATGATACTTGGCTTAATAGGTTGAAAATGAAAAATGAATGACGAAGCTCACTTTTGTAGAGGTTTTTGTTAAACATGTTTTAGCAAATTCTCTACTGAGAATCTCTATTGCGAAAGCCAATTAATTATTAATTACTCATAATGAGCATAATTTTTTAGCAAGTTTCACCCACAGGCTCCAATGGGTGAGAAAATTTGTTGCTCAATTTGTCATGGGTGTCCAGATAACAGATCCAATATCAGGCTCTCATAACGGTCATGTTGTACATGCTTAATTCAGCTGGATGAAAGCTCTAGTTGCAACTTTTGTCCAACTGATTGAGGATATTGCGATTTTATATAAATGATTTAGATCTGCATGTGGAATGTCATCTAAATCAGAAGAGGGCATAAGGCTATATAGAGAGGTTACATTTACACATTAATCACAATATGAGATGCAATGTTTGATTTAACCAAATAAAAGTATGTGTAATACAACCAGACTGATGCCTGGATTATGTGTTTCAATTTTCTACATAATTGTGCACTCTTTATCTCCATCTATGAAAGTTTTGTGTTGTACTGTGACAACCAGTCAATAATATTCTCTATATAATACTGAACCATTGTGATTCTTTTTGAATTCTTTGCTTCCTACCCTACTTTATCTACATAGAGGCCTGCACAGACTATTTCATACACTGATAAGACATGAGACAGAAATTGATATATAATATGACAAACTGTTGCATACAAAGCTTCCCTGGTTTTTTTTTTGTTTCCAGGGAATAGTAGATGTCCACCTATGGGGATTTTATGCAACAGCATTAGGTATTAGGGCATGGTACACACATGTGTACCTGTGTTTAAAAGTGTTTTTTAAAAGTTCTGTAATAAAAGGGGTGAATTTAAGGGGGAACTCGTGAATAGGCTACAACCTAGGTGCCCATCTAACTTTTTCGATTGCTCGGGACCAGGGTTTTCCAGAAAACGGATCTATCCGTAAATTGGATCTGTATACCTTAAGTCTACTAGATAATAATTTAAACATCAACTAAACCCAATAGACTGGTTCTGTGTCCAATAAGGATCAGTTATAGCTTAGTTTGGATCAAGTACAAGGTACAGGTATGGGATCCATTATCCGGAAACCAAGAAAGCACCAAATTACGGAAAGGCCATCTCCCATAAACTCCATTACAATTATTTTTAATAATTTTCTTTTTCTCTGTAATAACAAAACAGCAATAACAGTTTATTGGGCTAATTTAATATTTACATGATTTTTTAGTAGACTTCCGGTATGGAGATCCAAATTATGGAAAGATCTGTTATCCAGAAAATCCCAGGTCCTGAGCATTCTGAATAACAGGTCCCATACCTGTACTGTTTTATTATTACTCAGAAAAAGAAAAAAAATTTTTGGATAAAATTTATTTGGATACAATGGAGTCTATGGGATTTGGAGCACACTCGATAATGGGTTTCTAGAAAACAGATCCCACACCTATATTTTTATTTGCTTTATATATTATTTTTTATCTGCACTGATGTGCTGGGTCACATCTGGATGGGTGCATGGTCGGTACCTGCTTGGAGAAGATTACAGACAAGGCAAGGTGCATGTGTTTAGCCCCATATGCCATTAGCCTAAAGAGAACTATCCCATTTAGCCACCCTGCTTTTCTTTATAATGAGATATCAGCTGATAAAGAAAATAACAGTAATAGGTTGATTGTGTCCATATATGCATATCTTTTATAAATATTTATGAACAGAAAAACATTTTTAAATTTCAAAATGGCTTTTTAGAAATAAAATATAACTGTGTTGTAGAACTATACTTCTGCACAGCTGGCTGTAAAAGCTTCTTCTTAACCTACCTATCTCTTTGAATTCCAGGTTAACAAGTTCCAACCAGCAAGTATCAATCTCATCAAGGTCATATCGACAGGATGACCGAAATGGGGTCTGGAATCTTCTTGGATACTCAGTTTCACCTAATGAGTGAGGTGTAATCAGCGGAGGACAATCCTCAAAATCATGAACAAACCTAAGCAACACACAAAAAAAAACGAAAATCTGTAAATGCAGGCTTCCCACTGGACTGTACAATCAATAACATGTCTCTTACTGTAATTTTACTATCAAGTGTCTGCAGTTTTCAAAAACAATGTTATGTGTTATTTAAGTGAAACCCCACTGAGAACAACGTTGAGAAAAAAACAACCTTACACAAATACGAATAGGACTGTCCTTAGCAAACCAGTTTCACACCTATAACGTACAAAGAAAATTAGAAGAATTATTTGTTATTCTTTTCTTAATTTGGTAGAGCCATGTTAAAGGGATTCTGTCATGATTTTTATGATTTATTTTTTATTTCTAAATTACACTGTTTACACTGCAAATAATTCACTCTGCCATATAAAATTTCATTCCTGAACCAGCAAGTGTATTTATTTTAGTTGTAATATTGGTGTGTAGACAGCCATCTCAGGTCATTTTGCCTGGCCATGTGCTTTCCAGTGCTGCACTATGGAACTACTTTCTGGCAGTCTTTGTTTCTCCTCCTGAATGTGACGCAGCAGGACCTGGATTTTACTATTGAACGTTCTTATATCAACCAGGCAGCTGTTACCTTGTATTAGGGAGCTGCTTTCTTGTTACCTTCCAATTGTCTGTTAGGCTGCTGGGGGGAAAGGAAGGGGGTGATATCACTCCAATTTGCAGTGCAGCAGTAAAGAGTGACTGAAGTTTATCAGAGCACAAGTCACATGACTTGGGGCAGCTGGAAAACTGACAATGTCTGGACCCATGTTAGATTTAAAAATTAAATATAAAAATCTGTTTGCTCTTTTCAGAAACAAGTTTCAATGCAGAATTCTGCTGGAGCAGCACTATTAACCGATGCATTTTGAAGAAAAAAAAAAAAATTTTTCCAATGACAGTATGCCTTTAAAGAGTACACTAGTGGAGGGTCCTGTTCACTCTGATCTGAGAGAAGAAGCAATTTAGTAGCAGAGTTTAAAACGGACAGGTATGAAGAGGTGGGTGCTGGTTGTATAAAAAGAAAGCTCTGCAATATCTTTTTACAAACTTATACATTTGGCCTAAATTCTATTTGTTTCTGGAAAGTTAAATAGACAAATAATGTAAAGATCAATATTAGAACAGACTGAGATATCGACTGAGAAAGGGGATGTTAAACAAAGAGGACTGTAAATACTTAGGAAAATTCTGAGAAAATAAACACGGTTTGTCTTTATCTGCCAACTATGCATTTTCCCTCCCTTCATTCATTTGAATGGAATTCTGAAGGAATAGGCAGTGAATGGGTCCAAACACTGCCTACTATTTCCAGACCTCAAAGAGCATGTAATAGATGTTTGTTAGGGTGAATTTGGTGGGAGCTACAGTAGGGAAAATTACCATGGTACTTAACCTCTGAGCACCAGGCTGCTGCCTTCACTACTTTTGCAGGGATCCTGTACTGCTGTCAAGAACAACCGTTGAGTTGAACTGCGCATACCAGTCAACTACCCCCTCAGCCTTAAACCTGTTCTGTACAGTGGATCTGCATGCATGGGTGGGGGGCATTATAGAGAGAGAGAGAATGTCCATGCCTCTAAAGACAAATGGCTGGTTATTAAAAATGTATGCATCCCCACATGAGAAAGCTAAATCATGTAATGAAAATTCATCCATACTTAATACATGTCTGAGTTAAAAAAAATCATGAATTGTTAATGGTCTCATTTGTTTATTATTCACTTCACTGATACTGCTAGAAGGAAATGCAACCTTTACTTTTACTCTGTAGTATATGAAGTAGTAATCTGGGGCACTCCACTAAATCAAAAGCTTAGTCACCCAACAGAATGGGTTTCTGTCCAACCTAAGAGAATGCCATTCTATGTTTTCCAGGAGTCAAATAAGAGAAGCACAATCTGGTACTGGAAAGATTGCTGTGGCATTCTCAGAGGCGATTCTCCTCTTGAATCAGTAAGACTGGCTCTTACATACATGTGTACTCAGTGAAGAGGTGGCAATAGTCCCCATGTAAACATCACTCATTTAAAAAATCACAGGATTTGAAGGAAAAAAAAAAAAAGTGATCTGATGGTGGAGTTAAGCTGGCCATAGATATGCAGATTTAGCCTTATGCCGACGAACAATATGATTACTATAAGATATTTATGTGTACCTTTTAGTTCCCAAAGCAACCGATTTGGAGTTCAACCTTGAGCACAAGTGGACTGACCATAAAATATAGCACATATGTGGTCTCACTCAACTGTCAGCAGACTGATAATCCAACCAGACAACTGCCTAAGGCTAATGCCAGACGGGTCTGAAAAGCAGTCCCTATTCTGGCATTAGCATCAACAATTGTGTTGGCCCAGGTGCAGGCACATGTGGTGGATTTTGGAAAAGAAAAGAAAGACTTTGCTCACAGAGCAGAATTCAGTGCGAGAAGAAAGTCACCAGGATCGAAACAGTTGTTCCAGATGCAGATAGGATGCTATGGCTAGTAGTGTAGGGGCCTGTGTATAGTGACAGTTTTCAGCCACATCTAAACAAGGGCACATGGAGACAGTAGATCCTGTCTGTGCCCCTGCTCCCTTTATCTGCATTGATAAGTACAGCTTATGCTTCCGTGCAGCCACGAAAATGCCTGCATTCGTGGTTTTGGGATGGCTCCTCTCTGCATGTCTGCACGCTAGTGGAAGCTGCACTTTACAATGCAGATTTATAGAGCTGGGACATGGAGCGTATCTGGTTCTTCAGCCTGCCGAATAAAAAAAAAAAACACAAGAAGAGTCAACCCTGTGTGCTCTTCAATGCATGACCAGTATTAAAAGGTTGGGTAATGATATCATTAAGTAAACACATCATGCAGAGGAATATTAATTTACAAGTGTATATGAATATTTGTCCTTAATATAATTGAAATTCTATTAAAGGTTCTCTTTTTAGATAAAGTATATTTATGCGATAAATAATTCAATGTTTTCAAAATGAAAAGTGATGATAAATGAAAGACTTCCTGTTTATGTGGGAAATGCTACCTGGGCTAATCAACGATTCCCTTCCCGAATGGCCCTAATAGTTTTTTCAAAGCAATTCAAAAGTCGACCAAGCCACTTCAGCTTCAATTTCATTTACTTTATACATGGACTCTCTTGTAAATTTAATAGATCTCCATAGGCAAAGAGAAGTACACTGGCAATCTGCCATAACCTTCCAACACTTGACAAGAAAATGTTATTGCTTCCATCAGAAACTGCAGTGTAAATGCACCTACATAAAATAATGTCCAATCAAATTTCTACAAAAGTTTGCAATATAGGTGTTTTCCCTGACAGCAAATTAAGATTATGCAGATTACTGAAATGCATCAGGGAAAAATATATATAAAATGGTTTTCATAATCCCATGGACCAGAATGGTTGGTTTTCAGCTATAGGAGGAATCAGCAAAATACCTGGCCAGAGAAATGGTTAAATCATAGCCATTCAGTAGGATTTAAAATCATGAAAATGCATTTTATTTATAATAAACGGAAGTCCATAATTTTCATTATGATGTTATTCATAGAAACAAATCCTGCCATGTGATCTCTCTGTCCGTCTCTCTCTCTGTCCGTCTCTCTCTCTGTCCGTCTCTCTCTCTCTC
>CM044435.1:13036816-13053319 GCA_024363595.1 Xenopus borealis | reverse complement strand
CAGTGTCTGTGTCTCTCAGTGTCTGTGTCTCTCAGTGTCTGTGTCTCTCAGTGTCTGGGCCGGTCTGCCTGGGCCTGTCTCAGTCTATCCCTCTATCAATATACACACACCTACCCATAATAACATGCATTCACTGTAGAATTAATTTGGACAAAAAGAGCAAGCAAACAGACTACTTAATTTACCAACTAAAAAACAAATTTCATTACAGACGTCAGATAATGTATAATAACAAGTGCCGTGTTGTAGCATAGTACGTAGTTTTAATTAAACACTTTCTTTCAGAAAAAGTGACTAGTACAAATGAAAAATATCCAGTGATTAAAAGAGAGAGCAACTAATTTGGCACTTTACTCTTTAAACAACAGATCAATGCTATTGATATTTTACTTTGTTATCAGATTCTATTTAGTCACACGATAAAATGAGGCCATGCATCCCTGAGAAACACTGTAGCAAGTCCCCAGTACTAATTGATACACGAAACCCTATTACATGTTTATAATTATTATTTCTGTTTAATCACATATAGAAAACATTAGCTCTTAGGCCCTTGAGTTAGAGGAATTGCATAAATCCTAATCAATTATGTATCGCAATGATTTCCCACTTTGGTTAATAGGCTTAAGCTCTCTATGTATAGTATTTACTGGTAGTGTATTTATCACACGTGAATTACTTTTATGGGAATCAGAAATTTATTTCAAGGAATGTTCGAAATGTCTATCAAACAAATTTGACATAGAAGCAAATTAAAAACCGACTAGAAGGCATTTAAAGAAAATTGTTTGATGGAATGATTAGTAAGTTATGAAGAAATGGGGTCAGCATTTTATGGTTTATTTAGACCTAAAAAATACAGCATGATTGCAACAAAAGTTTTATATATATTCTAAATATATGTGCGTGAATCATTTATAGGACCTTTAACACTTGATCAAAAACTTTGTTTTAGAACAAAGAAAGGTTTAAATCAATACAATTTCAGCGGTGCAGATTTACAATTTTGCAATTAAGTCAGACCAAACTAGGAACTGGACCACATCAGTTGACAGTGCAGTAAAAATGTGTTTTATTTAGAAATGTAGAGTCATGTGTTTCCTGTCTCCACAGGGCGCTTAAAGCGGAACTATCGCAAAAATGTAAATATACTCTTCATCCTACTGAAATAAAAACTTTCTAAATACAATCAATTAAATATTCAGCATCTTTTCTGAAATAATCAAGTTATCTTCACTATTCCTATCTCAGGAACGGTTTCATGCAGGAGTTGGGTATCAGTCATTAACAGTTAGATCCAATATATCTTATAGGGGGGCTCCTTTTGCCTATAAGATGAATTAGAGCTCAATCAAATAACGGATTCCAGTACAAACAAAATCTAACAAAATAACGGACTTTGGCACAAATCCTGCATGTAGAGAGACATGATGTCTGGTGAATTAATATAGTGAGCTCTAATACATCTTCTAGGCAAAAGGAGCCCCCCTAAAAGATGTATTGGATCTAACTACCAATGAATAGGTGACACTCAATTCTTGCATGAAGAGAGAATGAAGAGATACAGATGCTGAGAATGGTAGTGAAGATAAACTTGATTATTTTAGAAACAGTACACAATATTTTATTGACTGGATTCAGAAAGTTTATTTTAACATGGTGAAGCTTACATGAAATTTAAATTTTCACAATAGTTCCCCTATAATTAAAGCCCTGCAAGTCACAGATTAAAGTGGTTATTTATTAAAGATCAAATTTGTAAACTGTTTTATACATCTGAAACCCAATTAAAAAACCCATCATGAAGGCTATTTAACATCAATGTTAGAGGAGCAATGGCCAGCAAAAAAAAACCAAAACAACAAAAACAGCCACCTGGTTCTAGACCAGAGAGTTACTAACATTAAGATGGTTGTTTATTAAAACTCTAATTTTTCTCTTTTTAAATTTGATCGAACTCCAAAGCAAGATTTGGCTTAACTAAAAAAAAAAAAAAAAACTAACGAAATTGTACATGCAGGAAAAGTCATGCCAAAAATTAGAATCATGTCACTTTTTCAAAATGTTGCCTGAAAACCACAATGTTTTGGATTTTCGAATGAAAACCAGTGTCAAAATGTCGAAACCTATGAACTTCTACACGAGTACCATGTAGAGACACAAAACACTTTGTTCAGCTTTTAAATGGAGGTCACTGACCCATCTAAAAAAAAAACAAAAACAAATGCCCTATTATTCATATTCCAGTCTCTTCTCCAAATCAATGCATGGTTGCTAGGGTAATTTGGACCCTAGCAACTAGATTGCAGAAACTGCAAACTGGAGAGACACTGAATAATAGCTAAATAACTAATAAAAAAACACAAATAATAAAAACATTTTTGCAAATGGTCTCAGAATATCACACTTTACATTTTACTGAAAGTAGCAAACGCAGAGGTACAACTGGCCAGCAGACCCATAAGCACCACCAGAAATTAAATTGTGAGGATAGTACAGTACTTATTATCATTATATGTTCCTTTGTGCGCTAGCTTTCCAACGCTAACTGAAACAGGAAAGTAAGAGGTTCAAAAGATGATGATGTCTCCCAGCCTATACAAATAAATGGGACTAACAATGATAATACTTACCAAAGTATTTTCTTAAAGCGACAGTTGACATTTTTTATGCATTTAGTTGCTGGTATTAAAATTAGAAAAATACTGCTGCTTAAAAAAATAATTTAGGGTAGAGTTAAGTTAAATAATGTGTAGACATCCAGATAAAGTGGACTGGGATTGCAAATACATTTTGTATGATTTAATCACATGTAACGTAAACTGAGCTAATGGTCAGTTACTCCGGTATGATTGTTTGGCTGCTTTATTTTGGTAGAACGGGTAAGATTTGTTAATCTTTCTTATTTTTCCACATATATGAGGGGTTAATAGATAAATCAAAAGAAATGAAAACAGTGTATGAAGAATGCTTTGTAAGTACTTATGCACTAGTGAGAACTCCCCAGCGACCAGAGCTGGCAGAAATAATATTACCATCCACAGAAATCTCTTGGCAGAAAAAGCTTTCCACTGACTTGCCTGCATCATTTTATTTACAGGCTCTGGACAAGTCTAAATTTCCCTGTAATGTCATTTAAAAAAAAAATTGGAGAACCACGGAAAAGAAAACATTAAAGATTCAAATGTGATTTTAAAGTACATTCTAAAAAAGATGACAAAGATTATTTTAAAGGCACAGTAACACAAGAATTTTGCAACAAACCGTTTCCAATAAGACATCAGTAACATAGCTCAAGAAATAGTAATAGTGGGTGACAAGGCACCATCAACAATAGAGAGCCTTGTGCGTTCTTACGTTCCTGTCTGAAATGTGTGTGTGAGTGTGTGCGCGCCCGCACACATTACCTTGTAGTGGAGAAGCTACAGCATGTACAGTACGGAGAAAGTTTACAGCATGCTGCAATCATCAAAAAGGAGACATTTGAAAGATGCTGACTGAAAGTAGCAGGAACTTCACTTCTGGTCCAGAAGTAATCTTTAGGAACACACACACTTTCTAGGAATTATTGGCCATTCTAGTGGGCCTTGGAAAATGGAATATGGCAGAGCTGCTTATGTGGCCAGAAAAGAACCACAAAACGTTCTTTTCACCTCCCAATATCTGGCAGGGGATTCCAAGGAGACATTTATGTTCTTTTCATAAACGATACCTCATTCTTTCAAGGTGAAATCTAAATATCTTAAGAGAGAACTAAACCCTTCATTAAAAAAAAAAAAAATCCTGCCCCCCTCCCTGCCTAGCGATTACCCCCTTGTAAATGACCCAAACTCATTACTTACCCCTTGGTGCAAATTCAGGGCATCAGAGTTCACAGGCACCAACTTCCCGTTCTACAGTCTTCTTCTTTCTCTTGGGCAAATTCCTTGACTTTCGGTGCATGCGCAGTAACAGAAGTTTGGTCCGACTGTGCATGTGCCGATACGCCGCTTTCTTCCCGAAGAGAAGAAAATGACTCCCGTGAACTTTGATGCCCTGAATCTGCACCAAGAGGTAAGTAAAAATAGTTAGGGGCATTTACCAAGGGTAGCAGCTAGGCCGGGGGTGGGGGGAGCAGGGATGGGGTATATGTAGGATAGGGGTTAGGGTTTTTTTTAATTAAAGGACCAGTAAGAAATAACTTAGAGACTCCACTTCAGAACTGGTGACAGGGCGACAATCCATCTGGCAGCACTCGACTTCTCCTCCCTGGCTATCTCCCATAAAGAAGCCAGGGAGGAGAAATAGAGTGACACACGATGGATCGTCACCCTGTCAAAGTTTATCCATCTTTTTTTTTTTTCATTGGATACCAACAAATTAAAAAAAAAAAAAAACATTTTGATGTTATTGGTCCTTTAAGGGTTTAACTATTCTGTGGAGAGGCAGCAGTGTGATGGAGTCAATTTGTCATTGTATGGATGTGGGTGTGGATTTTGGAACGTTCGCTCCAATGCTGACTAGGGTGTAGATTTTGAAGGCATTAAAATGTGTGGAGAGACATGAAGGAAATGTGGGAACTCCAATCGGCATCACTTGATGTATTATTTGATATTGGTTATCACTGCTGCATAGCTATTACAGTATACATGAAGAATGATGTGGAGGGTCAGTGGGAGCAAAAGAAATGAAAGCCCAGCACTCAAATTTAAGAATTCTGGTTGCAACTTTGAGTGGCCAGAATAAAAAAAAAATATTTTGCCTGCTGCAGAAACATACTGCATAGTATAGAATGCTGTGAGTAGGAGATCAAGTTTCTTTCCCTTTAATTTATTTAAAGGCCAATAAAACCCTTCAGTTCAATAAGCTAGCATATAATTAGTCATCCCTTGCTTAAGTACAGTAGATAGGCTAGGTTTGTTTGTTTTAGGACTTACTGTTCCTGTGTCTGCGCCATCACAGAAGCAATCTTTAACTTGCAAGTCATCAATATGGCTGCCTTTTTTTTTCAAATGTGTGCGTGTGTGTGCACAAGAGGATCACAAGAAGACCGGAGGCATTCCCCTTCACCCAACAGGCCGCAAACAGACTCCAGGGGAAGACAGTGGCGGGAGCATAACACAGGGAATGGAGCCCGGGAGCAGAGGCAGGCACAACCAGCATCAAGAACGAGCAGCGACAGTGCTATCCCTGACTTCAGTGACAGGAGTGTAGCGTCCACTTCTAGAAGCATGGAGACATGCAGTCATGGTGCCAATTTCACTACCAATACGGATGCACTTCAGCAGGAAAGTAATCCGGAATGGCAGACAAATAATCCTTTGCGCCATCAGCAGCAAAGTTCATTAAGGTGCTCTCCAACTATGGGTGAGTATCGGCCTGAAAGGGCTCGGTAGTCTGAACAGTTATCGGGTGATAATTATAATTTTACGAATGTTACACTCGATTATGGATAGACTACAACCTCAGTCAGTGGTACCTTTACAGCATAACAGATCAGAAGGTCATATTCCACAATTGACAGCTGTTGGTCACCTCATAAGGAAAGACCATTACATTTATCACCTAGTGTTGGGTGGTCTGGCGCTTTCCCGAATGATTTACATCAGTTATGTAAATCTGCTCCATTGGGATTACATTTGGATGAGGTTTGTTGATATTTTTAACATTGACAAATCATACAGAAGGATTGGTGACACAAATGAAAAGTTAAAAGTCATTCTGCGTACGATAAATAACTGGTTACATGGCTTTTCTGTTTATGCTAGTGTATTATGTGAAAAAGTTGATGAAAAAGGTTCCTCTTGGTTTTGTTACCTCAAACTTATTTGGGGATCTTATCATACATATGGGGGTGGTTGTTGTCTGAAGTATGATGAGCAGTTTCGACAACGAATGGCTGCTAGAGCTTATTTGCGTTGGAACTGTGAGGATATGAATCCATGGCTTTTAATCATGACACCTAAAAGGCCAGTGACTAGTTTGCAAGCTGGACCTGTTGCATCTATAGGTAATTCACTTACAGGATATAGGAGAGGCCAATGATGGTTATATAATGAAAGCAATTGTAGATGGTACTCATCTTGTCGATTTAGACATGAATGTTCTTTCTGTGGAGGGGCTCACCCAGCCATTAGGTGCTTTATGAAGGCTAGACAAGCATGTGCATGGATGTTGCCTTGTCTAAGCAAGGAACCCCAAGGAACGTGAGGCCCTGATATTACAGTATGGCTTTTCAGTGGGGTTCTGGATATCATTTCAGGATAATAACCTTTATACAGAACCTAATAATTTGATATTTGCAAAAGATCATGAGGAGTTCGTTTGGCAAAAACTTTTAAAAGAAGTTGAATTAGGCAGAATGGCTGGGCCATTTTTGCAATCTCCATTGTCAAATTTAAAAGGGTCACCTTTGGGTATTGTTCCTAAAAAAGAATCGGGGGAAATTTAGTATTATCCACCTTCTTTCATACTCGAAGGGTCTGTCCGTGAATGATGGCATAGATAAGGAAGAATCCAAGGTTCAATATACAGCTTTTGATATGGCTTTGGGATTTCGGAAGGTGCCCTAATGGCAAAATCGGACATACAAGCTGCTTTTCGGCTTCTTCCAGTACACCTTGAATGTTTTCAAATTTAATGACAACAGATGGGGTAAAAAATTATTTAGGATTCCATGTCTGCAAATTATTTTTGTGATGGCAAGAAATTGCATACCAAATATCGATGATGAGCAATGTAACTACAGCAGATAAAGCAAGTTTTTTTCCTTTAACATTATATAAGCACCTAACTATATTTTATTCCTATGTGTTGGACAGCTATTAGAATCCCATAGGGTATGCACATGTGCTTGGGAACTTTTTCTGCTTCTTAAAGGAACTGTTTAGTGTAAAATTTAAATGAAGATAAAAAACATTTTTTTCAATATAGTTAGCCATAAATGTAATGTATAAAGGCTGGAGTGAATAGATGTCTACCAGAATAACCAGAACACTACTTCCTCCTCTGCAGCTTTCTAACCTGTTAACAGATATTAAGGGGGCCACAAGGGACATAACTGGTCAATTAGTTTGCTTTTGAGCCTCAGCATGCAGCTCATGCAGGTCACTCACAATGGGACACAGCCCCACAGTTGTGTTCTGGTTATTATGCTAGTTATCCATTTACTCCAGCCTCTATAGATTCATTTTTTGGCTAACTATATAGAAAACTTTTTCTTTTTCCAATTTACCTAGTTGTATAATTGCACTAAACAGGTCCATTTAAAAAGCAAAGTCATCTGCCGTGAAAAAAATCTTTTTTATCCAATTGCACAATGATGGGGACCCATAATCAAAAACAGGTAACAAGTGGGAGAGTTGTTGCAATACTATTTACAGTAAGATACATCAGTTATACTGAGCTGGTGCAAAATAATCAAGGCTTTAAATAAAATGAAGGAGTGCTGTCCTATAAGGTAATATGTCTTGTGGTACAAGGAGTGGATAAACCATTAACATATATGGGATGGGTATGGGACCTCCAGAATAATCTGGACCTGGGTCTTTCCGGATAACAAGTCTTTGCGTAATTTGGATCTTCAGACTTTAAGACTACTAGAAAATCCTGTAAACATTAATTAAACACAATAGGTTGAGTTTGCTTCAAATAAGGATTAATTATATCTTAGTTTGGATCAAGTACAAAGTAAAGTTTTTTATTACAGAGAAAAAGGAAATCATTTTAAAAAATCTGGATTATTTGATTATAACGGAGTCTATGTGAAACTGCCTTTTCGTAATTCGGAACTTGCTGGAAACTGGCTTCTGGAAAACGGATCCCATACCTGTACACTATCAGATGTGTAATGAAGCAAATTATAATTGCCTGCAATTGGAATGGAATGTTGATAAAAATTTGATTCTGCATTATTTTTCACTGATTTAATTCATCAGTTTCCATGTTACCATTTATATAAAACAAAAGCTGTTGCAACGTATGTTTTGCTAAAAAACCGTGGAGGGTAATAAAAAAAAACCCACCATGATTTCCCCTTATGCCAAAATGCTGAATCAGAGGCATATGGAATTAATTAACTTATCACACAATGCTTGCTAAAGCTTCATAAATGATGGAGATAGATTTACTGTCATTTGCAGATATGCCAAAAAGGTAATTTTTTCCCTTATTGTATAGGACAAGTAGAAGAGACATCTAACACTTACAAATACCAATTTGCAGATTTATTGTTGTTCTTACATTCTCGTGCATTTATCTACTTGAAAATATAATGCAGGAAAGGTCCACATACTCTCATAAAAGTAGGTTCCAAATGCACTAAATCTCCAAAATAAAGTGGATTAATTAAAACATGCATGCATTTCAACTTCTCTATTAGTTTTTTTAATAATGTTCCTCTGCCTTTTTTATTTGTACAATTTCATTTAAATGCTATTCTGTTGTACAGAGTTGCAGAATATGTTGTGGCTTTATAACCGTGTTAAAGTGGACCCGTCATCCCAAAAAAAATATTCAAAATCCTATTTTATCACATTAGTCAAGCAAAATGAACATTAATTACACTATATAAATTATTTTAATCTTGTTTTCTTCAGTCTAGGAATTCATAATTATAGCAAGCAGGCAGGAGCCATTTTGTGGACACTGTTATTAAGGCAAGCCTTGTATCATCTCAGAATCTTGTTTGTGCACCACAATGGGGGACCCGATGTCTATCCCCATGTCCTGGCTACACAATTAAATGGTTAAGAGAACTGGGGGAATGTGTGTAGGGTTGCCACCTGTCCGGTTTTGAACCGGACAGCCCGGTATTTTGAAGGGCTGCCCGGTTCAATGCTTCCTGCCCGGTTTTCCATATAAGGAAAACCGGGTGGGATTAGCTTGATTGACGCCGCGATCGGCCAATCGACGATCGCGGCGTCATAGCTCCGCCCCGTGACCGCCCACTGACATCACGGGACCGCCCCGTGACGTCATGGGACCACCCCCCTGTCCGGCTTGAGCCACAGGGAAAGGTGGCAACCCTAAATGTGTGGGGAGCAGTGACATCTAGGAAGTGCTGAATGGAAAGTGAAAGTAATTATCTGCCCCGCCTCTATGCCTAAAGCTGGCCATAGACGTAAAGATTTTTGAAAGATCCTATGATTATCGTGAGACCACGATTGTCTCAAAACGATCGTTATAATGTCTGATGTGTCCATCAACTAAAAAGACCATTTCAGGCGATATTGCAGCAAAACTGAAGGATCACAGCCTGCTTGTCCTGCAAACTATAGGTAGATTGCACGGAGACCGATAAAGATCAACCTGGCCGACCAATCTTCAGACCAATGTCGGACGAAAAATCGTAAGATGAACGATCGTTTGTATCCCACTAACCGCACGATAATTTTACAGATTGGTCGGATTTCCCTAAAATCGGTCGTTTGGCAGGGAAAGATCGTCGCGTCTATGGGGAGCTTAAGGCATAGAGGAGTGGCAGACAATCTTTGATTGACAGCTGAGATTTTTAAATGAGCTTAAAACAGCTATGAATGCTTTAATAAAAATTTGAAATTGGATTTCATGTTTAATTTGAAAAGGACTTTTATTGTACAGATTTGTGTGTCTGGGTGACAGGTCTGCTTTAACAACAGTATGTCCATGTTTGGAAACATTCAACATCATGACAACACCACATACTTTTGGTGCCAAACCAAGGGTGAGAGATTTAAATTCTCAGCAACATGTGTAAATTCATCGCCAGATGGATTGTCTATATGTAAGGTGAATTTTCCCTTTACATAGATTACTGCAAATAAAATACTGTATTAGGATTCCACAGGCATTATTACACCTATGGAAATGCTGTAGCAGGCTTCAGCCCAACTGCGGTTTGAAATTTCTAGCACTGAAGTATTTGTTTTTATTAGCTATACTCCTGTTTGTGTAAAACTAGCCTTGTAAACTACTGCATACATCTTTGGTGCTATAGAGAAGCATAAATAGAATACTGTTTAAACACCAACACTCTCCATTGGGGATACTTTTTGGCACAGTTAATTCAAAAGAAAAACTGAGAAAATAAGAGTAGCACCTGATGCTCATGGGCTGGAGCAAGAATTTAACAGTGTCTTTCTAGCCTAGTAGGGTTTGAACTCCCGCACTGGTGTCAACTTTTAAAACAATACAATAGCGGATATTTTCAAAATCATTTTCAATCACGTGAGCCAAACGGTAAACAAACACAAAAAAATGCAGTCATTCACTTGTACAGAAAGGAATTGGTCTTTAAACCATAGGCTGGTGGCAACTGCTTTTAAAATCAGTAAGCCTAATAGCAGGAGCCAGTCAAAGTGCTGTTACTGCACCAGCTGCATCTCTGGGCTCTGCCAAGTAGACACATCAGTTCCATCCATTTTAATACAGAAAACATCTTCTGGCAATACACAAAATATATTGTCAAAGATGTCCTACTAAGGTTGGTGCAAATGGGGAAACTTGGTTCTATCTATGCAGCCTGTGTATCTATATTATCAGCGCTACAAAATAAGTTGACACTATAGAAATACATTTTTTTTACATACATACATATATATATATATAAAACAATCCAAGCGGTGCCAGCACTCAAGAAATAAGTTGCCTGGGTGCACGGCCAATAATTATGTGATACAAACCAAGAAAAGGTCAGCACTCTCAGGACTTAAAATAATTAAAAATAAAATTTATTTAGGAACTATGGACTGACGTTTCGACGCCTCCAGGGCCTTTCTCAAAGTCCCCTCCGGGGCCGAAACGTGTACACATATATATATCCAACAAAAAAGTCCAGACACCGTAGTTTGGGTAAATAAAATTCTTTACCACTTTTCCATGCAACGTTTCGAGGCTCCCGCCTCTTTCTCAAGCAATACAGAAAATCTTTGACATCACATCCTTTTAAAGGCAATCTATTAACATGAACACACCTGATTCCCCTCTGGGTTCAGATTACATCACACAGCATTATACCAGTATATGGACACATCACATGACTAATTGCATTGCTTTTCAGCTAACATTGTAACAGTAGTGACACACTTACTACGACATGTTATCAATAGTCATATAAACATATAATCTTATATTCATATAATCTCAGCAAAGATTATAATGTATTGCAAACTCTGCAACCTAGGGGATTGAATAGAGAGTATGACTTACATGCTTTCATATAGATTAGAGTAAATGTAAAGATATAAGGGATAGTTTGTTATGATCTTTGACACATTAAGAGATACATTGTCACATTTTTGCTGAGATGGGGGCCGAAACGTCGGATTGATGTAAACAGTCCATGAAAGCACTCACAGCAGTCGCCATTCCGCGTGTATTGATTTATTTATTCAAGCATGGTGTATCAACGCGTTTCAGCTCGCACAGAGCCGTCGTCAGGATAATGACTAGAGGTGTGACCCAACATTAAATAGCCCTTACAACAGCCCTAATAATTAAAAAAACATTTACATAAGTGTATTACAAACCCTTTAAATGTGGTAATATTCAGTGAACATTAATTATATGGCAAATTTTAATTGGTATGTATATAACAGTGGTAACTAAATATACTAAAAATCTTAGGGGAGTAGCTAAAAATATAAATATGGCAGTTAAAACAATTCTAGTCCATCGTATTATTCAAAAGTGCATACTATTATCAGTTAAGCAATGTAGCAACTCTATCTCTAAAGAAATTGCCACATAGATTACCAAAAAAACCTGTAGCAATTGCTACATACAAAATCGCTAACTAAATCGATACATCTGAACAGTAACAGTTTGTATAAATACTCCAACCCCTATACAATTAAAGGATATAAAGAATGTATCACCAATAATTCAAATATTCAATGTATATAGCGGCTAATTCAAATCCACTAAAAGCATTATCACCTCCCCACATTCCATATCACAATAGTTAATCACAGAGAGCTATAGTTCATAAACAGCTGGCAAGAGAATACATTTCATTCAGCCCTCTAGGGGCCACTGTATTGAGAGTCCGCATCCATTTGGCTTCACATTGTAATAGCAGTTTTGATCTATCACCCCCTCTCCGTGGCAGGGGAACATGGTCAATTAACACAGCCCGTAGACAGGGAAGGGGATGTTTACACCCCAAAAAGTGTCTGGCTAGAGGGGTGTCAGCTTTACCCGTGGCCAAAGCTACCCGTATAACAGAGCGGTGATTATTCATCCGTAACCGGAACGTTGTTATGCATTTTCCCACATAATATAGGCCACATGGGCAAATTAAACAGTATATAAGTTAGCCTGTATAGAATCTTATATAATTTACCACTATGTGGATGGGGAAAAGTTTCACAGGTCTTACAGCCCCCACATCTGTAGCAGCCATTTATTATAACCAGGGGTTTTTGTACACAAGTTTTCAATGCAATAGAGACAAGTTTTTGGAGCGCCAATCAGATGTTTTCTTTGAGAAGACTTATTGATAAAGGAGAAGTCTTCTTCACCTACAAATAAATTTGATGCAAGCTGCATTGGAGCTCATCCGGTTCTTGCGTTATTCCGGTCGCTGCAGTTTGCGAGACGCCAGCTACTTCAAGCCGGTAAACAATCAGTACTTGAAATCCCCGCAATGTTTGGCGCTGATCCGGAACTCCATAAATGGCCAACATTTTGCTTTCAAAAGACAGCTTTATGCACATTCATTCAGTGGTACAATGTTTAAGCAGTGGGTGCTCTGGACTTGCGCGTTTCTTGCCGTAAAGTGTGGCACTTCCTCTTCAACTACAGCCTATAGTGAAAACCCTGAAATTACCACCATATTCAAGGTGAAGGTGGCTCCAGGGTTACCCGGTCTCAATAGCACGTGATTCAACACATTCAGGGGGCACACTGGGACATATATGTGGATGTGCAAGTACCTTTAGGGTAGGGACAGACAGGGAGATTCGGGGAGATTCTGTCGCCTGGCGTTTCTAGCAGGCGACAGAATCTCCCTGTCTGTCCCTACCCTTAATGAATGCCATAAGAGACTAAGATTGCAAATAAGCCCTTAGATCTCATTTTCTCATGAACGGTTACTGGTCTCAGCTACTTCAATGGATTTAAAAGCATTAACGAATTTCTAATGAAACTTAGTACAGCAGCTAAAAGAATTTGTTTCAAATTAACGCTCTACTAGGCCACAGGGCATCAGTAATTCAAGATGATTTACATGTGCTAAAAGAGTCAATGTGAGCCAATACCGTTAGCAGTTACATTTGTTTGTCTTTTTCTGAGGCTTAGCACAACCCTACTATTGGAACTCAGAACTATAGGATAATGAAAGAAATCTATAGTAGTTTATGATTAAAGGAACAGTAACACCAAAAAATCAAAGTGTTTTAAAGTAATGAAAATAACACACTGTTAAAACTGCTGTGTTTGCTTTAGAAACACTAATATAGTTCATATAAAAAAGCTGCTGAGTAGCAATGGCAGAAATTGAAAAAAGGCTATATGGCACAGGATAAGTACTGCATAACAGATACCATTATGTTCTACAGAGCTTATCTGCTATCTGCTGTGTAATCACGAGGCAATTTCGAGCGACTTTAAAAAACGTATCGCCGCGTGTGAATAGGTGCCGGCGACTTTAGCGCTAGCGGGTGCAAGATACGAGCAAGTCATTCAAGGAGATTAGTCGCCTCAAAGACGTGAAGTTGTCGCCAGGCGACTAATCTCCTCGAATCTTCTCATCTGGAGGAGCCCTAAAAAATTTTAATTTTTTGATGTTACTGGTCCTTTAAAGTCCATTATCTGCTAACAGATTAACAGCACAAATAAGCACCAGGAGAGAAAACCATGCAAGCACTGGGTTAACATATAAATAAAGCAGTGCCTCTGCTGGTGAGGGCTGACTCTATGCAAATACAACATGTGATTATGGTGGAATCAGTGTTTATATGCTGTCAGTGTAGATGAGACCATGCAGACGGTGGTTTTAAGTGTTCTTCAGCACAAATATACCATCAACATGGGGAACAAGTTTTGCCCGTGTCAAATAATTTGAAAGAGGGAGGTCATATGTTTACCACTAGTATTACATGTATTATTACAGAGATTAATTAATTAATTTACCAGAAATTAGAAATATGTGCTTAAAATGTACTAAGATTTGGCTTTCCCAGATTTGGAGCTTTCTGAATATCAGGTTTCTATATAGGAGATACCACACCTGTATAATTACTAAATAGCTCTTATATGGCTTAATAAATCTTAGTTAAACTATACAAAGCTATACAGGACCACATTTCACAGTATCAGTCCACCATTAAAACATGTAAATCAATCCTTTACTGAGCCACACAAATGTAAGAATAGTACAGCGTGTCCCAAAGCAAAACCATTTTAGCACCCCCCCCCCAGAAGAATTTGTAATTGAGTTGTTTCTTTTTTTGATGAAATTTAGAAACTCACTAGATCAGTGATCCCCAACCAGTGGCTTGTGTGGCTTGCTCACCAACCTCTTGGATGTTGCTCCCAGTGGACTCAAAGCAGGTGTTTATTTTAAAATTCCAGGGTCTTAGTCAAGTTTTGGTTGTGTAAAAACCACTTTTATACTTTTATATCAACACCTCATTTAATTTGATTTTATTGTAGGGTCAACCAAAATATTCAAGGGTTCTAAATATTGTTTGTGTAACCTATAATTAAAAATTAATGGTGGTTGAGAAGGCAAGATGTAGTCCTCCGTGTGAACTTCCCTTAGACTGTGTTTCACATCTTTCAAACTTGAATCCAAGGGGTATATTTATCAAAGAGTTAAGTTAAGAGTGAAGTTCCGCCACTAGAGGGAAATTCCGCCGCTTCCCATTCATTTCTATGGGATTTCACTTCACCCATTGATAAAAAGGCCTTTCAAAATCCCATAGAAATGAAAGGAGAGCGGCGGAATTTCCCTCTAGTGGCGGAACTTCTCTCTTGACTTCACTCTTTAATAAATTTACCCCCAATACTTTAGAATATCAGAATACTGTGAGTAGGCTTGAACTTTACCTTAAAGCGATACTGTCATGGGAAAACATGTTTTTTTCAAAACACATCAGTTAATAGTGCTGCTTCGGCAGAATTCTGCCCTGAAATCCTTTTTTCAAAAGAGCAAACAGATTTTTTTTATATTTTACAGTTTTGAAATCTGCCATGGGGCTATACATATTGTCAGTTTCCCAGCTGCCCCAGTCATGTGACTAGTGCCTGCTTTCTGGCATACTGTTATTTCTCCTACTTAAAGTGATACTGACACATTCCTATAAAAATCATAGGAATGTGTCAGTATGAAGTAAATATTTCCCCTCAAAGCCCCCCACGAACCCAAACTAACCTGATCCTCTGACCCCCCCTAAAAGATCTCCTCAACCGTTTGGAAAATTTTGCAGTTGCTTCACTGACGCAGGGCTGGGGGCGGTGCAATACTTCTATAGGCTGATTACGAATCAAAACAGGACTTCCGCCTTTGGAATTATCGCCCCACCCCTCCATTTTCTTCATGTCGACAAGTTCCTATGATTTTTATAGGAACGTGTGTGAGCATAGCCCCATTGAAAAGAATTGCTTACATCTATTCCTGCGTTCCCCTGCGGTTCAACGCTACAAAACTGAAACGTCAGTAACCTCTTTATAGAGATTTTGTATTTAAAAAAACATTTCTAATACCAGTAAAATGCTAAAACCATTATTGTAAAGTTTACCAAATATCTACAGCAAAAATTAGTTTAGACTTTAAAGGACTCATCGATCAAGATCATTTTTCTCATTTAAAAGAACAAAAGACAACCGACTACCCATTTAGACTTGGGCAGTGGTGAGGATGTAGAATACCCTTATAGATGATGTTGTAATGTGGAGAACAGCTAAAATAAATGAGTGTGAGTGTGTGTGAGTGTGTGAGTGTGTGAGTGTGTGAGTGTGTGTGTGTGTGTGTGTGTGTGTGTGTGTGTGTGTGTGTAGACAAATACAAGAGGTCCTCTGCACTCAACCCATATCAATATATTTAAGACACAGACATTTTGTGCATATAGCTATATATAAAAAATATATGTTCCTCTATGCAAATGAGGAACATCTGCATATGCAAATGAAAAATAAAAATATTTTTGTGCAATTCATTCAAACAAACTTTTTAAAGGGGGTTCAGCGTTAAGTTTCAGTATGTTATAGAATGGCAAATTTTTAGCAACTTTTCAAGTGGTCACTGACCTGGCAGCCATACAACTATTGCTCTTTGAGGCTCCGATTTAATTGCTCGTTTTGTTTATTGCTCAGCTTTCTATTCAGACCCTTTCCCTTTTTTCATTTCTCATTCAGACCACTTTCTGGGTTGCTAAGGTAATTTGGCCGCTAGCAACCAGATAGCTGCAAAAATTCTGGAGAGCAGTTTGACAATAAGATGAATAATTTGATAATCTCACACAAAAATGAAGACCAATTGCCACACAGGCAGAAGAAAACTATTGTAAGCAGGGCAATGCAGAAAGCCACCAAGCCTTGACC
>CM044435.1:12987735-13003989 GCA_024363595.1 Xenopus borealis | reverse complement strand
CCCAGGCAACTGCCCCTAACTTGTTACTTACCCATCCTTCTAGGTCCTTTCCATCAGAGTTCACAGCAGCCATCTTCTCCAGAGCGCTTTTCTTCCTATATGGATTGGCGTTTGGTGGCGCATACACAGTAGGAGGCATTTGCCGGTTCGGATCTACTGCACATGCGCCGAAAGACATTCTGGTGCATGCGCAGTAGGAGGCAATTGCCGGTACAGAGCTACTGTGCATGCGCCTGAAAGTTACAAAGTTTTACGATTTCTTTTTTTGGAAATTTCGTGACTTTCGGCACAAGTGCAGTAGATTAGAACCGGCAAATGCCTCCTACTGCGCACACGCCACCAAACGCTGATGCATCCAGGAATTGCTCAGTAGAAGATGGCTGCCGTGAACTCCACTTGAGAGGACCTAGAAGGAGGGGTAATTAACAAGTTACAGGCATTTGCCCGGGGAGGGGAGAAGGGTTTAGTTCTCCTTTAAGTCTACTAGAAAATCATGTAATCATTAAATAAACTCAATAGGCTGGTCTTACATCCAATAAGGATTAATTATATCTTAGTTTGGATCAAAGTACAAGGAACTGTTTTATTATTAGAGAAAAAGGAAATTTTTTTTTGATTATTTGGATAAAATGAAGTCTATGGGAGATTTCTGGATAACGGGTTCCCAGATAACAGATGTCATACCGGTATTTCAAATATTCAGAGTGCACCTGCCTTATCATCCTTTAATCCAAATACAGGTATGGGACCCATTATCCAGAATGCTCAAGACCTAGGGTTTACCGAATAATGTTAAGTCTATAAAAAAATAATGTAAACATGAAATAAGCCAAATAGGCTGGTATTGCTTGCTTCCAATAAGGATTCATTATATCTTAGTTGGGATCAAGTACAAGGTACTGTTTTATTACTAGAGGTACTGTATAGGATCAATTATTGAGAAACCCATTATCTGAATTACAGAAAGGCTGTCTCACATAGATTCCATTTAATTCAAATGATTTCCTTTCTCTCTGTAATAAAACAGTAGCTTGTACTTGATGCCAACTAAGATTAATACTTATTGGAAGCAAAATCAGCCTATTGGGTTTATTTAAAGTCTACATGATTTTCTAGTAGACAAGGTACGAAGATCCAAATTAAGGAAAAATCAATTATCTGGAAAACCCCAGATCAGATTCTGGATAACAGATCTCATACCTGTACAGAGAAAAAGGAAATCATTTTTTAAAATTCTGGATTATTTAATTATTCTGGATAATGGATTTCTGGATAACTGATCCTGTACCTGTACTTACTGTACCTTTACTTGATGTACAGGTTTTATTCTTCAATTATAATACGATATGCTTTAGTCAGAAAAGGAACTAAATGTCAGTAAAGCAACGACTGAAAACCTGTATCAGCACTTCCCACATTGCAAAATATATACATACAAGTTAAAGGAAAACTATACCCCGAAAATGAATTTTTGAGCAACAGATAGTTTATATCAAATCAAGTGACATATTAAAGAATCTTACCTACCTGGTATATATATTTAAGTAAATATTGCCCCTTTACATCTCTTGCCTTGAACCACCATTTCATGATGGTCTGTGTGCTGCCTCAGAGATCACCTGACCAGAAATATTTCAACTCTAACTGTAACAGGAAGAAGTGTGGAAGCAAAAGACAAAACTCTGTCTGTTAATTGGCTCATGCGACCTAACTTTATAGTTTGTTTGGTATGTTTGTGTGCACCGTTGGATCCTAGGATCCCAGGAGGCTGTCCTTATTTTTTAAAATGGCTATTTTCTATTTATGATTACCCAATGGCACATGCTACTAAAAAAGTATATTATTATGAAAATGGTTTATTTACATGAAGCAGGGTTTTACATGAGTTGTTTTATGCAATATCTGTTTATAGAGACCTACGTTGTTCGGGGGGTATAGTTTTCCTTTAACTGGCTTCTCATAAAATGACTCAGGTGGATGTGTAGGACTGTCATAGGAATATTAGATTGTAACATAAAATGTGGTAGGCATTGATATAATAATGAACATTATCTGTAAAGTGCCACATACTAGAAAAAAAACAAAAGGCTCATAAATGTGAAGTTTATCATATATTGTCTTCAGAGTCCACCAGCCTTGATAGTTATTGAAAAACAATGGCAGAATATCGGATATGATAAAACTCTTTCTAAACTAGAGGAGGTCTATACAGAAGTATAAACTAGTCAAACTATTCCAAATGTTAGAATATAATGGTTAACATGTGCAATTTAGTTTACCTGGTTAATCTAAATCATTTACCTGCTGGGATAGTTTCTACAGGAAAAATCCTACCACTGGGGAATAAATTCTTTACTTACAGACAAAGCAGTGTGTAATAACACTCTCTGTGCCAAGATACATAAACCATTAAAAGGGAAATAAGTGACACAGAGGAATAAGGAAAGAAAAATCATGGAAAATGTTAAATAATACTCTACCCAGGCAAGGTCCATAAACCACTGGGCACAAATCCCATGAAGGAAAGCAGAATCAGTGTTTTTTTTTGCTAAAGCCGGCCATAGGCACAAAGATACCTTTTCATAACCATCTTGATACAACTGGAGGTGGCACTTTCGAAAGCTTCCTTCAGCAATCTGGTCGCTAGAGTCCAAATTATAATAGCAACAATGCATTGATTTGAATAAGAGACTGAAGCATGAACAGAGGAGGGCCTGAATAAAAAGCAGTAATAAAAAGGTAGCAATAACAATAGACATGTAGCCTTTCAAATTATCTATTTTTCAGATGGGATCAGTGACCCCCATTTGAAAGCTGGAAAGAGTCAGAAGAAAGTACAGAATTAAAAAACTATATATATAAAAAAAATTAAGGTCAATTGAAAAGTTGCTCAAAATTTGCCATTCTAGAACAGAAGATGAACCACCCCCTATTAGGATTTCTTGACAGAGAAAATCATACCTCATTAAACCCTAACCAGCCCTTTCCCAGCCGGAAACCAACCCGGCCAGGAGCTCTGTCACTACTCTGATATCACAAAAGGCAAGGCAGGTGAGGGTATTCCTCAGAATGGTGAGGAATTGCACAGATTTCTAAAAAGCCTGAAGGCCGCTAAAAAAATACACTTCATTCAAACAGTTTCAGAAAGCACTGAGCCGTGAACATTACCCCCACCTTGATAACTTATCACTTCCTTTTAAGGGGCAAAAATGCCCTTGAGGTTTTAAAGAAGATATATTCTATTTTTTTGCAAAAGAAAACCTGCTCCTGAAAATATCTTCAACAAACAACAAAAAGTTGTGCTCACCACTAATTTTTAAAACCATTAGGGGGGGGTGCAATGAGGCTGTGACCACAAAATACATATAGACAAATACAAGAGTTCCTCTGCACTCAACCCATTATCAATATATTTAAGACATTGAGACATTCTGTGCATACAGCTACTAAAAATGCCTTACCCTTTAAACAACAGGGATTGTTTGTCCATATATTGCAATATATTTAAGCTGGCCAACTACGTCAAAGTCATCCCGTATCTGGCTAGTCCTACGCTCAATTTTCATCTGATTCATTAAGAATTCCATTGCTTCATTATACATATTACAAAGGGACTATGTTTTACCTGCAACTTACTTGCTGCTTTCAAAGATACAAAGTGTTTAACTTACTTGGCTTTTGGCAGAGAGCCCAGAATATGTGGCCGCTGCAAAAATTTAAGATCAGTAAAGATACAATTGTAACAATTTAAGATAAACTGTTCTCATGGGGAAACTGTGGCTTGCAGCTTAAAGGGCAATTCAGCTTAATTATAAAGTGTAATAACGCATAAAAACCACAGAAATGGGTTCAGAGTTTCATAACCTGCCAAATTCTGTAAAATGAATGTGGTACTTATGAGTGCCCACAAAAATGGGAGTGGTCAAAACAACCCAAACTGGAGAGCTGCTCAACAAAAAGCTAAATAACTGCAAAACCATGAAAAATTAAAACCAAGTAGTCTCAGAATGTCTGTGCTATAGTTGGATGCATATAGCAGGTTCATATCTGTGAAATCACTCCCTAAGATCATTTTCTTTTACTCTTGAGCTTTCGAGGAATATTAACAACGGTTTACAAGGAGGGAATCAGAAGACGGGATTGATGGCTAAAATAAAAAGGCAGAGGTTTGTACTGGGAAAATGTGACTTACACAAAATAAATGAGATGCAGGGTTTCTTTAAAGGAGAAATAAACCCTCCACAGTCAAAAGTTCCCAGTGACTTCCTTCTGTAGGCCCCACCCTCCCCCTCGTGACCCGCAGAATGCATAACAGTGAAGCGGAGCACAGGGGCGCCATGTTTGTCAGCCTCAGCTTCTTCCGGATCCTCTTCATGCAGTTCAGTAATTTACAGAACTTTCAAGCTCCAACTGCGCATGCGCCATATATGGATACGGATCGACGTTTGCTCAACGAAGAAGCCGAGGCTGATGAACATGGCACCCCTGTGTGAGCCAGAGTGTTTGTTCAGTCACATCAGCATATTTACACAGCTTCACAAAGTAGAGCTGGGTCATGAATCATCATTTAGCAATGCCAAACATTAATATAATAGGAGATTAGTATAGTTCTGTCGAGGAAATTCAGTAATTTGTTGCAAAGTGGGGTACATGCTTAGGGTGGCAGCTTGCTGTAGAATGCTCACAAAAAAGCAGGGTTTTTTTTCCACTTAAAGCTTCAAAAAGTTTTATTTACATATCAATAGCCAGTAAAGTCTATATTGTTGAATCTTTGCTTACAAAAAAGAATAAATTTAAGTATATGGCTTAACAGATTATACGCTTTATTTTTTTTATGGCAATTGTACCTATTTTCCATGAACACAGTGCAGAACATTCTATTATTAAGAAGTTTCTATTAAGAAACATTTTACTATTAAGATCTTTCTATCTTGAAGATTTATAGTATGCAGATGGATAATTAAAAATAACATTTACCTAAAAAAAACCTTCAATTAAAACATTATTGTCAGTGGTTTAAGCATAATAATCACAATGACCAACATAATAGAAGACAGGAAGGTCAAACTCATTTAATCACCCTCCCCTTCCTTTTCAGAAGTAGTTAGGGTTTTCAATTTCACAGTGCAGGTATGGGACATGCTATCGAAAATACTTGGGACCTGGGGTTCTCTAGATAATGGATTTTTCTGTAATTTGAATCTTCATACTTCTACTAGAAAATCATGCAAATATTAAGTAAACCCAATACATATCTCCCAACATTTTGGCAAGATAAAAAAAAAAAAAGGGACAAAGAGATTTTCTGCAAGGAGTGCAAATCAGTTGTTTTGACCACACCCATTTTTGTGGGCACCCATAAGTACCACATTCATTTTACAGAATTTGGCAGGTTATGAAACTCTGAACACATTTCTGTGGTTTTTATGAGTTATTACACTTTATAATTAAGGTGAATTGCCCTTTAAGCTGCAAGCCACAGTTTCTCCATGAGAACAGTTTATCTTAAATTGTTACAATTGTATCTTTACTTATCTTAAATTTTTGCAGTGGCCACATATTCTGGGCTCTCTGCCAAAAGCCAAGTAAGTTAAACACTTTGTATCTTATTCTGGCTGTTCAGTGCAAGAGATCAAAGATTTTTTTTTTTTTTAAAGATGATCTTTTCATCACTGCTCACATTCCCCTTTTCCTTTGATGGGGATCCCCAAACTTTTTAATGCATGACCAACATTGTGCACTTTGTGCAACTATGCCAGATGTTATTTTGGGACAACTATGCGTATTCACCAAAATTCGCTCTCTAGTAAATGTGCCCCTATGTGGAGGCTCTGTTTGGCAGTACTGTACCTCTGGCTTTTATGCACCCAAAACTTTCCTGCAAACTAGAAATTCAAAATGAAGCACCTGTTTTGAGGCCAATGGAAACAACACCCAAAGGATTGGTGAGCCCCATGTTCCTCACGAGCCGCTAGTTGAGGATAGTTTAGCAACACTAACAGCACAGTTGATCTTGGGGCTGGCCATCTTGGAGTCAGACAAATTGGAGAGAATTCAGATTGTTGTTTTGTTTGCTTTCCTCAACTAGCAGGTGGGCAGATTTTATTCAGACTTTAAAAAAAAAGCTGAGCTTAATGGACATGACATTTGTAAACTTAGTAATTATGGGAACCTTTTTAGAGGGTAGTAAAACAAGATCTGCTATTCTTAACTAACTTGAGGGATCCATTAGGCCAAGTTTCGCTGTACCCTGTTAAAGTATAGTCTAGTCAAAGAGGGTGCAGCAAACCATGGTTAATAATGACAACAACTAATAATTACTTTGTAAACATCCTTTCCCATTAGAATATTGTAAGTCTTCTGCAGTTATCCAAAACTCATGCAATGGCTGCCAATTAATATAGCCGCTCTAATCTAGTCTTCAGTTACTTGCCTCTTTTGTGATGAATAATATTTAAAATTCATGTTCTCACTTAGCAAAAAATCACGCTACAACATTGCACCTTATTAAATCACTTTTCAAGTTTCCATCAGTCAAGTAGTTCCCTTTGATCTGCTAACATCTGTCATCCAACCCCACATTCTTCTCTGTGGGTGCAATACTCTAGAATTCACAACTTTCCCAGTCCAAGTTGCCTACACTCCTTTTTCCTGAAAGGACAACCTTAAAAAACACTAACCAAATACTCTTCTTATAGAAACACTGTTTTAATCAGTATTCTCTTTAAAGGAGAACTAAACTCCCCCACTCCATACCAAAAGCACCCCTTAAAGTGGTTGTTCATCTTCCAAACACTATATTGAATTCGGCCGAACCCCCGAATCCATTGTGAAAGATTCGGCCGAATACTGAACCAAATCCGAAAGCTAATTTGTATATGCAAATTAGAGAGGGGAAGGGTAAAAGCGTGAAAAAGCTTAAAAAATTTTACTTCCTTGTTTTGTGACGAAAAGTCACATGATTTTTTGGATTTGGATTGGCCAGGCACAATGATTCGGCCGAATGCGAATCCTGTTGAAAATGGCCGAATACTGAACCGAATCCTGGATTCGGTGCATCCCTAGTTCGTGCCTCTGGTGTTTGAGTCTGGCAGCTCAACAATTCAGGTGCAGACTAAAGGGAAAATTTATAAAATTTGTGTGAATAATTCGAAGTTCAATCAAATTTTATTTAAATTCGAATCTTCGAATATGCAAATTAGGCTAATTCGACCATCGAATGATTCAAATAAAATTTTATATGAATATTCGATGGTCGAATAACTTCCCCTTTAAATTTTTTATTCGACCACCTACTTCGCCAGGATCAAGCTACCGAATTGGGAACCATTAGCTGAGATCGAATAAAAAAAAATTGATTGATTAAAATCGTTTATATTTGATCGATCGAATTGCGGTAAAATCCTTCTAATTCGATTGTCGAATTCAAAGGATTTTACTTCCCTGCTATTCCCATTAAAAAAAATTCGACCATTAGTAAATCTGCCCCTAAGGGTTAGTCCACACCAGGTGATTCTGGGAGATTAGAAAGATAAGAATGATAAGAAATGCATCCATAAAATATAGCAATTTAGAACAATTTACAGGGTCGGCAACCCCTCCTGCTTTAGAAGGTGAAAAATGACACTTTACATTTCAATATTAGAAAAACGGTCAGACATAGAAAATAGACAGTAGTAGTTATTACTGGTGATCTATCTGAAAACAACTAGTTGCTTGAAAGCTCCTTTAACTTCCTTGCACTGTGCATTAATCAAAACACAACCTTTTACAAAAGATCGGAACCTAAAAATGCAGAGCAGCGCAGCGGAGCTCCAATGCTCTGCATTTTAGGATCAGACATTTTTAAGGGGAGGTTTTTTGTCTAATGCACAACGTGGGGAGGGGGGGCAATAACAGGCAGTTATGGGGGGCTTTTGGTACGGGGTGGGCCTAGTTCTCCTTTAACTACAACATTTTATTTAAACCTCCTCAGTTCTGTTTTTGCACTGAAACTACATGGGTGATTGGTCCTTTTTTTGCATTTCTGAAAACTAAATGATTTTCTAATTATTTTCACATACATTTAGACATGAAATAAACCTCGATAGCCTGTTTTGCTTCCAATAAGACTTAAGTATTTCTTAGTTAGAGAAAAATGAAATAATTTTTTAAAATTTCAATTATTTCGATAACGGAGTCTGTGGAAGCTGGCCTTTCCATAATTCAGAGCTTTTTGAATAACAGGTTTCTGGATAACAGATCCTACACCTGTAGCTGTAAATGGTCTATTCATACCTTAACTCACAATAGTGTTGGATGAAGATGAATCGTGCAACACATAGGTTTTCAGGCATGAAAGTCATCTGGCAATTGCCAACAAAAATACTTTACAAACCAGCGCTACATGATTATAATTATTACATTTTTTATTCTCAAACAGACATTTTTAATTGCAAAACGTTATTAGGAAAGTGAAAAGGGAAACTATGCATTTAGTTTGGTCAGTGCTTCAGTTTCAGTCTGTCTAAACAAACGTTTTTAGTATGAACAAGCCTTATGGAATGGCACGGGGTTACTTGATACCATGGAATTCTGTTATTCTGTTGTCTTTGGCTGCTAATCAAGCATAAGTCATAAGCCATATTCCGTTATGCAGCCAAAGAGGTTCTACCCAAGGAGTGCCTGAAATTTAGAAAACAGAGACAATTATTGGGGGACTTTTAAGTCAGCTGCGAGGCCCCTGCAAAAGTATCTAGCAAAAAGAGCACCCCGTTATGTAGCCTTACTTACAGGAATTTTAACACTATTCCTGCTTTGGTGGAATACGATGGGTCACAACCAACAAAACATTAGGCTGCACTATAAATGCAATATATTTGCTATACCTTTTAGTTCTTTACAAATCTAAAATGCCAAAAGCATAAGCACTTACATATTCACTCTATCCATATGATCCTAAACAAATATCTACCCTGGTTACAAGACATTCTATCGGAATACTCTGCATGACAAATATAATATAGAGATTTGAGGGCAAAACTTACCCAGGAATAAGTAAAATTATTTATACACAATAACTCCAAAAATAGCAGTTTAAATGAAAAGTGGATTAAAAATAATTGCCACTGTTGATGTACAGTTAAATTTTATTTCTCAAACTTCTCAAAACATAGGAATAAAGAGTATCTCTGGGCTTGTAGAAGAGTTTGTACACCCTTCTACTTGTCCAGCGATAAACACTATTTTTGCAAGGTCCCTTAACTAGGATTCGGTTTTGGATATAGCCAAGATTCAGCCTATTTCAGCAGGATTTGGCTGAATCCAATTGCCTGGCCTAACCCAATCTGAATCCAAAAAAATCACGTGACTTTTCATGACACAAACAAGGAATGTTTTAACCATTCACTGTGTGTGTGGTACTCTTTTGCATAATATACATATGCAAAGCAGGGTTCAGATTCCGTTTGGGATTTGGCCGTATCTTTCACAAAAGACTTAAGTGTGGATTCTGTGCAACCCTACCCGTAGCCCAATTTCCTCATTAGGTCTTCATTGCCATTTCTAACACTACAAATTTTATTTTAGGTCACTCAACAACTTTGGGCATCTCTAAAGTAAGGATCTGATAATAAAGCTAAACAGGACTGAACAACTTAGTAACACTTTTTAGAAGTTGTGAAAAACATTTGCATTCAAAGCAGATTATTCATTTTGTAAGTAAACATGTACTTAAATATAAGAACATTCAACCACTTTTATTTGTCTGTGTACACCACAGTTATAAACAGTGTAATGTACAATTGCCATTAAACCATTATTTGCGGTTGAACATGCCCTCATCCCTCATTTTCTGTGGCACTTTACTACTACATTCTCTGTTACTACTACAGTAAGCAAAAAAGGCCAGGAATTTTTGTAAGCCTTATGCAAATCTCCCTCTCTATTTTATCCTACCATACTGACCCCAGAGAAGGTTACTAAGCCACCTCTAATGGTGGCAACTTGAATAAGAAATATAACCATTCACATCAGCTGGTTTTTAGTATACCCTTGTACCCAACCAATTGACAATTTGGAAGATGGTACTTCCTGCTGACTATACTGAGCAGTAAACTGTACATTCCAATGTTGGTATCAAGAAATAATTAAGGTCTTCTAAGGACCCATCCCATATGAAGAGGCAGTCATCAGTAGATCTCTTCCATATCAATAAACCCTCAGGATTTCCAAAAAATCAGAAATAGCACTCTCTTTATCATGCTAAAAAGTTAAAAGGTGAACAACACCCTTAATATAATGTAAAAATGTTGGACTATTTTTAAATCAACCTGTTATGTAGTAGAATTACATTAACTTCTACCATGCATAAAGAGGAGCGTGTGGAAAGAAACATACAACCTCCTTGCAGAAAATGCTCTTGCTAAAATTAAACATAGGACCCCAGAGCTGCACCATTGTGATCAGTTATCTAAGTGGCGCATGTTCAAGCAGAATTTGTTTTTGAACAGAGCAGAACAGCAGCATAAAAAATAGCTACAGTTTAGATAGAATGGAGACAAATTGAGACAGATGTACAAAGGGTTAAATAAACTTTTCTCCTTCTGAAAGACCTTTGCCTCCGTTTAACTAGAAAAAAAACGGACTTCAGTTTAAGCAGACATGGTGTGTTCCAAATATACAATGCTCTCAGATGCCAATAAAAGCTTCTTTTGAAACTCAGATGCTGAGGCCAATATGACTAAAGCACAGATCCCTGGAGCAGGCCCTCTAGCTGAAAGCCAGGTGTAATAAACCTTGTGGAAACACTCGCTGCATCACATAGGGCTGGACAAAATGTAGGCTCTTTGGAAACAATAGAAATAATCCCTAGGATTCACCATGCTAGAAAATTAATCCAATAGTATAACTAATGTGTTAATAGGAGATTAAAGGTGGCCATACACAGGCCGATAAAAGATGCAGACTCTTATCGGCCCGTGCGTGGGGCCCTTAGACGGGCTTGCCAAATGTCGATAGGACACGACTAAAAATCCGGTCGGATCGTAGCCACATCTGTTCGTTGATGCGGTCCTGCAATCCAACCACCCGTACCTCCTCCATTGTGATTGGAGCGTTGGGCCCTAGGGCCCACGATTGGATCACCGGATATCACCCACCTCAAGGTGTCGCCAAACGAGCGAATCTCACCACGTAGGGCTAAGACAGCAATAAAACAAAAGTGGGAGCAGAACACCCTAGTTCACCTTTAGATTCAATTTTAGCCTGTTTTAATTAAATACATTATAAGCAACATTCAACGTGGTATTATTATTATTTTTTCTCTTGAGGTTCTCCCCATTCATGGTATTTAAGAAAACCACAGGTCCCAAGTACCTTTGATAACAGGTCCTATACTTGAACTGGCAGACAAATAAAGACAATAAAAGTCACATTTAAGTTCTAAATTCCTTTTTTTTTTTGCAGTCCACTTGATGGTTAAAGGGGTTGTTCACCTTTGAGTTAACTTTTAGTATAATGTAGAGAGTGATATTCTGAGACAATTTGCAATTGGTTTTCATTTTTTATTGTTTGTGGTTTTATAGTTATTTAGCTTTTTATTCAGCAGCTCTCTAGTTTGCAGTGTCAGCAATTTGGTTTCTAGGGTACAAATTACCCTAGCAACCATGCATTGTTTTGAATAAGAGACTGGCATATGAATAGGAGAGGGACTGAATAGAATGATAAGTAATAAAAAGTGCCAATAACAATACATTTGTAGCCTTACAGAGCATTTGTTTTTAGATGGTGTCAGTGACCCCCATTTGAAAGCTGCAAAGAAACAGAAGAAAATTGCAAGTCATAAAAAAACTATGAAAAATAAATAATGAAGACCAATTGAAAATTTTCTTAGAAATGGCCATTCTACAATATACTAAAAGTTAACTTGAAGGTGAACCACGCCTTTAACGGTGCTTTAAAACGACTCACTGTTTTACATGTTTTTGGCTCTCACAATACTAGAGCTCCAATTGTACTGATGTGCAAGGAGACAGCAAGTGCTTCTCATATGAAGAAATCTAAATATATAATTAATGAAAAAATCTATATATGCAGTAAGCAATGCACAATGAAATCCATTCAAAAATTGAGTATACTGTCACATATATATATACAATACATGAAAAAAACTGAAAAGAAGACTTTGAAACCAACAACTTCTGTAGGATGAAAAGGATGTGGTTAAATTCATAAAAGGTTAGTCTACATACAGCTTAAGCAAGACAAAAACACTTAATGTTCAAACAGTAACACAAAACATATCTATAAACAAGCCGCCATATGCAATAAAAAGTTCCAAGTTTACCCAGGAACAGTAACTCCTATAGGAGGTTACTGCTCCAGGGCAAACTTAATGCCTTTTGTTACATAACCCCCAAAATCTACAACCACAACTACAAATTTAACACAAATTGCTGCAGAGTCTTACTGTACCTCAGTTATTTCCTACAGGAAGAAATTTCCCTTCAGTAATTGCACACTTGTGAACGTATAAAGTTAATAAATGGGTATAATAAACAAAAAAAAATGCATAGTCTGTGGGTGCATGTATGCAGTACCAAAACAAAAAGTGTGTGAGTTTTTTCCCCCCAAGGCACTGCATAAAAAAAGTGGTTTAGGGCAGACGAAGATTAGGGGAGATTTGGTCACCCAGCAGCAAATTGCCTCTTCGTTGGGCGACTAATCTCCCCAAGAGCAATTCATTTTCCAAAGTCTCCCGAAGTTTCCTCGTGAAGCAAAATCGGGCGACTTCAGCAAACAAAGCGCTCAGAGTGCCATCCTGCCAGCGATTTAGATTCTAGCTGGCAGGAAGGCTTTTTCGGGGAGATTAGTCTCTCAAAGAAGAGGCGATTTGTTGCTGGGCTACTAAATCTCTCCGAATCTTCTCCTCTGTCTCTGCCCTAAAAGTTCAAATCCATTTATTAGGACAATACAGGCGAGGGTCTAAAGCATATCGTGTCTACTGGGGCACTTACGCATAGGCTACTGGGCACCCTTGTTGCAATGTATCTTATATAGCCCATAAAAGCACTGTCAAGGGAATATTACACAAAATGTGCTCCAACATTTATATAAGAATTAAGGTGGCCATAGACAGGGAGATCCACTTGTTTGGCGATATCACCAAATGAGCGGATCTCTCCCCGATATGCCCACATTGAGGTGGGTGATATAAACGCCCACGATCCGTCTGTTTTTTTTAACTTGCGAGATCGAGATCTGGCCGACTTTCGGACAGATATCAATTAGGGAAGCCCGGCAGATGGTTCGGTCTGTCGGCAGCTTTTATCAGCCTGTGTATGGGGGGCCTTTAGACAACAATGACCTCTATTATTGCATAAACCATAAATCTGATGGTTCACCTCAACACAATGAGAAGCTAAATGAAGCACTCCACTTTCTATGTACCTGCATGAATAGGTCCTGTAGTGGCCTCATGATTACTTTTTATAGAAAAAAAATGGACAAATGCAAGTATAGTAACTACGACAATCAAAGTGAGTGTGTGTAAAGGATTCCAGTGAATTCCCAGTATTTGGATTATTAAATCATTCCACTGCAATTTACAGTATTTTGGCACCTCTTAGTGGGTAAAATAATCTTATTCTTAAAGGTTCTGGATGGAAACTAGAAAAATGTGAAAATCTGCTGCCTTACAAAGAGGTGGTCAAATGGATGATCCATTGAAAACCAAAACATATAATTCAAAAACAAGATAAAATACTCTTAAAACTCCATGAGTAACACTATTGTAAATCCCCTGATTCAACAGAAATGGTGGTGCCAACTGTAGAAGAAAATAAGCAATAAAATCATGCATTTCCTCAACAGTACCCCACCACACCATGAAGAATCTTACCTATGAAGAAAAATTGGACAAATTGGGGATGTTCACGCTGGAGAAGAGGCACTTAAGGGGTGATGTGATATGAAAATATGTATAAATATATAAGGGGATAATATAATATTAATAAGATTTATTTACAGCTGACATGAGGTCACCCATTCCAATTAGAATAAAAGAGGTTCCTACTAAATATTCCACTGGCTAGAGGCTTGTTACAGTGATTTCTGTGAAGATGTGAGATTCTCTATAAAGGCTGATGATACATTAGATAGCTTTAAGGGGTTGGATGACTTTTTAGCAAGTGAGGGAATACAGGGTTATGGGAGATAACTCATAGTACAAGTTGATCCTGGGACTAGTCCGAATGCCTTTAGGCTAAGGCCAGACGGGGAGATTCGGGGGCATTTTATCGCCTGGCGACTTCTCGCCGCGACTTGTAGCCCCCGAACCTCCCCGAATAGCCACTTACCCAAGCGCACCGGCTTGCACTGAAGAAACACGGAGCGGCGCGTGTTTCTTTAACGCACCGGCGTTGCTTGAAAACGCCGGCGCGTATCCACACGGAGCGGCGCGCTTTTTGAAATTGCTCCGAATTGCCTGGCGAGGCAATTTGGAGCAATTTCAAAAAGCGCACCGCTCCGTGTGGATACGCGCCGGCGTTTTCAAGCAACGCCGGTGCGCTTAAGTAAGTTCCTATTCGGGGAGGTTCGGGGGCTACAAGTCGCGGCGAGAAGTCGCCAGGCGATAAAATGCCCCCGAATCTCCCCGTCTGGCCTAGCCCTTACGAGTCAGGAAGGAATTATTTCCCCCTCTGAAGAAAATTGGAGAGGCTTCAGATGGGTGTTTTTGCCTTCCTCTGGATCAACTAGCAGTTAGGCAGGTTAAAAAATTAAAAGGTTGAACTTGTGTCTTTTTTCAACCTAACTTACTATGTATTCACTTGAGAAGTAAATGCACAAGTATTAAGAACTACTATATGTGGCTTAATTCAGAAGAGAAAGGCATACAACAACTACAAGTCAGAAGCTGCATTTATGAATATAAACACTATAAAAATTATGTAAATTCCATTCCAGAAGGCATAGCCTAAGACTAACCCCCTTGGTTTATTAAAATTTATTAAAAACTATTTGGGCTGGGACTGTGCCTCCTTTAAACGATTGTGCCAATGTGGTTATAACTGATACAGAAAAGAAAAATGTGCTAAATCATGTCTTTTCTTCAGTGCAAGTTCCAAGAGCTGCACTTTTGGCTTAGCTCAACTAGTCAGTGGCTGGTACAGTACATAAAGGTTTACTCAAAATGATTGTGAACAAAGCACCAGCCTCTATATCTAATTTAGTTATTGGGATTTTTTTTTTACAAGGGCACTTAAGGGGTGATATGATAACGATGTATAAACATATAAGGGGATCATATAATAATCTCTCTTAATGCTTTATTTATCAGTAGGTCATTGCAGCTGTTACAAGAGCATCCATTCCGATTAGAAGAAAGAAGGTTCTATTTAAATATTTGGAAGGGTTTTTTTTTTTTTTAATACAGCGAGAGCTGTGAAAATGTGGAATGCTCTCCCTGAATCAGTCATACAAGCCAATATATTAGATAGTTTTAAGAAGGGATTGAATGGCTTTTTAGCAAGCGAGGGAATACAGGGTTATGAAAGGTAGCTCATAGTACAAGTTGATCAAGGGACTGGTCCAAATGCCATCTTGAAGTCAGGAGGGAGAGACGAATTGGAGAAACTTCAGATGGGCAAGTTATATCTAAACTTTAAATGTTGAACTTGATAGCCATGTATCTTTTCAACCTTAGTTAATATATTATTAAGTTACTTATATCGGGGATTTAATAATATAGGCCTTTACCGCACTACCATACCAGTACCCTTGCTTATTGTCATTTGCAGTTGTATCTATCTTTCATTGGGAGCATTCCCACATGCTTTTATTTTTAATTCTGTAATTTATTCTTTGCTTCTTTAAAAATTCCTTTAATTAAATTAAACATAGTAAAAAACCATAGGCTATGATTAAGTGGTCTAAGCACGAAATGGACAAGGCTTTTTTATGGACATGTAAACTTCAATAAAGATTAACTCTTTATTTTAATGGAACCTGTCAACATCGGAATGTGCATTTTTGCAAGCTTTATACATATTGTTGATCCAGGGACTGGTCCAAATGCCATCTTGGCGTCAGAAAGGATTTTTGTCCCCCTCTAAGGCAAATTGAAGAGGCCTCAGATCAGGATCAATAGTTAGGCAGATTAAATATAGACTTGAACTTTATGGACGTGTATTTCTTAATGGGCGTTATACCCACCAGGCTACGCTGCCTGTGGTGGGCCACACTCTGCCAGCGCTACGCTGCCTGTGGTGGGCCACA
>CM044435.1:12945929-12959699 GCA_024363595.1 Xenopus borealis | reverse complement strand
AGTGCACCCTTTCTTAATGTTTGTTCCAACCACTTCCCACCAGCCCATTGATTCTATACCAGTCATTTAGAATATGAATGTGCTTTATATAGGGCAATGCTTATGCTGGATTGATTTTTGGGTTCCCCTCTGCACAGGTTATGAGACTGTTTGGGATGGGGGGGATTCCAGCTAATGTAATGGTTTAGGGTTAGTCCACACCAGGCGATTCTGGGAGATTAGTTGCCTGGCGACTAATCGTTTCTTGTTTTGGGTGACTAATCTCCCTGAATCACTTACTCCAGTCTAACACTGGCTAAAATGAAAAGTCGCCTGCACATTCATGCAGTAGAGTTCCACGCAGCCATCTTCCGGTTCTTCAGTAAGCTGAACGGAGTGGCGGGCACGTGCAGTTGGAGTTAATTGCGACAACTGCGCATGCGCCAAAATGGAAGAAAAAGTTCCATAACTCCCAGTCAGCTTATTGAAGTGGTTGAAGATGGCTGCGTGTAGCTCCACTGCCTGAATCTGCGCTGAGGGGTAAGTGTAAAGTATGGGACATTTCCCTGGGGGCAGTTAGACTGTGGGGAGGAGGATATGGTCTTTTTTTTACAGGGTTGAATTCTCCTTTAACTGTATCTTCAAATAGCATCTTAGTCAGGACATGGCACTGCCCACAGAGAAGAAAGCAGCACAAAACCAGGAAATGTAGAGATCAGGAATCTTTGCCCGTATAAATATTTGTGGGGGACAGCCCAATTTACCATTGAAAAGGCCAATAACGTTTATATATAAATATATATACAGTATATGCTACATCTGTGTTACTGATCCACATCTCCAGCACATTTCTATGCAATATAATAGAATGAGTCTTCTTTCTGCGCCACCCCTAGAGCCCTGGGCAACAAGTATGACTGTGCTGCTCCCTAAACACAGGCTAATGTTGGAAGTTATACCAGAAAAGTCGCCTGGTAAACCCACATTATCTGTTATGGTAAACAACCGTTGGATATGCATTAAGGAATAAAGACAACATTTATTCACATTAATGGAGTGCAGGTCCTTCATATGAATTGTATTCTCCATTTTGACCCTGCACCCAGAATCATTATATATATACTGTATATATATATTCAATATATTCAATTCAAAATGGGTGTAACTACAGTGGAAGCAGACCCTGTGGTTATGGGGGGGGCCCAGGAAGTATAGGGGCCCCATGAGGCCCTAAATCATATAGAAGTTAAATAAATATTGGTTAAACAGGTCAAACTCTAGACATTTTGGGGGCCTGACAAATAATTTGCTATGGGGCTCATTAATATATAGTTATGCCACTGATTGAAAAATTAAACCGCACTAACAGGTCTTCTCAGCTTGATCAGGGATCGTGGTGCACATTGGTAACCATAATAAAACTAAAGAGGGGAGGGGAGTTCATAAAAAAGAGTTCACTATATTAGGCAAGTTGTAGGAATATATATATAGCTATTATTACCTATGCTATGTCATATAAGGGACTCTATACATAGTGAAGAAATTGGATTTGGCTGCTTTTTCCATTGGCTACAGACTGTTTGCCAGGGATGGGTGGCACCTCAGTTATGATGGAGCAACTATGGAGAAAATAGCTACTGTAAATAGTTGTAGGTGATTCAAAACTAGACACACAAAGGAGTAAGCATAGAGAAATTCTGTGTTAGATTTGATAGATACATGATAAATGATCTGGGCACTGCAGGAGAAAATGGGATGGAGGGGTAGATGGGGATTTCAAATGTGTCAGGGAGGAGCACACATTATACAACTGTATTTAATGTATGTTTGTTAATGCAGTAAGCTTAGCTGGCTAAATGGCTACTGATCATGAGAAACATGATGTCATTAGCATTGCTGGAACATGGCTGAATGAGTCATACAACTGGCCAGTAAATAATATACATTGTCTAGGATTGATAGGTGATGGGCATGAATTGAAACCTAGTGTAAAAAAAAGTTGTGGAGGAATATCATAAGGTTATAATTTTTCATAGATTGCAAAATGGCACACAGAATAATTATTAGAGTAAGTAACAGAAAAGGCTTACATTGGGGACAATTTTTAATAATTATTACCCATATATAGACTCAAAGCAATAATACTGCCAGCAAATTTAAATGAGGAAAGTTTATACATTTGCTGTCACACATAGCACAGGACCCAAACAAAAATACTGCTACATAAATATTGTGATCTTGAATTAAAGATATACAAAGTACAGGTATGGTATCTATTATCCAGAAACATCTTATAGTCGTTTTATCCAAATAGTCAACATTTTCAAAAATGATTTCCCTTTTCACTGTAATAATGAATCAGTACCTTGCACTTGATCCAAACTAAGATATAATTAATACTTATTGTAAACAAAGCCTCTTGGATTAATTGAAAGGAATACTGTGATGGGAAAACATGTTTTTTTTTTAAATGTTTCTCTAGCAGACTTATGCACTGAAATCCATTTTTCAAAAGCGCAAACTGATTTTTTTATATTTCATTTTGAAATCTGGCATGGGGCCAGTGGCGTAACTACCAGGGGAGCAGGGGGTGCAATTGCACCGGGGCCCGTTCCCTCTCAGGGCCCGCCAGAGAGTCTAGGAGGACAACAATGTGCAATTCATAGGGGGAAAGCCTGATAGGGAGGCCCGGGTGCCATTCCTGCACCAGGGCCCACCAGCAAGTAGTTACGCCACTGCATGGGGCTAGGCATATTGTCCATTTTCCAGATGCACCAAGTCATGTGCTCTGATAAACATCACTCTCATGTTTAAAGTTTTTAATAATTGTCTGAGCATCTGTAGATAAAAACAGTATTTACTATGAAGTAAGTAGTAATACAAATGGTGTGGGGACAGTGACCCCAACTGTTCTTGCATGTTTTATGCACTTACTAGGTGTAGTTAACCATAGCAAAGCTGACTCTCATTTGAGCCAAAAGTGTGGTATTAAAGGACCAGTAACAGCAAAAAAATATTTAAAAAAATATCTCAGAAACAAACAGAAAATTAAGGTAAAAGTGCTCAGAGAAAACTTAGATTATATTAAATAACGTTTTGGGTTTAGATTCCCTTACAAGTTAAAACCGCTACTGTTGGTCAAAATAGTAATAACATGGGCACCTGAATAATTATAAAAAAAAAAAGTAGCCAACGTCATATGGATGTCTGAGACTGTAATCAATAAACGAGATAATGGGCAAGTTACTACAGTACTAATAAATAATATTAAAAGGTGATATATATTTGTAATAACAGTCATTTAGGTTGAAAAAGACACACATCCATCAAGATCCAGGGGAAGGCAAAAAAATAATCCATCTGAAGTCATCTCCAATTTGCCTCTGGGGGAAAAATATTTCCAATAGGGTAATTGGGCAAATCCCTGGATAAGATGTTGTTTCAGCCTTTCTGTATCAATAATTTCTTGTTTCTGCTATTGCAAACACTGTACAGGCCCCAGTTTTATCTCCTGTACAGATATAAATACTAGAAGTATTGTGAAAGGTGAAACTCTTAGCACCTTATGGGCTATGGTGGTCTTAAGATGCTGCAGAAAAGCAAAGCAATATAGCATTTCTGATTTAAAGGGTACTTGTTGTTAAAATATATCTCCAATCAATGTTACACACTCCAGGTGGGGGTAATAGTTTTTTTTTTATTTATTTCTTTAAATTGCCCCTTACCAGCACTAGGCCACCCGCACCAGGAGGAAGCTCCCGGTATGAGCGGCCATGTTTTGGCACATGAATGCGCATAGCGAGCAAATGTTAAAACTTGTTTCTTATGGATGTGAAGGAGTAAGTAAGTTATGCACATGCGCTCTGACTGACAAACACTTGCACCAGGGTCTCCCACCAGGTGCAAGGCAATTATTTATTTTAAAAAAGCTGCTGTTACCCCCAAGTCTGGGCTCTATTAGGTATAATATTTTTTTTTGACAAAAGGTGTCCTATCCTAGGTGTTATATCTTGTTGAGCTTTAGTTTTCCTTTACATTAAAGGCGCAATAAGAGTTTTCCGGCATTTTGTCTGCAAGAGTAGTAAAGAACTACTCTGCTTATGGCACAGAAAGTAATATTTACCTATAAAAGCTGATCAACACATTTTTGGCAGTAATTGCTTGCGTGCACAGTATGATGAGCAGGTATTATAGGCTAGATTAGGAGACATTTTCCTGAAAAAAAAAAAGCTGAGACAAATTTACCATTGATCGTAACAATCAGTGGTAGTTATCGCGGGGATTGTTCAGTTACCAGTCCAATAGATATGTACATGGCAAGATCGATTGTTTAAAGATAATGATCTTCCTGAGATGTGTGATCATGCTATCAGGAAAGTGTATTTGATCAATATTAGTATTTTATTGATATTGACCTAATACAGTATTTAAAAAAACAAAATGTAACATTGCTCATTACTCCTCATTAACATGAGGAGAAAAAAAGCTGCTGGTGCACACACTGGCTCCCCCTTCCTCTCTGCTATGTCACAGCATGCAGATCAGTAAGCTAAGGGGCGGGGCTTCACTCTGCACCAGGAAGAAGGGGAAACAAGCTGCTGATAACACAGAAACCAGAGCAGACTTGCAGCAGGGACTAAGGTACATTTAGAGGAAATTTACAGATAGAAAAAAAAACATTTACTTATAAAGCCAAAGGGTGTAGGCCTAGTGTTCCCCACCCTATTGAGGTACTATCAAGCTGCATAATCGGCCCCCCATTGTACCTACCTACCCCCCATTTGGGCACAAATTTAAAAAACGTATTCATCCAACCCTGCTGCTTTCCTTTGGATTGTTGACCAAAAGCAACCTAAGTCTATGAGTATTTATGTGCAGCATGCGTCCTGACTATCTGGGTTCTACTAAAAGATCAGCCAAATTGCCAGCTCCGCGCTTTGGGACAATTCTGAATTTTTTCTGGATTTAGATGCTCCCTCCTTTAAATGGGGGGTAAAAACAATAAAATTTACATTTGTAATTTATACTTTCTTACAGGAAGGACTACGTTTTGACCACAAATATCACCTTCATTTCTACAAACTGCACAAAGAAGCTAAATAACCTACAGCATTGAAACTATACAGTATGCATTACATACCCCATTTGAAAGACTTCTTATTTTTATATTAGTTATTAATGGATACTGCAGATAATACTGGGAACATGACATGACCAAACACAAACTGAAATCATTTAAGAACATTTGGAATAAAATAAATAAATGTTCAATCAATCTGTGTCAGGATCGTTGCCTGGACTTTGTTTTTGCTTATGGCTGCCTGCCTATAGAACTCTCATTGGGAGCCGATAGGGCCCCTGACATTATAATTGGGCCATCGACCCCACTGAGGAAGCTACTCAAGACATCGGACGAGCGCAACACAGACTGGCTGATCGCATGGAGAACTACGAAGCACAGCAGTCTAGTTTTGGCTTAGCCCTAACGGGCATTTTGGACAAGTTGCCAGTTTCTCTACCAGCCTTTTCAACCACTTTGACTCGACCTCCGGAGTCTTCTATCCATTCCTCCGTGCCACGGATCCCAGCGCCTCCTCTCTACAGTGGCAATCTTAAAGCTTGTAAAGGATTCTTGAATCAGTGCGAAATTCAATTCACGCTCCTCCCCAGTCAATTTGCTTCTGATCGAGCCAAAGTGGGATACATCATTACCCATCTGTCCGGTAAAGCTCTTGAGTGGGCATCTCCTCTGTGGGAGAAGAAGGATCCGCTTATTGATAATGCTAATGCCTTTATTCTGGAGTTGCGGATCATATTTGACGCTCCCGGTCGGGCTGCATCTGCCTCCTTTCGGTTAATGCAGATTCGTCAAGGGACTCGAACGGTGGCTGATTATGCCGTAAAGTTCTGTACTTTGATTGCCGAGACAGGTTGAAACAACGAAGCCTACCATGCTGCTTTCTACAATGGACTCTCTATCCGCCTGAAGGAAGATCTTGTATGCAGTTAGGCCGGATCCGACTCTGTACAAGAGAAATTGAGGAGATGCTCGAAAGGCCTTTGCCTTTATTGTGGGGAAAAGAATAATTTTGTCAAAGACTGCCCTGCGAAGCCTAAAGAACCTTACCCCCAGAGTCATCTTGGTATATCTCACCAATTCCTTCTCCCTCTACAGATCCGGCTCCCCCATAAGACTGTCCAAATATCAGCCTTTCTGGATTCCGGGGCTGCCGGTAATAATGGACGTTGCTTTTGCTAAAGAAAATAGGATTTCTCTATTCCCCATGCCCTCACCTCTATGGGCATTTGCTATTGACGACAAGCCTTTAGCTTCTGCCTTGATCTCCCAAACTACGGGTGAGTTGCCCCTGAAGATCGGGACTTCACACTATGAGAAATTACCCTTCCAGATTATTTCTTGTCCCTCATCTCCTGTTATCTTGGGGTTACCCTGGTTACTTCTACATAACCCTTCCATTAATTGTTCCACTGGTCAAGTTTCTCATTGGAATTCATATTGTCAACGGCATTGTCTTCATGCTAGTCCTATCCACCAGAACTCCTTGACTCCTTAACACCTTGATTGAAGAAAATCCCTTCCCGCATTTCACTGTGGTGGAGCATCTTCCTGAGTTTCTGCATCTTCTCCTTCTAGAGTCCTTACTTCATTGTTGCTCCAACCCTCTAAGTCGCCTATCTCCCAGCTGGTTGCTACCCCCAGACCAGCCAACCCTCAGCAACTGGGTCTTCAGCGGTCTCCACTACCTTCAGCTCCTGTAATTTATACTTTCTTACACTGCCTACAGCTCCAGAGGGGCTTCTCCAGCAGTCTCCGCGACCTACAGTTCCAGATGGACTTTGCAGCCAACAGCTCCAGTGGACTTTCCCCAATAGCCTCCACTGTCTAAGGTACCCAAGGAGTCTTCTTTACTGCACCTGCTGCCTACCTCCTCTATTGTTTTTGTCCCTGCCTGCTACCCTATGTCTGTCTCTTGTTTTTCCTGTTGCCCATAGTTCCAGGTTTTCCCAAAGTCCCAGTCGTGTTGGTCCTGAGGCCCCTCGTGAGGGGTGTAATGTCAAGATTGCTGCTGGCCTGAGTCTTACCTGCAGCTCCGGGTGGCATGTCCTCCAGCGTTGCTTCCAAGATCGCGGCGCCCATGGCAGCCATGTGGGTAGTGGCGCCGGCATAATTATGTCACTGCAACGCGCTGACGTCACGTGTCTGCGTCGTTTTGTCGCCAAATTCAATTATTTAAAGGCGCCCAGGACGCCAGTACCTCGCTATATTATCGGACTTCCTTGCCACATTCCTGGGTGTTTGTATTCCATTTGTTTATTGTATTTTGACCCTGCCTGGACTTTGTTATTACTTATTGCTGCCTTGCTATAGAATTTTTGCCTGGACTTTGATCACGAATACTGACTGTACCTAGTATTCAGACTTTAACCCCTAAGCTTCCTCCTTGGTCCTTACTACTCTCATTGGGAGCCGATAGGCCCCCTGACAATCTGCTTCAGGTAGAAACCTCCTATAATGCAATGATTTGTTTGAAATCAAAAGTTCCCGGCTCAATCCTCTCTTAGCAATGGCAGAAGAGAGTCATATACGTATGGTGACATTGTCCAACTGTCTTGTGGTTCTGTTTGAGAGTCTTTGGCCTCATCAAATCAATCACCAGTGTGCATTTGAGGAAGGCTCCTTTTAATATCAATCTTCTATAAATTGATTACCTTTATATTTACAGTCACAAAACAACTCATTGCCAAATCCTGGCTTACCCTCTGTTGAAAGCCTGTAAACAAAGCATTTAAAGCCATATGGCCCCTAGCATCCTGCCTCACTGCAAAATTTTATTAGACCATGCCCACCTTTTCACCATACCCTAAACACCACACCCATTTTACCAAAACACAACCCAGATGTAAATTCCTGAGTAAAATGGATAACAGCATATTAACCCTAGGCATGCCAGTATAACTACTACAGAAAATTGCTTAAATACAGACAATACAGCATATTAATGCAAGCTATACCTGTATAACTGTGAATGATCAATGAGCACTCCATCAATTCCAGATGTGTCAGTAAGATTGCTGAGAAATGTCCAATAAGCACTCCTTTAACTGCATACATGCCAGTTAGATCACTTTGGGAGACACTCCTACTGATAAACTACCCTCCATGTTACAGATACACTATCAGTCAATATATAAAATATATAAATGGACAGAGTGGCATTTTCATGTATTCCTCTGGAGCTCATAGCAGAATGGTACAGTGGTCATTTCATGTATAACTACCCCCAGAATTCATAGCAGGATAGCACAGAGTATTTTATGCATAAACACCCCAGAACTCATGGCAGAATGGCACAGAGATCATTTCATATATAAACACCCCAGAACTCATAACAGGGTGGCACATAGATTATTTCATTTATAATAACCACCAGAACTCATAGCAGGATGTACAGAGATTATTTCATGTATAAATATCCCAGAACTCATAGCAGGATGGTACAGAAATTATTTCATGTATAATAACCACCAGAACTCATAGCAGGGTGTACAGAGATTATTTAATGTATAAATATCCCAGAATTCATCGCAGGATGGTATGGTCATGTATAAATACCCCAGAACTCATCAGCAAATAGCAGGATGGCACAGTGGCAATTTTTGCTAAGGCAAGGAAAGAATTAATGGTGACAAAGTGGGAGAACCAGAAAATATCCCTGTAAGAATCTTGTGATAAGGAAACAGTGGGGTAAGTGAAGAGACTGTTTAGATAAACACCATTAGGCAGTAATAATGGAGACTTGTATCCTTACCGGCTGGCCGGCATTCTCTCTGCATAGACTAGAAGTCGGAGGGGCAGAGGGGGAATCTGCAGCTACACAGAACAGACATCCTGTTTTTAATCTGCCGAGTTGAGATCACACTGGAGGCGTGAACAAAAGGCATGGCACCCTTTTCTTTGCACTGTAATTGGCGCTTCAGCTTTTCAAAGGTACAGGCATTGATCGGGCAAATGATAGGTAGTTTGATTCTACATGACAGCCGCAGTAGCTAAGCTCAGACCCTGAAAATATACTAAATCTGTGCACACATGCACTGAACCCCCCTCAATGGTTTTGCCAATAAAGTCAGCAGGGAGTCCACACACAAAAAAACATTTAAAAAAAATAAATATATATAACTTTACACAGTTTGTAGTGGCCAAAATAAGTGGGCCCTGGACAGATGTCTCATTTGCCCTTAATGCTTAATGTAAAATGTCTTTTCGGCACTCATGATCTTGGGCCCCGCGTGCCTCACATTTGGAACCTGAGGTGGTGTCCCTATTTTCCACATAAGTGAAATGAAACTGTGATATGGCAAGTACTAGTAAAGATTTGGTTCACCATAGGGGGGTGGCTAATGGGTAGATTTGTCGCCTGCGATAAATATTTGATACTGTGGATGACTAATCTCCCTGAAATGCCTTAAAACCCACAAGAATGTGAATCCTTGGCATCATCCTGGCTATCCACAGGATTATATTTCAGAATAGATTGTTTATATATAGCTGTACAGTGTGGTCAACAATGTGGACCTACTGGCAGTTGCTTGCTGGACTATCAATTTTTTGTTTCTAAACAAATTACAGTTTATTGCCCATATGGCCAGGGAATGCCCCATCAATGAGTCATGCAGTTTAGTCAGAAAATGGTCAGATTTTATCTGCATCCACCTGACATGAACCACCCTGGTAAGTACAGTATAACAACTGAAACTCTCACTAAACATAGAAATATACATTATAATTCTTGGCTAAATGTACATGAGTAGCGTGGCTAAAGATGCTGCCCTACAGACTGGCAGACCACTGTAGAGAGCACATCACGCTCTTGTTTAAAATGTAGAGTTTAGCTTTAAAATCATGGTTACCACATCATATTAACATTTAGGAACACTTCTAGATATATTATAACTTCTGTGGATGGCCATTGCCTCCCTTGCCTAAGTGCCACTTTAAACAAAGTAATCACCTTGCCCCATACCTAAAATGCATATCAACACAAATAAACATATATCCAACTGGTGCACTAGATCAAAAATCCAGTTTTCGTTGCAGAAAGCAGTGTCAGGAGTCTCAGCTCAGCCCTCTCCATACCACCTGCCTTAAGGTGGCAGGTGCTGACTGAAGGTTTCTATTATTTTTCTTTATTGTAAAGCCTGCACAGAGCTGTCAAGATTTTTAGTCTTTGCTTATAGTGATACTGACACTAAAAAAATTATTTTAACATATGAATGTACGTTAAATGTTACCTATTGGTCATGTTGATCTTTTTTGCTGAGATGTTTGTTTGAGTATATAATTATTAGTTGAAGTTCCTAAGCCTGACTCTCTGACACTTTGACTTTGCCAACCTGCAGTGCCGGGCCAAGTTAGATCACCCCTTCCTGATGCGCTTGCATGGGCATCCGTGTGTGCACGCACAGACACGTGCACAGACAAGCCGAGCGTGTGTGTGCGCATGCACAGAAGAGCGCAACATCAAGGAAGAGGGAATGCTGTATGAAAATGAGGGTCTGAACTAGGGGCAAGGCGGAAGAAGAGGTAAGGCCTGGCACCTCTCCACCTTTGCGCCCTAGGCACGTGCCTACCCCTAGTTCCGGCCCTGCCAACCTGGCTGTCCCATCTCAGGCTGTTAGTTACAGTTTCTAATGCTAGCGGACTCCTGCTGCACAAATATGGCAGCCCCCTCATACAGGAACATGGGGGATCAGACAGGTAATGTAAAAGCATCATGCAAATACTTTATGGCAAAGTTAGAAGTAGCTTTCAAAGCCAATATTATAATAGATATAAAAAAAAGAGTTTAATTTCAGGTGTCAGTATCTCTTTAAGAAATATTTAAAGGCTGGAGTGTCTTGGTGGACACTAGACAGCCACATATCCGGGCAGATTTTATCAACATTCAAATTCTGCTTTTTTTTACTGAAATGTGTTATTTGCTGCAATAAAACCTTGAATATGGAAATTCATAATGTAAAATATGGCATTGTCAATAGCAGTTGTATTATCAAAATTCAAAAAGTATTCATGTTTTCAAGATTCATTAATTTAAATGATGGGTAGCTCATGGAACACTATGGGTTGCCATACAGTTTAACCAAAATTTTGAAATCATATTCATTAGTAGACACAAACAAAAGGTTACACTGGCCTGTTGCTTTTGAAATGAATGCAGCAAGCTATATTTTCCTTACGATTTTATAACAGGGTAATAATTTACAAAACATTTAAAAAAAACCTTTCTGATGTGGACCTTGTATCTGGTCCTCACAATTTAATCTTCTTCTGCAAACTGCGAATCACAGTTTGTTGTCTTCCAGAATGTCTTTCAGAGATCATTTATATCGTTGAATCTTCACTGTTTGCTCAGCAACATGTTCTCCTGCTTCAGTACAGGTCCGGGTTTGTGGGCAAGCCACAAAGGCCTGGGCCTAGGGCAAAAAAACTGCTGCCAACTGCCAATAATAAGACAAAAAATGTTTTGGGAATAAAACATACTGTTTCTGGTGATCATTTCTTTTTAACATTTTGGGAAAGTGAATGATAAATGCAAGCTGATGGCTGCCTCCACACCAATTTTACTGATAAAAACACACATTTGTTGGTTCAAGAATACAATTTACAATGCTAAAGTGAATTATTTGCAATGTAAACAGTTTAATTTAGAAATGAAAAGTTAAGCATAAAAATCATGACAGGATCCCCTTAACAAATAGGAAATACTTCCCTGCAAGGCCCCACCCTCAAAGATTACACCTAAAACAGTGGAATAACAATATCAACTATGTGCCATATTTTCCACACTCCATAGCGATGAATGTCACACGCATGTGGACATGTTGATAAATGCTTGCTTCATGCTGCGTTATTTTGCAGAATGTAATGACTTTTATGATGAACAAGGATACACCAAATGAAAGCTTAATTCAGGACCTGTGCAAATCTCTGCTTTTGCTTCAAGGTTCAGATTCAGGCAAAGCCATTGAATTTGAAAGCTCAAAAAAGAATATGATTAAAATGCTTTATTTTATACACAGAAATTCCTACCCAGAGGTCCTGTGTCCCTATAATCTATGATTCATACCCTCAAAGTTATCCTCTTGTTAGGACATCTTTTGAGTTCCAGTATTTTCTGAAGTGGTGTTGAAAAGTTAGGATTGCCATAAATGAAAAAAACATTGCTGAAAGTAAGGGTATATTTAAAGATTTGGGCAACTATTTTCCTTCTAGTACAAAAAAAAAGCATGAATATTTAAGTTAAAAACATGCTTAAAATTCTGATGCATTGGAAGGTGACTATTAGGTAAACTGTATACAGTAACTACTGACCCTACTTAATAAGGACCTTCAAGCACCAGAAAAAAAGGCTTAGCGGGAAGATGTGTCCTTGAATGTCAAATAAAGTGAAAATGTTAACATTTCCAAAGACCCAGGAAAATATTTTCTTATTGATGTTAAGCAAAGTGGCTGCAATGACTTTTCAAGGTCAGCAGCCCTATAATAATTCATTTCTTTTTCTTTCACCCATTTACCTTATTATTACATCTACTCTGGCATCCTCCACCTCTTGATTGCATAGAATATATATATATATATATATATATATATATATATATATATATAGTGGCATAAAGTAGCGACACTCACAGGTTTTCTCATTAGGTGCAAAAAAAGGAAATTTATTATGAGAGTATAATAAATTTCCCATAATACATTCCCATATTTGGTTGGACAAGTTTTGGCCATACTTCCCACAGTTTCCCTCAGTTTCAGTAGACAATAGAAACTTTTGTTTTAAAGTCATAAACCTTTTTTATTTTTTAACAAAGGAAAGGAATGTTACACTTTTACGTAATTAATTTGGAAAAAGACAACTGTCAATCTAGTTCTGCTCTTCTTTGGAAAGAAAACTTTCAAACTTTGTGTTTCTCTCTGACCAGGGCCAGAACTAAGGGTAGGCAGAAGATGCACGTGCCTAGGGCAAGAGGCAGGGGGACGCAAGACAAGTACCTCTTCTGCTGCCTACCTGTGCTCCTAGCCTTATTCCCTCTCCAGTTGCAGGTTATTCTTTGCTCTACCAGGCACCACTGGGTCATCAGCATGCGTTATCAATCATGTGCTCTTGCACTTGGACCGGTCAGTGATGCGCATGTGTGTCCGGCCGGAGCAGGTTGCCTAGGACATCTGGCCAACCTCCATCTCTGACTCTGAAAATATATACATAATAATATGCATACACCAACATACTTATATAGAAATATACCAAAGGGATTTGTTTTTACAAAAATATATCTTTTTGCTGGGTACTAATAACAAATAATGAACAAGTCCTAACGTAGAGACCCGCATTCAACCGCCAACCTGCTTACCCACATTTTTTTGGGCCATTAAATTAAATAAACAATTTTTTTTTTGCAAAAGACCAACTTTTTATGGGCTGCAGTTTATGGGAATATATATATATATATTCCCATACATATATATATATATATATATATATATATATATTCCCATATATATATACTCTGAGGTGACTTCTAATATCCTCATATTTTGCAACAGTACTTTATTTATTATAATACACAAGTTTCAGTGAGTCATGTGACAAACATTATTTGATGACATCACTAAGCAACTGTTTATATATAATTTACAGGCTATTCGTGGCTTTTTTGTATATACAGTGGTGTGAAAAACTATTTGCCCCCTTCCTGATTTCTTATTCTTTT
>CM044435.1:12906078-12920193 GCA_024363595.1 Xenopus borealis | reverse complement strand
CTTGGCAGTAGATGTTCCGTTTTGGACAAAATGGCTGGCAGTGAAAGGGTTAAAGGGCATTAAAATCCAAAGTCGTCAAAATTTTTCTTGTGAGGCAACTTCAGGCAACGCCTAAAATCAAAGTGCTCTGAGTGCCATCCCATCGGTGATTTCCATTCTAGCCGGCAGGAAGGCACTGGAGATACTATACTGCTGGGCCCCATCACTAACATTTACTGTAGCCAACCGTATCCAAGGGGAGACCCAGACACATTGGTAGTGAGTCCCTTCTCCCTGTTAATCTTACCGCTAGGAACTTTTGACCCAGGTCCCTAAGGTACCAGGCAATTATAAGCCTTAAGGACAAACAAGGTATGCATTATATAGTTGACCGGGTATTATAGCTACACAAGGTAAAATGCTTCCCAACTGGGGTATCTATATTTCTCTTTATAACTGATACATTATTCCCCTTACACATCAATAATAATGCATATTTCTCCCAATATATTGCATATTATTTTCCCCACATTTTAACAAGTAAGTTACATAGTATTACAAGTATAATGACCCCTTATGTCATATGATTTACTAGAAACAGGAAATGCATTTGTCACTCTACACCTACAATTTACATGTAAATAAATCCAGGTATTACCTAAATTGCTTCCCAGATTACGTCTCCTATCTATACCACACAAACTGGATGACAATCTGTTACCCAAAGTAGGAATCTTTACAACACATCTGATGTCAACATTATCAAAAATATCTTTCACTTTGTTTGCATGAAATGGCCAATAACTGATTTTACCTCTTGAGAACCCTAAAATTTCTCTTTTTTTGGTGCTTTATCTTAAGGTACTCTCAGCCATTCTCTGACTTTTGGTAACAAAGGGTTGAGGGTATAGAACCCATTTATATCTCAATATATACCTGATATATCGGGGTTGTCGCATTTTGCATTGTCAGAAGTGGCTGTTATTCTCACTGAATATCATATGAATTCATGCACACAGATGGTCTGGGACTCGTATCAGGGGTATTTGGTGAAACCAGGAAACTCTGCTGACTTGGGAACTGCGTTAAAAACACAGGTGTGTCATCTCAGCCTCCAGAGTCCAGGTACATCAAATATACAGAAAAACTGTGCCAAAATAATTATGGATTCTGCAAGTGATAACAGTACCAGGTCCACTCAAGTATAACTCAGGCCTTACAGCAGGTCTGGACTGGGATTCAAAATATGCCCTGGCATTTCAGTACATAGAGCCCCAATCAGTCCTCCACCAGCCGTCTAAATAGTGACTGTCTATGGCATCTTACAGAAGAATTCACAGATTGCCAGTCCAGGCCTGCCTTAAAGACACATGTTTGAGGGCCGTTTCAGCCTTGAAGAATCCGCTTCACCAAGTCAGGCTGCCACTACCAGGGCCAACTTCTTCTTACATTTTTGGGGAACATAAAAGTAGGTTCCAAGATCCCTGCATCTGACATTTTCAGATGCATCCAGGTACTGACAGTTTTTGGAGGCAAGACAAGGAAACTCCTCTCCTGCACTTCCAAAATTGAACAGCACCTAAAGATTATGACAGTGCAGGATACATGGAAAAGTGGCTGTAAGGGCAGAAATGCACATTTGTTGTGACTGAGGTCATTGCATGGCAGCAGAGAATTAGAACCGATACCATACAGGTGGTCAAACCAACTACAATATAGAGTAAATACAAGAAGCCGGCTAGGTACGTTAGCAGTGAAGTTAACAGAAATAAAGGCTCAGTGTTGTATTGGTAAGGCATGGAGAGTAAGGCCTGGGCACCTTTTTAAATAGATTGCACTTTCTGTGTGGTATCGGACATGCCTTTGGCAACAGAAAGGGAAAAGACTAGCTGGATTAAACTTCACAAATGTTCCACACAATGTTCAACTTTAACCTACTGTCATTTCACTTTTCTTTTCTGACCAGATTAACATACATTGCTTTGGGTCCTTCTAAAATCTTTTTTATAAATTGACAATGTATGTACTCTTGCAGGTTTAACGTGAATATGAATAATTATAGTGCTATTTCTGGGGATTTTCTACACTCTCAAGAGCTGCTTGTAAGCTGGTCTTTTACTGTAAGGTTTGCGTGTACAGGACTTTGACAGGAAATGAAATGGTATTTTGTTTACAGTAAAAATAAAAGCTATGTCAGGCAAAACCAATAATGCTTTGCTTCCCACGTCATAGAAAAACTTGCTCACGATCAGATTGCTCACTTTGTCTATAAAAAGATCTAGGCAGAAACGTAAAGGAGATTTGTTTTTGCTATGAGCAGAAACATATTGTGTACTTTGGGCTGTCTCGTGATCACCTTAGAGATTTGCCATTTTAGGGACAGTTTGATAAAGTGCACTATCCTGAGGGAACGTAAAAGAGCTCCCTTGAAATGCAGGCGCAACTGCACCATGATAAACAAAAGGGCAAATTAAGTACGTGTTGATTCAATTCACAAAGCTACTTTACAAATACACGGCCCTGATCGATTCCCATTCAAGTCTGCTGGATTGTACCCAGTAGTGATGTGTGGGTCATGTTTTACCCAACCTGAGCCCAACCTCCCTCCACCCGTGCCCACCTTCCTTTAATAGACCTGTACTGCCCCACCGATGACATCACAAAAGGGGCAGGGCAAGCAGGCACGCATCTATAAAGCTGGAAGTCTGAATGCAGCAGTGCAAGGTTGCCTGCCCGCCCAACTCGGGGGTAAACCCATGGGTCCTGCGGGTATCTGGCCGCCTGCACATCACTAGTACCCAGGCATGCAATACCTTGTGGAAGAAATTGCTGGAAAGACTCCCTGCAGTATGGACTGGTGGCTGCTCAACAAAGTGGGATAAGCTGTGGGTTCCCCTTCCTTTGGACTGTGATTGCCCCGAGCTGTACTCTTTGTTATGGTAGCTGAGATATAGTACATTATTCACCCACCCACAGAAGCGCAACTGGAATACTCACATACTCTGCATGTGGCCCAAAAAGTACTGGTGATTTTTACTAAACTTCCCTGGCATTTAAACCCTTGAGGTTACTAAAGTCACGGATATCCAACCAAAATGGTACAAATGAAAGTCATTGGCTGAAACTCACGTGTGACAGTGTGATCCAGTCACATTGGTACCGTGATTTTCATTGAAGCAGGTGTTGCTCTTTCAATGTACATGACTGGAAGTGGGAATTGTTGTGAAACTGCCAGGGTAAGGCTGTCAAAGCGGCATGGAAGGTTGATGACAAGCGATATCGCAGCCCCCTACTCTGTTCAGGCATAAATTGCATCTTTCAACCTCACTATCCAAAATGTGCACATTGTTGTCCTTAAAGGAGCACCTCTTTTTTTCCATGAGATATAGATAGACTGCCGAGTCTAGTCCTGAACCGTTAGCACTCGATGCTGGGCCATTCAATGCTGTTTTGTCTCCCAAATTTATAGATTGGAGCACATTTCAATACACTGGACAGCAGTCCAGTTCAGCCAATGGAACCATTGTGATTGGATATCTGTGCCTTTACTACCCTCAAGGTTTTAAATGCTGGGGGAATGCCATACACTCGGATGAGCGGTGAAACGTTTTCAAGGGGGAAAAAAAATACTCTAAATGTCCAGTTGCCTTTGACTTATTTCTACTAGACACTGTATGCATCATGGTATAATGAGAATCTTCACAGACGTCTAAACCATATTCTGCACAGGTCTGGCCCAGAATTTTAGCCCAGTGGCTGATGGACTTTTGTACCAGGTGGTTCCAGCCTGCAACAAGGACAGATTAGATTATAGAGACTGTGGTCCTAAAACAGTTCCTGCTTGTCCTGCTTGTTGAGGCAGAAGAGGAACTTGTTAAAGGCAAAGTTCTTACACAAAGCTTGTGTCCTGACTTCAGTGACTGCTGTCCTCTCAAGCTACAGCACAGTTTCCCTTATGGAAAAAGGATTCATCCTTGTTAAAATGACCTGAACTGTGACCAATTCGCCAGAGTAAACAATAGGGCAATAGTCAGTAACAGACAGGCCCACCACTCCCTCTCCAAATCCAATTTTTGTGCTGGATCTGTGTCAGCATGAGCGTTCGACTGGCCACAAGAGAGTGCCTAGTACTAGAGTACTAGTGTTGTGTGGGCAGCCAGATACCTGCAGGACCCATGGGGCTACCCCCGAGTTTGGTGGGTACGGGCCAAACTTGCTCACCCATTTGCTTGCCCGCCCATTTTGTGATGTCATTGTGTGTACCCAAATCTTACCCTCTGCAGCCTGTGCCGCTGGCCCTGTATAAATGTCATGGGTGTGCGTGTGACCAACATTCCAGGAGTGTTCATTATTACAAAAAGTTTGATATTATTATTGGCTTGTTGTGCCTGCTGGTGTGTGTTGTGTATACACACTAGTGTTTGTACAGGTCTCATGCATAACCACATGTATAACACAACTGAACATACTTCCCCACATCCTCCACCTGCCTCATTTGGGTCCTGATTCTGCCTCCTTGTTCTGAACAAAATGCCTTATAAAGCTCCTTAAAGCTGAATTTAGTCATTAATTCAGTAGTCATGGTGTCTGGCATCCCTGAGAATATGATTATACCTCGTCTATCTCTTATTTTATGGTGTGGTGCCCACTTACCATTAGAAGTAACAGATTTGCCAGCATTGGGGCCACTTAATCTTTAAGCCTTTATATTTTTGTGTGCAGAGGTGTACAATCAAGTTAAAGGACATGTATGAAAGGTATAATATAATTACAATTGCTTCCTTTCCGTGACCCATAAGATGCTACAACTTTATTATACTCTTGTAGCCAGTTCTCTATGTTGGAGGCAACACAAGTGAGCATCAGCATCAACATGGCAATGTCATGGTTGGATCTTGCAAGGAAACTGTATTGCCTCTAGCATATGGGTTTTCAAACTAAGTTGGTTCAGCTGCTGTGTAACTAATCACTATGAACCAGCCACAGCCTATATAAAAACATTTAGGGTGATGCCAGCAAGCCCAGCCTACCAATCTTATCAAGCCAGTCAGTATGGCATACACTTGTATCGGATACAACAGGAATCAGTGGATGCTTCATAAATAAGTAAACATAAGCAAAGGGTCAGGAGCCTAACTATAGAGGAAGCAGATCCTGTGACTACTGGAGAGGTCAATAGGTATGGGGGTACTGACCTATAAGTACTTTGAATGTATATTAAGGAGAAACTTTGAATGTATATTAAGGAGAAACGTCTTACTATCAAGGTTTAGTGGCTGCACTAAAATGATTTTTGCCAGAAAGCCCAATAGCAAAATTATATATAGCCACTTAAGTGTGGTCCAGTCAGCTGTGTCTTGCTTATGGGTGCTATTCAGTTAGCAATAGGGAAAGCTGTCCATTATTTTAGTCCCATACACAATGTGATTGGTCAAGGGAAGGAAAATCAGCTACTGGTGCACCTTAAACAATAAAGCATCCCAAAAGCATGTCCCTTTGCACATTAGCATGGCATATGTTCAATATGGTACCAGTATTAAATGTATGTTTGCAAATGAGGCTGACTAGTAAAATGGGAGAGCTGGAGGTGCTGGTGGGAAAATATGATGTGATTGGTGTTGCCGACACATAGCTGAGTCTCATGACTGGGCAGTAAATATCAGTTGCTATACTTTGTTTCGGAGGGACAGAGGAAATAGAAAAGGAGGAAGGGTATGTCTGTATGTTAGGCAGGATTTAAAAGTTTATATAAAGGAGGAGGTTATGTTAGAAAATGAGGGGACAGAAGTCTTATGGGCGGAGTTCTTCACCAATTGTAAAGAGTCCAGCAAATTAATTGTAGGGGTATGATATAAACCCCCTAATGTAAGTGAGGAGGAGGAGGCTAAGCTCCTGATGCAAATAAAAAAGGCTGCTAGTTTGGGTAAAGTAATGATAATGGGGGATTTTAATTACCCAGATATTGACTGGAGCAACAGTACTGCCAAATCAGTTAATGGGAACAAGTTTATAAACTGACCATAATGTTATATCATTTAATGTCTGGGGAAAAAAACAAATATATACTGGGGCAACAAGAAAACAAGAATTTCAGAAAAGCTAATTTTAGTGCCTTTTAGGGCTGCCCTTGAGAACATCGATTGGGGCATTATGTATTCAGCTAAAAACACAGAACAGAAATGGTTGTCCTTTAAAATGAAATTAAATCATTATTGCTCTCAATTTATTCCCTTAAGGAGTAAATGTAGAAGCTCGAAGACTCGCCATATGTGGCTTAAAACAGAAGTAAAGAAGTTAATAGGAACAAAGGGAAAGGCATTCAAAGACTAAAAATCTGTTGGGACAGAAGCTGCATTAAATGAATATAAATACTATAATAAATATTGTAAATCCGTAATCCGGAAGGCAAAGAAAGTCAATTGCAGCGCAGGAGAAATCTAACCCTAAAAAGTTTTCTTAATATATTAATAGTAAAAAGATGCAGGTTGAGAGTGTTGCTCCATTAAATAATGGTACCAGTTCCACTTTATAGAGCACTTGTAAAGCCCCATCTAGAATATGCCGTACAGTTTTGGTCTCCATCACTCAAACAGGACATTATTGTATTAGAGAGGGTACAGAGAAGGGCAATTAAGCTGGTAAAAGGTATGAAAAATCTTAGCTATGAGTAAAGACTGGAGAAGAGGCGCTTCAGGGGAGCTATAACTATGTACAAATATATAAGGGGATCATATAATAATTTCTCTAATGCTTTATTTACCAGTAGATCTTTCCAGCTGACACAAGGTCACCCATTCCGATTAGAAGAGGTTCGACCTAAATATTTGGAAGCTGTTTTTTACATTGAGAGCTGCGAATTTGTGGAATTCTCTCCCTGAATCAGTGGTACAGGCTGCTACATTACATAGCTTTAAGAAGGGGTTAGATGGCCTTTTAGCAAGTGAGTGAATACAGGGTTATGGAAGATAGCTCATAGCACAAGTTGATCCAGGGACTAGTCTGATTGCCATTTTGGACCCAGGAAGGAATTTTTCCCCCTTCTGAGGCAAATTGGAGACGGTGTTTTTTTGCCTTCCTCTGGATCAACTAGCAGTTAGGCAGGTTAAAAAAGTTAAAAGGTTGAACTTGATGGACGTGTCTTTTTTCAACCTAACTTACTATGTTACTATGTATACAAATATTTTACTATCCCATTGTAAAGCTGGCCATACACGTGCCAATAAAAGCTGCCGGCAGCTTACTGGCCTGTGTGTGGGGCCCTCAGACAGGCCAGATGTCGATCAGGCAGGGTTAAAAATCCCATCAGATCACAGACCAAATCTGTTCATTGATGTGTCCAGCGATCTGACCGCCCGTATGCTATAAATTATGAATGACCATTGGACCTCAATGGGGGCATATTGGGGAGAGATTCACTTGTTTGGCGAAATCACCAAACGAGCGGGTCTCTATGTGTATGGCACCTTTAGTCTTGCATACTCTTAGAGTCAGACAATACTTTCCTTTTACTGGTGACTATAAGGTGCCCTTACAAAAACTGGAGGGAGGAAAGTGGAGGGAAGCCTGGACAATGTTAACCAAAGAGTCTAGCTCTACCATTACAGTTGCCCAGTAACAGCATTGATACACAAATACCCTATACACCTCAATTTATTTATAACTGTGCACACATTTTTATGAGTATTGTGTGTTAAAGGTTAACAGCTGGTACCCCATAGACAGTAATGAGATAATGTGCTGGTCTCATCAGTGAAATAATGCTTTGTCATCTGCCAGTTCTCCATCTATAACAATTCTACTTAATGTTTATAAAGAGTTCAAGATTTCCTGCATTGTCACCTGTCTATGGATTTTGATACTAGCTGTCAGCCATTATCCTTGTACTGGAAACCAAATCTGATAACTGACCTGTTGGATACTGGATACTGACTACTCATCCTTTTCTCCGGTGTAGCTGCTAAGTGTAGCTGCCGAAAGTCTTGGACCCAGAAGAGAACCTAAACACCAAAGATTCCAGAATTATTCATACTTTTTTTAGGTTTCAGGCTACAGAAGAGCTAGTCTATATCCTAGGTCTAACTTTATCTTTGTAAAGTACAGTACATTAGTTATGTGCCAATCACTGCATTCGTTTTAGACTTTTTGGAATACAGATGATCTCGTTTGACTGCATGCTTGTCTAACTAATGAATAATTCCTGCAGGAATATATTTAATGCTTAATGCCATTTCCACTCTGTGTAATAAAAGCTTTTGGGGTATAATGCTAACCTTTTACAATGGCTTCACAGAGGAGTTAGTGAATATAAGATATAGTCAGACTGTCAGTGTAATTGCCCTGGCCAGTCTATACTTATAAAGTATTATGGCAAGACTGGCAGGCACCCAAAGACTTATCTAAGAGCAGCAAAGAAACAATTAATATTGATATGCTTGCTAAACTAAAAAAAATTGTGTAGCACACATTGGACATGCTAAGTCAAATGCTGGAAACATAATTCAAGTATAAAGGAAAAGGAGAAATAAAAAACATGGCAAAAATCAATAGGGAATCCTTTGAGAAAGATGTGTCCGAATACTGAACCTGAACCCTAGTTTGCATATGCAAATTAGGGGTGGTAAGGGGAAAACATTTTTTACTTCCTTGTTTTGTGACAAAAGTTCATGCAATTTCCCTTCAGATTCGGTTCGGCTGGGCACAAGGATTCGGCCTAATCCTGCTGAAAAAGGCCGAATCCTGGATTCGGTGCATCCCTAAAAATCAATGACCTTACAGAAGTATAATGCCAATGTTCTAGCCAGCTTTGGACAAGGGCTTCCTTATTGAAACTCCCACTCCATCCTATAATATGTGCAATCCATCTCTCATCCACTTCTCTACTGATGCCCTGCCTGTCCTACCACCAGCTTTCCAAAGTCTTTAATCTCTGCCTGTTCCGATGCAAGTTTCCTACTACTTTATGTAAATGCAATACATTAATATGGTGACATAGTAACAAAAAAAGACCAAATATCCACAAGGGTCGTTAAAGTGCAGTTTGGTTATACAAACTTGTTAAGCGTTGTTGTGCAAAAATATCCCATTCATGAAAGTTATTTATGTGAAAAGGCTCTTAGACTTGGCTGCACTACTTCCTATTCTAAAATTAGCACCTTATGCCTATTGACGGAGGCATGCCCTGGAGCTATGTTACCCTAAAGAATTGTGTAGCACATATTGGACATGCGAAGTCTAATGTTGGAAACATAATTCAAGTATAACAGTAAAGGAGAAATCAAAAACATGGCAAAAATCAATGACCTTACAGAAGTATAATGCCAATGTTCTAGCCAGCTTTGGACAAGGGCTTCCCTATTGAAACTCCCCACTCCATCCTATAATATGTTAAAATTCTTCATCTCTCATCCACTTCTCTTCTGCTGCCCTGCCTGCAGCTCTGCCTCTTCCGGTGCAAGTTTCCTACTACTTTAAGTAAATGCAATACAATAATATAGTGACATAGTAACAAAAAAAAACAAATATTCATAAAGTGCAGTATGGTCATGCAAACTCATTAAGAGTTGTTGTGCAAAAATATCGCATTCATGAAAGGTATTTATGTCACTGCACTACTTCCTATTCCGAAATTAGCCCCTTGTGCCTATTAGGGAAACCCTGGAGCTATGTTGCCCCTCCAGGTTTACTGCTATGTAACTTTAAAAAAAAAAATGTACTGCAGAACCTTCTCTGCAAATTGGTAGTACTTTGCCACCCTACACAACAAGGGGGTTAGTGTATGGCAGCACAATAAAACCAATTAGCAGAGAACATTCTGGAGTTCCATGTCTGTTTGTTCAAAGTTCTATGATGGCAATCCAAATCAGTATTCCGTCATTTCCAGTTCACCAGAATGGCAAGCCTTAAAGGAAAACTATACCCCCCAAACAATGTAGATCTCTATAAACTGATATTGCCTACAACAACTCATATGTAAAACCCTGCTTCATGTAAATAAACCATTTTCATAATAATATACTTTTTTAGTAGCATGTGCCATTGGGTAATCATAAATAGAAAATAGCCATTTTAAAAAATAAGGACGGCCTCCTGGGATCCTAGGATCCAACGGTGCACACAAACATACCAAACAATCTATAAAGTTAGGTCGCATGAGCCAATTAACAGACAGAGTTCTGTCTTTTGCTTCAACACTTCTTCCCTTTACAGTTAGAGTTGAAATAATTCTGGTCAGGTGATCTCTGAGGCAGCACACAGACCATCATGAAATGGTGGTTCATGGCAAGAGATGTAAAAGTGCAATATTTACTTAAATATATATACCAGATAGGTAAGATTCTTTAATATGTCACTTGATTTGATATAAACTATCTGTTGCTCAAAAATTCATTTTCGGGGTATAGTTTTCCTTTAAGGTAAATGGTGCCCTGTGCTAAATAGTGCAGTACCTTACAAAGGCCTGTTCTGGCTGTGGTTTTCCCTGTTCTCTGGCGTGCCGCTGGTTTAAAGGGTTAAACATTCTAATGGGGGTTTAGTGTTTTAAATGGACACTCCTGCTACATTCAACAAAGGAAAAAAAACTTTGGGTTAGCTTGTTATTCTTATTTTACATAGTAGCCATAAAATGTAATCAAATGGGAAACATCCAATAAAAATATCCATAAAGTTACATTTCAGTTGGGTATCAATGGGTTGGATTGATGCTGAAAAGCAATGAATGGATCCCTGGTGTATTCTGCTACAGGAGGCTGTATTCTTCAGAATGTTGTTGCTTTATGTACTTCGAGATTTCTTGTGACAGCAAGTGCTGGCTGTGATCCTTAGCTTCTGGGAAATGTGTAAAACAATATGACAGCTATAGTCTAACTTTGTGTTGTCTTAACTGTTTCTCTGCTAATGTAAATATACACACACTGAGCTATAGTGAGCCAAGGCGAAATAAACCATGGTACAATGTGCTATGATTATCAGTTGTTTTCCTAATATTTTATTATTTATTACTAATCCATATACTGTATTACCAATAAAGTCACATAATATAAACAAGCAATAAAAAAAAAAAAAGAACGGAAAATATTTTATTTGTAATAAATAATTACTCTACTAATAAATATTTAAACGTGTTGTTTGAGTGGTGCCAGTGCATGCTAATATTACTTTAAAGGGGTTGTTCACCTTCAAACAACTAGTTGTTTTCAGATAGATCACCAGAAATAACGACTTTATTTATTTTCTATTTGTAACCGTTTTTCTAATATTGAAGTGTAAAGTGTCATTTTTCACCTTCTAAGGGAACTCTGTTCTAAACTGATACATTTAATGGATACACATTTCTTATGCTGGGCAGAATCTCTGGATTTCATTACAGGCAGCTGTTAGAATTGATACAATAGTTGCTAATACTCCAGAGATGCTGCTGTGAAATGGATCAATTAAATGTTGCAAAATTGTAACAGTTTCGAGTCTGCACCTGAATTACTGAGCTGCCAGACTCAAACACCAGAGACACCAACATTCAACTTTACACTTAGATTTTGGAAAAACAGTAAAAGATAAATGGAAAGTAATTGAAAAAAAGTCTTTATTTCTGGGGAACAATTTGTAAACAACTGAACAGAAAAAAAGTGTTTGGAAGGTGAACAACCCCTTTAAGGGGCAGATTTATCAAAATGTGAGTTTAGACCTTTTTAATTAAAAACTCACCCATGATCTATTCATTCCTATTGGATATTTAGAATTTTATGTATCAATGGGTGACAGTTAGAGCTCACCATTTGATAAACATTATTCTAAAAATTGCATAGGAATGAAAAGAAAATAGGTGAGTTTTAATTTATTAAGCTCTAAACTCACATTTTGATAAATATGCCCTTATAAGTAATCCTTATTGAAGGCAAAAGCAGCCTATTAAGTTTATTTGATGTGTAAATAATTGTTTAGCAGACAAAGTAAGGAGACTCAAATTATGGAAAGAGCCCTTATCTGAAAAAGCTAAGTCCTGAGCACTCTGTATATCACTATGCTATATTCCATATATCATTTTGGCTTCAGCTAGCTTAGTTTAAAAAAACAAAAAAACATTTGTTAAATTTAACCCAGTATATAATTTGGCAGACAGAATTGTATTTTTCTTACAAACATAATGATTATTTAAAAGGTATGTATTGACTAAAATTAAAATCCCCCTTTGCCTTTGGGGAACGGATATAAGAAATTGCAATGCATTATCAGTCGGTTTTCATTGCACTTCAGTTGAAAGTTGAGCGCAATACATTCCCCCACATACCTCCTATTTCAGCTGCAAACAAAACCTTCATGGCCCGTAGCCATCTCTGCTGTTTGACCCGCCTGCCTCTTCTGCCAGTTACGTAACCAGGTGCAGCTGGCCCCCACCCCCCCTCCGTGCCGATTTCCTAAACGCTTGCAGCCAGCTAAAGTTAGGCACAATCTGCCGTGGGTGCGGGCCCTGGACCGCTCGCATCCCCTGCTCCGCCAGTAGTTATGCCACGTCCTCTGCTGTTCCCGCCCACCTACCAATGAAAAACGAGTAGGCAGTCAAGCAACCGTGGGAGTGACAGTCCACAAACAAGACCATCTACTCGTTTTTCATTAGTAGAAAGGCAGGAACAGCAGAAGAGGCAGGCGAGTCAAACAGCAGAGATGGCCACAGGCCATGAAGGTTTTACTTACAGCTGAAAGAGCAGGTATGTGGGGGAATGGATTGCGCTCAACTTTCAACTGAATTGCAACGAAAACCGGCTGATAAAAAATAATGGATTGCAATTAGAAAAATGCTTATCCATTCCCCAAAGGCAAAGGGGGATTTAAATTTTAGACAATACATCCCCTTTAATGATATCAAAAAAGTACTACAATGGCACACGGAAGTCTGTACCCGTGCAGGACTTCTTTATTTCCTACTGGTGATATAGGGGTAGATTCATCAAAGAGTGAAGTTCCGCCACTAGAGGGAAATTCCACTGCTCTCAATTAATTTCTATGGGATTTTGCAATGCATATTCATCAATGGGTGATAAAGTTCACCCTTTGATGAATACGCCTTTAAAAATCCCATAGAAATGAATTGAGAGCTGTGGAATTTCCCTCTAGTGGCGGAACTTCACTCTTAACTTCACTCTTTGATGAATCTACCCCATAATCTCTAGAGAGAACATTCTTCTGAATGGTAAACAGTACTCCAAAATTACAGAAATCTGCACAATTAACACTACAAAACTCAGACTAAAAATGCTTTGTCTTAACAACTGCACAACGTATGATCAAGACATGTTTTTAAGCCATAGGTATATTTCATCTATTAACTTGTTAACTTAATGTTAAGTGATGCCTCAGTTGTTCTTTAAAACTGATCTAAAATGTAACTAGCTCTGAGCTCTTTTTAGTCTAGAAGCCCAAATCAATCCCATGATGTCAACATTTTGAATGAAATGTTATTTGTTTATTTGTTCAAAATCAACTTTATTGACCCTCAAAATTCTGGGACTAATTGTGGGCACAGCTGGATATAACAGGGTGTTGCCTTGACAAATTAGATGTATGTCTAAATGTGTCTTGACTTTTAGTACAGGTTTGGGAACGATTATCCAGAATGCTGGTAACCTGTGGGTTTTCTGGATAAAGGATCTTTCTGTAATTGGTGATATTGATCGCCATATCTTAAGTCTACAAAAATCTTTAAATATTATATTAAGCCAATAGGATTGTTTTGCCACAAATATGGATTGATAAAGGTTGGTTAGGATCAAGGTACTGTTTTATTACTACAAAGAAAAAGAATGTTATTTTTAAAAACTAGACTTGTTTAAAATAAAGTTTATGGGAGAAGGCCTTTCCATAATTAGAAACTTTCTAAATAACAGGCTACTGGAAAATGGAACAAAATCCCATACCTGTATTATACTTAATATAATATATTAATAAATCACTGAAGAACAGCCTCTAAAATTGAGCTTAACTTTCTATTAATGACTATTAATCATTTCATAATCCACGTTTATTTTGAAAAGTTTCTGAAAGAAAAGTTTCTTTATTGGAGCCTCTGCACTAAAGGCGGCACTCGGAATATCTGTAATAAATTATTGTATTATATTATAGATTAATATCTTGTTATACAGCTGT
>CM044435.1:12874186-12904012 GCA_024363595.1 Xenopus borealis | reverse complement strand
TATATATGTGTGTGTGTGTGTGTGTGTGAGGGTGAATGTATTAATAGAAAAAGCTCCAAAAAAAAGAAAAACGGAAAAGGGGGGCAAATGCTCTGTTTTTTTTTTTTTATTTAGGCAAGAAGTTTTACATTTAATTAGCAAAAGCAAGAAATAATTCTAGCAACTGCATTTTCTTCTAGAGTTTACTTTACTGCAGTTGTAAATGATCCAGTAAATGAGCCCCATGACTGCAACTGTCTGCTCAGTAGGAGAAGGCTGAAAGGCTTCAGTGCAGACAGGGAAATAGGAAAATGAGAATGAATACGTTTAATTTAACTAGTTGCAGTAGAAACCGGAACATGACAGTGCTGTTGTGTATTTGTTTTAGCTAAAGGTGGCCATACACGGGCCAATAAAAGTTGCCAAAAGACTAAGTTGGCAGTTTATCAGCCGATGTGTGTGGACCTCTGACAGGTCGGCCAGATATCGATCGGACGGGACTAAAAATCCAGTCGGATCGCAGCTGCATCTGTTCGTAGATGCGGTCCTGCGATCCGACTGCCCATATCTCTTACTTTGTGATCCGATTTTTAGGCCCCTAGGGCCCATGAGCGGATCAGCCCGATATCGCCCACCTCAAGGTGGGCATATCGGGGAGAGATCCGCTAGTTTGGCGACAAACGAGTGGATCTCACCATGTATGGCCACCTTAAAACTATCAGATCACTGTAGGAGCAGCAGGTTTGACTAATGCCAGTTAGAAATGGAGATCAGTGCAGAAGGGGCAGATGAAAAGAGAAATTAAAAAGCAATGGGAGAAGGAGCCAAACAAGTTGATTGGAGGAGAAGGGAAGAACAAATAATATTGGAGAGGAGATGAGTAAGGGATTTATGGGCAAAGGGACATAGAGACCAGAAGATAAAATTACATAAAGACAAAAAAAGAAAGGACTGAAGAGGATGAGAAGTTAAAAAGTAAAAGAGCAATGGAAGAAAGAAAGTGTAACAGTTGGCACCCTAAATCTAGAACCATACTTCGTACTAAATCTAGAACTCGTACTTCTGCCTATAACAGCCACCTTTCACCTCAGGAGGAGCCCTCACATAATCGGGTTCTTAATACGAGAGGAGCAAGGTGAGGGGTTTTAAACAAGTGGCACAACTGTAAATGTAAAGTCTTTGAGCAGAAAGTCGTAGTACAAGACATTAGGCAAAAGAGTAGTCAGATCAGGCTGGGTCAAGGCAGGCAGAATACAAACAAAGTCAGGCAGGCAAAGGTCAAAACCGAGGGATCAATCAGAAGGAATTTAGCAGGGTTGGAGTCACATAACAAGCAGGGTCGGGTTCCAGAAAGTATAGTCAGGGGTCACAACAAGAATCAGAACAGGTTCAAACAGATTAAGCTCAGAAGCACCAGGAGAGAGAGAGAGAGAGACGGCTGCTCGCTCCGGGAGCTCCCTCCTGGAGCGAGGCCGCTAGCGCTTGCGAGGGGCATATTTTTTTTTAAAAAAATAGTGAAACCCCCAACTGGAATGCGGGCTCTATCAGCCCGCACTTTTGGTTGTGTGTATAATTTTGCCCCAATAGGTGCCCTTTAATAGCCCTTTGAAAAGCTTTCCAACCACTGTGTCAGACTAACCAGTCTATAGTTTTGAGGCTGAGAACCCTTTTTGAATAGTGACACCACATTATCAATTTGCGAGACTCTCTGCACCATGCCCGACCCCAATGAATCCTGGAAAATTAAGTACCCTTTATAAAGAGCAACTAAAGTCTAAAATAGAATAATGTTGAAATGTTTTATTTTGTTTACTAAATATAAACATGAACTTACTGCACCAGAAGCCTAATAAGACAAATGATTTATGTTTTCAAAGTTGGCACAGGGGGCTGCCAATGTTGTAACTTTGTTAAACATCTTTGCAATACCAAGACTACACACATGCTCATTGTGGTCTGGGCTTCAGTTGGGAGGTTAAGCTTAGGGATCATCATAAATTATTGAAAAATCACAAGTAAAATAATATGTGCCATAGAAGCTGATACAGCAAGACTGATTAAGAATATGCGGACAGCACTGTGGATAGAAATCTGTACACAGTCTCTGGCTGCTCTACAGGGAAACAAACAGAGCTGCTCGAGTACAGGGAAGTATTTAGAGAAGCTAATCCTCACTCTTAACTGCCCAATGCAATACCATTTACAGTAGCACATCGCTCACCCACTGAACTCTGATCTTGCCCACTCCCACACCTTGTGTATCATTCCCTTCCCTCTAGATTGTAAGCTCTTTCTGCACAGAGCCTAATAATAATAATAATAATAATAAAAGGCTCCCCCTTGCCATTTGTAAGTATGATTGTTTCCCTGCAGAGCAATTAGGGACTGTCTGAAGTTTCCTATCCACAGCTATCAGAGCAAGTACAGCGAAGGGGGAATTTCACTGCATACAGTCAGGTTTATTATAAAAACAGTAGACATTTTTTAATTAAAGTATATTGGAGACAGATTTCTTTTTCATTAAAAATAGGATTTTATTTTTTTTTGTCTTTACATTCCCTTTAATCCCTCTGTCTCTCTGCCGCTCCTGGTAACGAAGAGCCGAATTTCAACCTGGAAATTCGGCTCTTCTAGTGCAGAGCGCTCCATGGACAAATTGAAGGCCGCCTCAGGTGGCGAAATGGGCTTGATAGCCCCTGGAAGAAGCCTAATATTTGGTCAGATTCATGAATCCTAAATGAACCATATGAAGCACAGCCAGGAAAAGAAAATATCATTTAGCTCTTATTTAGAGGAATAAATGTAATTTTTTTTTTATCATACTGTGGCTTACTGAATGACTGAAAATTAAGTTTAAAAGAGGCTAGAAACTAAATATCAATCCTAATGGTATTCATCAAATAGTATTACAAATATTTAGCTCTGTTATTGCCAAACAATTTATTTAATTTTACAGAATTATTTGAGGTCTGGCATTGTACAGAGAGACTAGCAAATTTCTAATCTGGAACCATTATTCAAAAAGGATCCAGTGATCCATTATCCATGAAACCACAGGCCTGTTAGTTTGACATTGGTGGTAAAGATTTAGGAGGAAGTATTAAGGCATAAGAAACTGGAATACATCTCAAATCACAATACTATTGGGCAGATTTTCTAACTTTCGAGTTTTGTTCATTTTCAGAAATAATTTTTAGGGCTAAAAATCATGGATTATACGAATGACTCTAAATCACAAAATATTTGAAATGTATTAAACAGAAAAAAATGGAATTTGTCCTTTGTCTTTATTTAATTGAATCTTTTAGAGGCAACTAAACTAAGAAATCTAAGAAAACTACTAAAGAGATACTAACCCCTGAAATTAAACTCTTTTTTTCATCTATTATAATATTGGCTTGGGAAGCTACTTCTAACTTTGCCATAAAGTATTTGCATGATGCTTTTACATTACCTGTCTAATCCCCCATGTTCCTGTATAACGGGGCTGCCATATTTATGCAGCAGGAGTCCGTTAGCATTACAAAACTGTAACCAACAGGCTACGATGGGACAGTCAGGTTGGCAAAGGCAGGCTTAGGAACTTCAACTAACAATTATATACAAAAACAAACCTCTCCACAAATAATGATCAACATGACCTATAGGTAACATTTAATGTACATTCATACATACATACATTTTTTAGTGTCAGTATCACTTTAAGATAGACTATCAAGCTTGGGGTTGTTTTCTCAGCAGAGGGGACATGATTACTCTGAACTTTTATATGAAGCAGCACAAATTGTTCTTCATAACAAGAGCAGTGTGGTTGTGGAATACCTTGCCATGTAACGTTGTGTATGTATTTATGCTTTTAAATATGTGTATCGATAAGTATGTGTTTATATAAATGCTGGGGGTCGTTCTTAGGCTATAGTCTTTTTTGTCTTTTATAGTCTTTAGTCATGTGTTGATGCTGCTTTTAAGAGGGCAAGCATTTCCATTATTAAAAAAACCTTCTGTTTGACAACAAGACATTTGTATAGTGGCTTTAACTTAGACACAAACACACACACAGTCTCATTCCTTTCTGTGGCCTTTGCTACTCTAAACATGTAATGCTTATTTTTTGAATTCCGGTAAATGACTGTACAAATTTCCATGACACATCTGCATTGTTTGGCTTGATACCAACAGTTTTTTTATTCAGGAATCTAGTTATAAAAGCTGTGACAGCTATGTACGTCCATTGAAAATGAGGAAGCTGAGTCATAGGTCCAAGCAGCTTTTTTTTTTGTATGAGACAGAATTATCTACAAGCAATACCACATACTAGATCCTGGACTTTACTGGAAAGAATGTTTGCGATCATTATCAAGCCACTTGTGAAGGCCAACGCTGCAGGCAAAAGCACAATAAAGTTTTTTTCTTTTGAGCTATCTTTTCATACTTCATGTGTGTTTATAATTTCCAAAACCACCAAGGATTAACCAGTAAAAAAAAGAGGGTTAAGAACCCACAATTCTTTTATGTGTCATTGCACATTCAATAGAAACTCATAGGTGCGTTTGATAAAGACATCTCCCTGTTTTCTTATATACCTGACCCCAGTAATGGAGCTAGGAAGCACAGGGCCCAAATGCAGCTGTGCCCCTCAACCACACAGGGAGCATTGGACAGACAGAGTAGGGCACACACAACGAGCATAGGGATCCTCTTTCACCTCCGACGCTGATTCTCTAGGGCGCACATGGCGCACTTCCTGCTTTCGTAAAGGCGCTGACGTAATGACGTCAGTGCGTATTGGCGTGAAATTCAAATCTATTTAAAGAGCTACTGGGCTTCTGAAACTTTGCCTGTTATAGGACTCTGTTCCTGTTGCTTTATGTGTCTTTGCAGTATTGCCTGTTTGTATCCTGATCCCTGTTGTGACCCCTGACTGATTCTGACTGCTCCTGACTTCTGTGATCCTGATCTTGGCTTGTGACCCGAATATTCCATCTGTAATCCGACCCAGCCTGCCTGACCATTCTTATCTCCCAGTTTGACCCTTGCCTGTTATCTGACTCCGATCCTGCCTCATCCTATCTGCTTGATTATCCGGTTTTGACCTTTGCCTGCCTGACTCCGCTTGAATCCTGCCTGTCCCGAACCGGCATGTCTGACTACGTTATCTGCCTCCATCCTGTCCAGGGACCTTCTACCCAAAGACTTTGCTAAACCATGGTGCGCCTTGCACCTCTCGTTAAGTCCAGGTGGCATCTGAGTAGCTGAGGGCTCCTCCAGAGGCCAAAGGTGGTCACAATACTGGTGAAGCATGAGCCGAGACCAGGCTGCTTGGCATCTGTTCTGGTTTGGGAGCCAACCGTGACATGTAGATTGTAGAACCACAGTGAAAGCAGTATTTTTTATTTGTATTTGCTGCACGGGTTTACAGTGAATCCCTTTCCTTAGCACTGTATTTTTCCTATGTGCATTATTAGGCCATAGTTTTGAATTCACAGTCTGTACATTCTCAGCAGTTCCCTGACTGAGTTTTAACCTCTGCCAGACATTTCAATTTGTCTAGCAAGGGTTAAATCTTGCTCTAGTAGCAGTCTCTTTCTAATGCGTGGTGAGTTTGTTTTTTCCACTATTTGATCTCTTAGCATTTCATCTGTTAGATTCGCAAACTTACAGGTAACAACCAGCTCTCAAAGCTGCTACAAAATTTTCAGAGGATTCACCATTACGCTGTCCACGTTGGCGGAATTTGTATCTTTCAGCAACCACATTTACTTGGCACTAAAAAGTTCTTTATAGCAGTAAGAGCAGTTTCATAAGTCTCATCAGGTAATGGTAATGTATAGAATATACGCTGTCCCTCTGCTCCCAGGCAGTGAATAAGTAAAGCACGCTTTCTAGCAGCAGAAACCCCTTGGTCAGCAGCAATAATGTAATTATCAAACATACGGATCCAAGCAGTAAAAGGTATGGTAGGCTCACCAGGGTTTGGTAGAAAAGGTGTAGGCTGCTGCAGAGGTAGAAAAGACATCCTTGTTGGCATTTGTTGTGTTTGGTATCCGAGGATGAGGAGAGTATAACAGAGCTTTATTAGCAGGTTCATGCAGCCATTAGATAACAGCAGTAACTCTTACTTTCACTTTCAAGCTGTACAGAAAGTCCTGTGTATGCACAGTGACACCCGCAGGCCATTTGTATAAACACCACAATACACCCAGGGGGTATAGGGCAAACAGAGTATGGTATACTGAGGGAGCATAGAGCAGGAAGAGCATGGCATATACAGGGAGCATAGGACAGGCAGAGACCGGTGCTGTGCTTCAAGTCTTTCACAGTATGAATGGTGGTGGCCATTAACTGCACCTGCACTGGAAATTATACTTCAAGGCAAAAGACAAAAGTGGAGCTGAATCAATCAAGTTTGGAATCTTGTTTATCCTATGACAGAGAACAATGTCCTTTTATGGGCTTGCTTTCTAGAAGAGATTTATAATGGGAGGAAGGGAGTGACCAGGGTCAGACTGGGGGCCATCTGGGCATCTTTCTTGGGCGCCCCCTCTGGCCGCCCGCCATGCACGTGCGTATGCACATGAGCAAGAACAGAGTTTTTTTGTACACATGTGCACGGTCCAGTTGTGGCAGGAAGAGAAAAGAGTGCAGATGTAGATTCAGGGATCAGATCTGCCCAATCCAACTCTGGGAGTGACAACTAAGTGATATTAGGCCCCAAAAGATGATTATTATTACGGATTATTAGTAGGAAGGTGTACAAGAAGCCTAGGCAGGGCAGGACAGAGTGGCTGAAGGCCTGGAACTACATGAGCAGGACGGAGTTGAGCCAAATGGATAGGATGAAGCAAAGGGAGTAGAAAAGGCATGTAATAAGGTCAGAAGTCAGAACAGTAATTACAGGAGAAGCAAGTATACACAGGGCAGGCTAGATACCAGGATACTAAGGCAATGCAGCAGAAAATAAGCCAGGACTAAAAGCGATATAAATGATCTGAAGGGAGTGCAGTGACGTGCAAATGTACTGGTTAAGGGGATGGGAGATTTAAACTATGAGGATAGATTGTCAATGTTGGGGCTGTTTTCTCTGGAGAAGGGGACATAGGTTGTGAATGTGACTGAAAGAGAGGTATATATATATATATATATATATATATATATATATATATATAGTGTATGTAATTTCAGAGGTATGTGTGCTGGGTTTCATTTAAAGGGGTTGAACTTGATGGAATTTGCACTTTTTTCAACCAAACTTAACTCAACTTAGCTGTAATTGGTTGAACCTAAGTAGCCCATGAGATTTGACACACATGCATTTTAAAGGGAACTGGTCACCCTCGAGGGGGTGCAGCTACAGCCACAACAGGATCAAGGGCAGACTTGGGAACCGGTGTGGAAACAGCAGAAAGGCTGGTCATGCCACACACAGTGCCACTCTGAGTAGTGTCCTGGTTTCAAAGGAATAGGAGTGCACTTATACCTGCTGATTCAATACTATAATTAACTGTATTTATAAAATGTGCATATTGTCCTTTATTTCCCTGTGGGTCTTAAAAGTGATATCAGGTAGAGGCACGGTGTTAGTCATGTAAAAGGAAATGTTATACAGTCTCTCCCTAAACTGCTGAGAAAATTCTCAGAATTGTCCCAAAACAGTAGTAAAAGGATAAGTTTAAACTTTAAAATAATGAATGTAAATTGATGAGAGTGCTATTCTAAGTTTGTTTTCAACTTACATTCTTTATTTTATTTCAATTCCAAGACATTAAGGGATACATATACTGTTAATATGAATACATTATGTTAAAGAGTGCCACCTGCTGGTCAGTTCCAGAGCATGAAGTAGTCAAGGAAGTTGTCAGAAAGAAAGAGGGCTGGTCTGATGTTCTGGTTAGGAAAAACTAGAACCCTCAGATAACTTTTCTCACATCTTTCCTAGAACATCAGACCATCCCATCTTTCTTTTTCTTGACAATTTCCATGACTATTTCATAGTTGGAAACCAGCCAGCATTAATAGCATGGGTATCTTGAAATTGCAAAAGTGCTTAGAATAGCACTCTCATTGATTCTACTTTAACTTGCTTTAAATGTTTACTTATACTTTAAGGACCCATGTGAGTATAACCTTAGGCTGAAGTGCCAAAGGGTTCTCCATATCAGTGCTAATGCGTAATATACTTGAAAAGAAATGTGAAATTTTGTATTGTGTTTCAAAGTTAAGTTTATTTTTGATCTTTTCACTGAATAAAAAGGCGAGCAAAGCAAATAGTTCCCTCTTTACTGAAATCTAATTTATACAGAATAATATGTTTCAGGTTCTGTCAAGATAGGGAAACAGCAATAAATCTCAATGATACAGCACAAAGGCGTCAGACTCCTTATAAATTACTGAGTTCTAAGCAACTGGCTTTTCTAAAACAAATGAAATATTTTAGGGCTAAACCCCACATCTTTGGGGCGTCTGATCTCCCTGAATTGCTTGCCTGTGTCTCGTGCCCGCTAAACTGTAAAGTCTCCTGAACCTATTCACACATGGCGCTGCGTTTTTTTTTCTAAGTCGCTCGAAATTGCCCCATGCCATGCCGCGTGTGAATAGGTGCAGGCAACTTTACAGTTTAGCGGGCACGAGACACAGGCAAGCAATTCAGGGAGATCAGTTGCCCCAAAGATGCAGCGATTAGTCGCCAAGCGACTAATCTCCCCGAATCTTCCCGTGTGGTCTAGCCCCTAAAGGGGTTGTTCACCTTCGAGTTAAATTTTAGTATGATATAGAGTCATATTCTAAGACAATTTGCATTTGAGGCTTTCATCTTTTATTATTTGTGGTTTTTGAGTTATTTAGCAACCATGCATTGATTTGAATAAGAGACTGTAATATGAATTGGAGAGGGGCTGAATAAAAAGGTTGTGTAATAAAAAGTAGCAATAACAATATATTTGTAGCCTTACACAGCATTTGTGTCAGAAGTAGAAGGCATTTAATTAAGAAGTATAAAAAAGACCAATTGAAAAGTTGCTTACAAATGACATTCATAGTTACATCCATCAAGTTCAACCCCTCTAATTTAAAACCCAGCATACACACACACACCCCTACACTCTTTCACACAAACCATATATACCCATAGCTATACTAACTGTAGAGTTTAGTATCAAAATAGCCTTTGATATTATGTCTGTACCAAAAAATCATCCAAACCCCTTTTAAAAGTATCAACAGAATGAGCCATCACAACATCACCCGGCAGTGCATTCCACAACCTCAATGTCCTCACTGTGAAGAACCACCTACGCTGCTTCAAATGAAAGTCCTTTTCTTCTAGTCTGAAGGGGTGGCCTCTGGTGCGGTGATGCTCTTTATGGGTAAAAAGGTCCCCTGATATTTGTCTATAATGTCCTCTAATGTATTTGTAAAGTGTAATCATGTCGCCTCGCAAGCGCCTTTTTTCCAGAGAAAACAACCCCAACCTGGACAGTCTCCCCTCATAATTTAAGTCTTCCATCCCTCTAACCAGTTTAGTTGCACTTAGTCTTTGCACTCTCTCCAGCTCATTTACATCCCTCCTAAGGACTGGAGTCCAAAACTGCACTGCATACTCCAGATGAGGTCTTACTAGGGATCTATAAAGAGGGATAATTATGTTTTCATCCCTTGAGTTTATGCCCTTTTTTTATGCAGGACAGAACCCTATTTGCTTTAGTAGCTACAGAATGACACTGCCCAGAATTAGACAACTTGTTATCTATAAAAACCCCAAGATCCTTCTCACTTAAGGAAACTCCCAACACACTGCCATTTAGTGTATAACTTGCATTTATATTATTTTTTCCAAAGTGCATAACCTTGCATTTATCAACATTGAACCTCCTTTTCCAGTTTGCTGCCCAGTTTCCCAACTTAGACCAATCACTCTGCAAAGTGGCAGCATCCTGCATGTAACCTATAGTTCTGCACAATTTAGTATCATCTGCAAAAATAGAAACCAGACTTTAATGCCCACATCCAGGTCATTAATAAACAAGTTGAAAGCAAGGGACCCAGTACAGAGCCCTGCGGTACCCCACTAACAACACTGGTCCAATTAGAAAATGTTCCATTTACCACCACTCTTTGTAGTCTATCTTTTAGCCAGTTTTCTATCCAGGTAAAAATACTATATTCCAGGCCAACATTCCTTAATTTAACCAGTAACCTTCTGTGTGTCACTGTATAGGATGCTTTAGCGAAGTCTAAGTAAATCACATTCGCAGCCATCCCAGAATTTTGGTCCCTGCTTACCGTCTCATAAAATGAAAATAAGTTAGACTGGCAAGATCCATTACGCATAAAACCATGCTGGCACAGACTAGTATATTATCCTATCCTTCATTAATCCTTCAAAAAGCTTTCCTACCATCAAAGTGAGACTGACTGGCCTATAGTTTTGAGGCAGAGAATGGGATCCCTTTTTGAATAGTGGCACCACATTAGCAATTCGCCAGTCTCTCGGCACCATACCAGACCTCAATGAATCAATGAGAAAATTAAGTAGAGAGGTTTCGCAATCACAGAGCTAAGCTCGTTAATTACCCTGGGATGAATCCGATCTGGCCCTGGACCTTTGTTTATCTTAACATGTTCTAGTCTCTTTTGAATTTCAGCATGTGGAAACCATGCATCATTAGATGTATTATTAGAATTGGGACTATTAATAAGGAAACCTTCATTAGCTGGTTCCTCATTTGTGTAGACAGATGAAAATTATGCATTCAGAATCTGAGCTTTTTGCTTGTTCTCATCAACCAGCTGACCCCCCTTTGATAATAAAGGTCCTACCCCTTCCTGTTTCAATTTTTTTTAGCTTGCCTGATAGCTTTTTCGCATGATTTATTGGCCTCCTTGTACCTTATAAATGATTCGGCTGTCCCAGCTAACTTGAAAGCCTTAAAAGAACGTCTTTTCTTACCCACCTCAACATCAACACTTCTATTGAACCAAAAAAGTTTTGCTTTGCAACGACGTTCCTTGCTTACAAGGGGAATATACTGACATGTATATTTATTAAGCAGCATTTTAAAGACTTCCCATTTTTGTTCAGTGTTTAACCCTGTGATTTCCCACTTAATATGTTGCAGAGATGCCCTTATACTGTCAAAGTTTGCACGCCTGAAATTCAATGTTTTAGTTACTCCCTTATAGAGTTGCCTCTGCAACAGAATCTCAAAGGAGACCATGTTATTATCACTATTTCCTAAATGCTCACCCACACAAATGCTAGAGATAAGTTCATTATTATTAGTTATTACAAGATCTAAAATAGAGTTATTCCTAGTAGATATTTGAACGAGCTGGGATAAAAAGTTGTCATTTAGCATATTTACAAACCTACTAGCTTTATTTGTCTTGGCAACCCCATTACCCCAGTCAATGTCCGGATAATTGAAGTCACCCATAATAATAACTTGACCTAGTTGTGAAGCCGCTATTTTTAAAAGTAGCTGGGCTTCATAATCGTTACTTATACAAGGTGGTTTATACATACTAATAGTTAACCTAAAGGTGAACCACCCCTTTAAGGACTATATTTGTTAATACTTTTTTTTTCAGATGTGACTTTATGTACAGTGTTGTGAATAAAGCTTTTAAATAATCCTTGACCACTTATCATAGTGTGTGTCCAAGTTTCAAACAAGAATTGGTTATGTGGGAAGGGATTGGCACCGAGATGCCTCTTATTAACGTATAATTTCTAAGCGGTTTTGATCTTTTTAATCTGGTTTATTATTAGCCACCTCTAAAGGCTTCTGGCACTATGCTGTGCCATTGTTACTGGGGGCAGATAATGCTGTTGTTTTGGCCGCGCAGCGTGTTACAGAAATACAAAACAGGCGTATCAGAGCGGGTAACTATGTCAGATTTCCTAAGCCACAGGAGATGCTTTTTGTCTTCTTATAAATATAATTATTTTGCTGGAGAGAAAAGGAGGATCCAGCAAACCCTATCTCCCTGATGTAAAATCTTCACTATTACTTCGCAGTGAGAGGTCTGCAGCCAACATTTCTTCTATTTACACAGAATTATATTTGGATAAACACAATCCAATATCTGAGCGGAGAGAAAATTGATACTTAAAGAAGCTGGTTCTGTGGTAATGCATCTCATTTATCATGAAAATTCAAGTTTTTTTTTTTTTCTTTCTTGAAACCAATTTAAGTTGTCTGCATCGGACTTTTCCGGGTCAGTATTCAGTCAGGAGCTTTTTGTAAGCTGGTTACAAAAATAGAAAAAATAGAAATATCCATTAAAGTGACCCCAGGCATACCGGGGGTATAGTAGATGGGTTTAACCATTTAAAACACAAGTATTTCAACATATGAGGGCTTTCGTAAAAACATATACAAGTATGGGATCTGTTATCCAGAATGCTTGGGGTTTTCCAGATAAGGGATCTTTCCATAATTTAGCTTTTCATACCTCAAGTCTACTAGAAAATTATGTAAGCATAAAATAAACCCAATAGGCTGGTTTTACTTACAATAAGGAGTCAATATCACTTAGTTTGGATCAAGTACAAGCTACTGTTTTTTATTACAGAGAAAGAGGAAATATTTTTAAAAATCTAAATTATTTGATTATAATAGAGTTTATGGGAGACGCCCTTTCTGTAATTTGGAGCTTTCTGGATAACAGGTTTCTGGATAACGGATACTATACCTGTATTCCTTCTGACCCAGCAGATGCATTTTTTCAATGCTTTCTGGCCCAGTTATCCTAATGGAAAGCCTCATAAAAAATCTAAAATATTTGATTATAATAGAGTTTATGGGAGACACCCTTTCTGTAATTTGAAACTTTCTGGATAACAGGCTTCCCGATAACAGATGCCATATCTTTATACCTTCTGACCCAGATGCATTTTTCATGTTTTCTGGCCCAGTTATCCTAATCGAAAGCCTCATCATTATTTTTAAAAAGGTTTATTCACCTTTGAGATAACTTTTAGTATGATGTAGAGAATAATATTCCAAGACAATTTTCAATTGGTTTTCATTTTTTATAATGATTTCAATGATATTGCCAGTGCTACTGCAATGGCAGAACTGTATTTAGGTCTGATGCTGCCCTAGGCATCGGACCTAATTACGCCCCCTACTTGCTGGAAGTGAATGCACACGGAAGTGACATCACTTCCACAACTAGCTGGCCCCCTGCCCCCCCCCCCCCGCCCAGTCCTTTCACTGGATTTGCTAAGGAAATCCGTGGAAGTAGCTGGGCGAATTTTATTTTTTAAATTTGAAAATACATCTATAGGCACCAGAGGGCCGCACCCCAAAACCTGCCACCCTAGGCACAGGCCCTCAAGTGCCTTAATATAAAGTAGGGCCCTGTGCAACGGCAAATACCATACTGGGCTAGATTCATTTCAAGAAGAAATATGTCCTACCTAATTTAATTCCAGGTTTATTCACAGACTTCATTCACGTTCTTTTAGGAGATAAAGGATGAGATTTTTTCCCCTATCAAATATAAAACAGACTTGTGAATTGTTAGTACAAAGCTATACTACGGAGCAGCCTTTCCACATACACGTGACATAAGAGTGCTCCTATCACATACGAACGTTACAGATGAAATCATAAATCATAAATGTAAATAGTGTGCAGGAAAGGAGCTGTACATTATTCTTATTGGAGGTAATATAGTAGATGTGATATCAATTATATATGATCATATAAAGTTATTTTGATATGTACTGTCTTGTTTTTAGACACAAGTTTGCTATTACCTCAAGATCAGAATTTCTTGTTTGGAACTTAACCATCAACTGCCCTACTGTGAATCTGCAGCCTTGGAATATATAACTAGGAACTCCCTTGCTTTTTCATCACTGTAACGCTTTTCTGGGCTGTATACAGCACATCCAGATTTAATGTCCAGCTAGTAATAGGCAAGCATGGGTTACACTGCGACCTACACATCAGGGCAGGGCCTTCGCCATGTGGAAGCGATCCTTTAGGAGGTAGTATAACTACAATACCCAGGCAAACTGTATAATAAAAGATGAAGTGGGCACCAGGAGGTTCTTTAAAACAACAGACAAACTTTTATTAGCACAAGGCAATATCCCCAGGTTTAGATACTCACACACAGGAACTTTCACAGAACATAGTAGAGGTTACACAGGCGTAGTATAGATGTCAGCCGATATTCATACACACACCCCAAGAAGACTATCTCTCAGAGCCCTGAGAGACAAGGGTACATCCATCCACAAAGTGCCTGTTGCCGGAAGGGACTATTAGGAACACCAGGTAAGGCCCAATAACAGCAGCTAAGTCCTAGTCCTTATCACTATAATATCCCTGCACTAAAAGCAACACGGGGGAAGCTTTGTAAGGAACATCTCTTCCTACTAATTCTCCTGGGTGGAACACACACTGTTCATACTAAATATCCTGACACTATTACAGTACTACCCTGCTCTTACTAAACCTCGTTCACGGGATGGCCTGGTCCCCGACTTACCCACTAAAGGTGCTGGTCCCTTTAGGGTCACGTGGCTTTACTGGGCCTTCCTGCTCCCAGGCTCAATGGCACATCCAGTCGATCCAGATCCAGCAGCCAAAGAGGAAGTGGCCACTCTTTTTGTTTTTAAATGCATCAGTTAATTGTGTTGCTCCAGCAGTATTCTGCACTGAAATCCATTTCTCGAAATCTGGCATGAGACTAGACATACTGTCAATTTCCCAGCTGCCCTAGAATTCTGAAAAAAAAAAAAACATGTTTTCCCATGACAGTATCCCTTTAAGTATATTATAGAATGGCCAATTCTATGCAACTTTTCAGTTGGCCTTTTTTTTTAATAGTTTTTGCATGAATTACCTTTTTCTTTTCTCTTATTCATAGTCTAGTCACTTGCATGATTGCTAGGGTAATTTGCAGCCTAGCAAACAGATTGCTGAAGTTGCAAACTGGAGAGCTGCTAAATAAAATCAAAATGAAATAACTCAACAACTACAAATAAAAAATGAAAACCAATTACAAATTGTCTCAGAATATCACTCTCTACATCATACTAAATGTTAACTCAAAGATTAAGAATGCCTTTACTTTTGGGTCTTGTGAGCAGAACTGGATGATTGAGGATAAACACAGATCATAGTATGAAACTGGAAAAGGTTCTGTCCATTCATTATAAAAACCATAATACGAAGAACAGTAAATTTTGCAAAAAAAAATATGTATACTGATAAACAGGTTTATTTGTAGTAACTACCTTTGTGTACAGTAAAGGTGGTGTATAGTGGTCAATGGGATCCCTTATCCAGAAACCGGTTATCCAAAAAGCTCTTCAAGGAAAACTATACCCCAAAAATAAATACTTGAGCAACAGATAGTTTGTATCAAATTAAGTGACATATTAAAGAATCTTATCAAACTGGTATATGTATTTAAGTAAACATTGCCCTTTTAAGGCATCTCTTGCCTTGAACCACCATTTGGTGATGGTCTGTGTGCTGCCTCAGTGATCACCTGACCAGAAATATTTCAACTCTAACTGTAACAGGAAGAAATGTTGAAGCAAAAGACACAACTCTGTCTGTTAATTGGCTCATGTGACCTAACTTTATAGTTTGTTTGGTTTGTTTGTGTGCACCATTGAATCATAGGATCCCAGGAGGCTGTCCTTATTTTTTTAAAGTGGCCATTTTCTATTTATGATTACCTAATGGCACATGCTACTAAAAAAGTATATTATTATGAAAATGGTTTATTTACATGAAACAGGGTTTTACATATGAGCTGTTTTATGCAATAACTTTTTATAGAGACCTACATTATTCGGGGGGTATAGTTTTCCTTTAATTACAGCAAGGCAACTTCTGCACAGCACATATTAAAGTAATATATTCTAAAAAAAAAATATTTCCTTTTTCACTGTAATAATAAAACAGTAGTTTGTATTTGAAGCTAAGATATAATTAATCCATATATTGAAGCAAAACCAGCCTATTTGGTTTATTAAATGGTTACATGACTTTCTAGTAGAATAAAAACTGGCTAAATAGATAGGCTGTGCAAAATAAAAAATGTTTCTAATATAGTTGGTTAGCCAAAAATGTAATGTATAAAGACTGGAGTGTCTAACATAACAGAATACAACACATCATCCTGCTTTTCAGCTCTCTAAATCTGAGTTAGTCAGCAACTTGAAGGGGGGCCACATGTAGAGTTGCCACCTGGTCAGTATTTAACGGCCTGGCCGGTATTTTTGATGGTTGATCCCAATGTTATTAATAGGAAAAAAAGATAAATATATAGGAAGGCCGGTATTTTTTTCAGGAAAAGGTGGCAACTCTAGCCACATGGGACATAGCAGTTCAGTGAGATTGCAATTGATCCTCAGCATTCAGCTCAGATTCAAAAGCAACAGTTATGACCAATGTGGCCCTCCCTCAAGTCACTGATTGGTTACTGCCAGGTAACCAGGGTAACCAGTCAGTGTAAACAAAAGAGACCTGAAAAGCAAGTAGTGTTCTGTATGACTTACAGTCACTCCAGCCTTTATACATTACATTTTTGCCTGACTAACTATATTGAAAACTTTTTTTATTTTGCACAGCCTATCTATTTACCCAGTTTTTAATTTTATACTGAACAACTGTGAAGTTGTGAACTGTGAAGATCCAAATTATGGAAAGATCCCTTATCCAGAAACCCCAGGTCCCAGACATTCTGTATAACAGGTCCCATACTTGTACAACAGGTCCCATACTTGTACAACCAAAGTACTGGCTTTCCACTAAATTCCTGTTGTAACAGAACACCTCTCATATTCCTTTTTCTGGTCTGAAAAAATTATCTACCAATATATATTTGGCTACAGATCAATTCTTTTAAAATATGATATTTCCCCAAGGAATATTCCAATAACTACATTATGAAATACAACAATGAATCTGAAACCTTACACTTAGAAGCAGCAATATCATGCTCTAACACCACCATTAATGTTAAATGTCATTTTATTGTAATACTTGATATCATGCATTAAGAGCTTTGAATTATTCTGTTTGTATTACTATCCATTTACAAGCATCATATCATTATTATTATGCCTGTGCTGGTAAAGTAGGAATGTTACATTTGATTAAAGGGTAAGTAAATATTTAATATAAGTGAATGTAAAATTGTGAGTGCTATTCTAAGAATATTTGCAAGTAAGAGTAGAACTACATGGATGTTTTAGGCGCACTGCGACAAATCGGATGCAACAGAAATAAGGTAAGAAATACAAATGTCGGATGTAGTCCCAGCATTCATCCTACATGACATGACATGACTGTTCCTTTAAGGGATACATGTATTGTTAATATGAAGGAATTTTGATACATCACCACCACCTGCTGGTCAGTTTCAGCAGGTGGAAAGTTGCAACAAATTTCAATCATATTAACTGTACATGTAAAAATGAGAAGCAGTCAATAAGCAGCATTATGTGGATCATGCACAAATCCAATTTTTTGGGTACTTTTTGATTTTTGTTGGCAGTCAGACGACAGAGGAGCACAGTCTTATTAGCTCAGTTGGTGTTGGATAGCTTTTATTTCACTGATGTCCTATCAGAACACTAGGGACCTGCTTTGCACATGCTAAATGGAACTTTCCTAATGATTTGTAAAGGGGAAGAAATATTCTCTGTTCCAGCAAATCTATATTTATAATCCAGGACAATATATTGCAGGACATTGCTGCTACTGACTGACATTGCATTTTGCAGATAATGTTATTACTCCTAGGTCCTACTCCATCAAGGACTCACCTATCAACATCCCATTATGGTAATGGCACAGGAGGTGTGTTTTGCCCATTTAAAATGACTCAGAGATTTGTGACAATCTATAATGGATTCTATATAAAAATAGCTATTCATTGTTCATGTTGTATTACTTAAAGGGAAACTATACCCCTGGACATTGGAAGTCTCTATAAAAGTATGTAAAAAAAAAAAAAGGCCATATGTAAAACATTGCTTCATTTACATAAACCATTTGCAGTAAAATATACTTTTCTAATAGTATGTGGCATTATAATAATGTTATCAGATAAAACAATCCTCAATAGAAAATTGACATAACAGGCATGGGATCAGTTTTCCAGAAACCTGTATTTTACTCCATTACTATTACATACCTCTCAACATTTTGGAAGTAAAAAGGACAAAACAATTTGGCATGCGTAGCGTGGCAAAAATGTTGTACCACACACATTTTTGTAGCCACACATTTCCTAATTACCATGTTCATTTTACAAAATTTGGCAGGTTATGAAAGTTTGAAAATATCTAAACTGTTACAATTACTTATTTTCTTATCTCAAAATTGTTACAAAGTAACTTATTTGCACCTGTAAGCTGTTGTGGACTCGTTGCCAAAAGCCAATAAAGTTAGAAACTTTGTTTCTTTTTCTGGCTGTTCAGTGCAAAGAAGATAAGGACTTTCCAGTACAAATGAGGGAATGCAGGTTGAGCTGTCCCTCTGAAAAAGGGAAATTTGGGAGGTATGCTATTAACTTTGTAACATCTGAGTTAGGGCCCTTACACACGGGCGTTTTGGACCTGCGCTCCCCTGCGTTGCGTTTGGCTGCGTTCAGCCGCAGGGGAGCGCAGGTAGAGACGCACCTCATTCTTTTCAATGGGCCTGTACTCACGAGACGCGTGTAAGCGCCGAACGCAGATTCAGACGCAACATGCTGCATTTTTCCTGCGTTTGGCGCCTACATGCGTTTGTGTGAGTACAGCCCCATTGAAAATAATTGAGTGCGTCTATACCTGCGCTCCCCTCCGGCTGAACGCAGCCAAACGCAACGCAGGGGAGCGCAGGTAAAAACGCCCATGTGTAAGGTCCCTTAGGTCATCGAATTTGGTCCTTAATCTAAGAACAGTAACCATTTAATATTATTGTAACCCTTTCTTGGCAGGAATATCCAGGGCCTGTCCCTGAAAATGTCCCTTTAAGAATGGTGAGTGCGCATACTAGGGGTCTGCAGGGATATACCAAAGTAGAATAATTAAAGTAATGTTTTGCAACACCAGATTGATGCACCCCGGCGTGTGTAAAGTAAAGGCCTCACCAACTCCCAGTGGTAGTGGCAGAGCAGAGACAAATACAAGAGGTCCACTGCACTGAACCCATTATCAATATATTTAAGACATTTTGTGCATACTGCTACAAAAAAATGCCTTACTCTGCAGAGCAGATACAGGGGAGCAGTCTGGCAGCTTTAATCCACACTAAGCTTGGAATGCTGGTGTAGGAGAAGCTTCCTGAAATCCTGAGGAGATCCACTGCAAGTGTCACGGAGGCTGATGGGAAATCCACAGTCTAGATCCGGTGTACACGCTGGCAACTCACTACAGGGCTGAGGTCCTATCTATCCTACAGGGATTACTTCCCTAGCAATAGCTCAGGCAGCTGCACTAGTTCCAGTCACTGTGATGGCTGACTGGAAAGGGTTAATTAACTCCCTGCACTCTGACTATGGGATTCCTTATATGCAGTGTTGGACTGGGATGCCAGGGGCCTACCAGAAAACCTTAGACCATTCGCCCACCAAAAAAAAATTTAGTCCGTGGGCCGACTTTCCAAACTATTCCTCCTCTCCTCAATCAACCTTTTTATTCTCCTAGTCTTTTATATATACTTACTATATTCTTCCATTACTAAGCACTTTTCCCTATAAAGAAATAGGGAATGACCATAAAATAGGCTAAATTGTTATAAGCAAGAGGCCCACTGACACCTGGGCCCACTGGGAGTTTTCCTGGTATCCCAGTTGGCCATTCCGTTTCCGACATATATGGGTAAAAGTGCTACAGGTGAAATCCCTAGCTCCCTAAATCAGCATGAACACTCACAGCAGAGAGGAGAAATCTCAGGCTGGCTCTGAGTAGTTCTGTGTAGAGACCATGCTTTCTTCTTCTCTCCTTCCTGGTAAAGATCTGCCTCACTTTCATTTTGGCTCCAAACCTGCTTCAGAGAGGTCACAAGGTCAGAAGCAAATCCTTCTTGCTGATTGGCCAGGCTATGGCTGAAAACTATCTCCCTGCAGTGCAAGCAGCAGCCATGTTTTTGGTGGCTCCAGATTTAAATTCACAGGGTTATGCAGTCAGGAAAAGGGCAAATAACACTTCCCTACATTATGTTAATGGTACAACAATTTCCATTCTGAGCTTTTACATAAAAAATTAATGGAACAGTCTATGGATTGAAGTAATGATCTTAAAGAGGGTGTTCACCTTTGATTTAACTTTTAGTATCATGTAGATGGGGACATTCTGATAAGACAATTTGTAGTATTTTTTATTCTTCATTATTTGTGGGGTTTAGCTTCAGCAGCTCTCCAGTTTGTAATTAAATCAATGTGGTTGCTAGGGTCCAAATTATCCCTAGCAACCATGCACTGATTTCAAGAAGGCTGTAATACGAATAGGAGAGGGCCTGAATAGAAAAGGTAATAAAAATAATAAAAATAAGTATCAATAAAATTATTGTTCCAAAAGTCTTTAAAAGAAAGACAGGAAAAACCAGACCTGCTTCCTTCAAAAGACAATATTTCCAATATCCCTCATAATCATCCAAATGTTTCTCTTGATTTATTCCACTTTGTTTCAAGTCTCAGACTACTGAACATATTAATCGAGAGGTTACTTAAAGGGGGATGGTCACCTTTGAGTTAATATTTGTATGATGTAGAGAGTGATATACTTACACAATTTGCATTTGGTTTTCATTTTTTACTATTTTGGGTTTTTAGTTATTTGATTTTTTATTCAGCATCTCTCCAGTTTTCAGTTTTAGCTATCTGGTTTCTAGGATCCACATTATCTGATTTGAATGAGAGCCTAGAATATGAATAGGAGAGACCGGTTTAGTAATAAAAAATAGCAATAACAATAAATGTGTAGCCGTACACAGTCAGCGATTCCCATTTCAAAGCTGGAAACATTCAGATCAAGAAGGCAAATAATTTTAAATTATGAAAAAGAAAAATTGAAGTTGCTTTGAATTAGCCATTCTATAACATACTAATAGTTAACTTAAAGGTGAACCATCCCTTTAAGAGCACCATAGATTAATATATTAGCACACATACACAGGATCGCCTGGGCTGATGGGACACCGGGGAAAAACCCGGTGGGCCCTGGATCTTTTGTCCCACTTCCTCCTTACCTCCCAGACAAGGCAAAAGATATGTACGCGGGGGGTGGGGGTTAGGTGGTTCCCGGCAAATTTGTACTCTGAGGCTGGGAGGCCCCTCAGTCCGACACTGAACATACAATATTAGCACATTAAAATTCAAGAACTGTATTTTAAGGCAAAGAAATCCATTATTTTGGTAAAATAAAGTGTTTACTTTTAAAAGAAATTAATTTTTATGATTATTAGCTGAAACACTTTATCAATAAAAAGGGTAGTGCCCTATAACAGTATGGAATTTTGAAATCCGGACAGGCAGTTTTAACCTGGACAGCCCTTCCACAAACTAGGTGAAAACTAATATCACTAACTTTAATATGACAAAAGCTGCCTAAACAAAATTTGGACCACAAAGGGCTATAACAGCTTTCACATAGGAAGGAGAACAACATGCTGCTGTTTCACACAGAAAGATATCAGAATGAAAATGGATTTAAATGCAGTGGAACTATGTCTTTGTTCAAGGTTACAAGAATGGAGATTCAAATTTTGGAAAGACCCCTTATAGGAAAACCCCAGTTCCTGAGTATTATAGATAATAAGTTCCAAACGTGTTTATATATTTAGTCTGGGTGATACATTTAGTTAGTTAGCTATTTAATTTTTTTTGCAGATTTAGAACCATCCTGGGTCTGGCTGCACTTTGCACATCATGAAGGAGTTACAGGCAGGTGGGAAATATAGGACCCTATTGATATTATTGAATAAGAAAGAGTCTATGCTATTTAACTGTTATGGGGATTTGGAAAATCTCAGCTATGAGGAAAGACTGTGAAAGTTGGGGTTGTTTACCCCGACTAGAATAAAAGAAGTTCCGTCTAAATATTTGGAGTGGGTTTTTTTTTACAGTGAGAGCTGTGAAGAAGTGAAATTCTCTCCCTGAATCAGTTGTACTGGCTGATACATTAGATAGCTTTAAGAAGGGGTTGGATGGCTTTTTAGCAGGTGATAAAATACAGGGTTACTGTAAATAATGCTTGGTACAAAGCTGACTCTTGGGAGTTCGGAAGGAATATTTCCCTCTCAGGCAAATTATGCTTTAGAATGTTTTTTTTTTTGCCTTCCTCAGGATCAACTAGTAGTTAGGCAGGTTTAAAAAAATCGTGCACTTGCTGTATTTTCCATCTTAAATTGCTACATCATTAGGTATGATGGTCACATCAGGGAATTTATCTTTAAAAAATGTTAACTAGGACTTCCGGGGGGCGGACCCGCAAGATGGCCGCATTTTACTGAGCTCCGACGCCACACACGGGAAAAGAAGCACAAACCACACTCCGGCTTCTTACTACCGAGCAACTTGCTCGAGCCTGGCACTAGGATAACCGAGGGGTGAAGAGACACATTTCATTTGCCGGCTCACCCTCACTTTGCTGCCCCGGATAGCGACAGTCTCAAGCCGCGGACCCAGACCGGCACACTAACTCAACCGCCTACCATTCCCACGGGGCTCAACCGGCGCTATAAACTCACAGTACCAGACGATACCGTCGGGGAGGAGATACCGATCGCGGGAGGACGGCGATTCAAGAGAATATCCCCTGCGCTCTCAGTCAACGCAACAAAGACTCGAGACTGCTAAACATGGGCCTGCACCACGTGGCCGTCTGCTTACCGCAGCAAGATAAAACCTACCCGCGCCACAACAGTAAGTGCAGAGGGAAAGGGGATAAGCAGGCAGCCACTGCACCTAGCACAGACACGGCGCTCTGCCCTGACACAAACGAGCTGCAGCCCAGATACGACTACAAACGCCATCTATATCTGACTTCCCAAAAATTGGCAAACCTACGGCACACGATCTGACAGAGTACCCTCACCACTGCCAACCTACAAAACTATAAAGAGAACTAGCACAGGGGACTAAACAGCCTACACCACCATACCAGATATTGGATACATCATAAGGCATATGGAAAAATTCTTGGGACAAAACCCAACCATGCCACCAAAAGCAACTAAGTCCAAACCTAAAGAGAACAAAAAAGTTCCCCCGGCTGACATGGAACTACCGAACATCTCACCCACCTTGCAGATCCAAACTCAAGAACTACTCTCAGCTCTAGGACCCTTAATAGATCAAAAACTGGCTGGACTAAAGGAGTCAGTAACAGAGGCTCTACAACAACTTACTGCCCAATCACAGCGAATAACAAAGGCTGAACAACGGATTTCGGATCTGGAGGATGACTTAGAAAAGTCCCAGGCAACTGTGGAAACACAGCAACGTGAAATTACAATACTGGCGGAGAAAGTTGACGACTTAGAAAACCGGAGCAGGAGAAACAACTTGCGTCTGGTGGGAATCCCTGAATCGATAAAAGGACCAGAATTGGAGCTACTCCTGACTTCTAAACTGCCAGAACTACTACATATGGAAAAATCTACCCTACCATATCAAATTGAACACTTCCACCGGATTGGACCCCCTCCTACAAAAGATACCACCAGACCTAGACAGGTCATATTCAAACTCCTAAACTTTGCAGACAAAATGAACATTCTCACAGCCTATCGGAAAACCAAAGCTCTCTACTATGACAAACATAAGCTACTTCTGTTCCAAGATTTCTCTGCCTCAGTGGCCGCGAAACGAAAGGAATTCGGCCCCATCTGCAAAATGCTTTTTTCTTCAGGACACAAATTTGCCTTGTTGTTCCCGGCCAAACTTAAAACAATAAACAAAACTGATGGACGACCGACATTTTTCGAAGACCCTGCACAAGCTATGTCCTACTACAAAAAGCTGCCACAGATGGCAGAAATGAATGACCGAGACACTTGATAATCCTCCTGGCAAACGGGTTCGACCCGACGAAACGATTGGAAACACTGGTCTCATGGATGTTGAGACATTTAATACCTATAGAGTTTGATATGTCAGGACTTTGTCTTGCTTACTGTCTAAAATTTAACAAACACTATCCTGTTATTTTACTTTAAGTATTCAATGGGTATTAGATAAGTTAGACTAAATGTTACAGTTGATACAATACTTTGAAAAATTTTCTATACTATTTTCCTTTCTGGTTATATATGTTTGCTGCATTTTACGCTCTGAATTTCTATACTGGTCTACAAAATCCCAAGATCATTTCCTCCATAGATCACACAATTTAGGGTTGGGGTTAGCTAACTGGGACAGACCCCACCCTAACTCTAACTGCCACATTCTGATTCCCCACCAAAAGAAAGGTATAGGATAAATAACTATGGCAGGAAATAACGGGACTATACAAAACCCTGTACACTCGATTACGCACCTAAAAACTATTTCCTGGAACGTGGGCGGGCTTAATACCCCAATTAATAGGAGAAAGGTACTAGACCGCTTACACAAAGAAAAAGCTGATATTATACTGCTACAAGAGACTCATTGGAAGTCTAAAGATAATGCTTCACTTAAAGCACGCTGGATCCACACCATGCTGACAGCGTCCTATAGAACTAAATCTAGAGGGGTAGCGATTCTACTCAATAAATCTATACAATGCTCAATTCTGAAAACTTATAGTGATAAAAGGGGACGATACCTCATAGCAGACATAGAAGTACAAAATGTTATATATACCATTGTTAACATTTATGCTCCTAATGCTGACAACAAATTTTTCTTTACAGACATTCTGCAAAAGCTTGACTCCTGGGGGGCGACCAACCTTATCGTAGGAGGCGATACTAATACACTCTGGGACAACTACATGGACAGATCAGGTAAACCTACCCCACATGCAAACACAAGAGCTAAACCATTACATACTCTCTGTGAACTATTACATCTTCACGACACCTATAGACACCTAAACCCAACCACCAGGGACTATACCTTTTACTCAGGAGTTCATAGAACTCACTCTAGAATAGACTACATCTTTGTCTCAAGGACGCTGCTGCCTCACCTGACTGCGACTACAATATGCCCCATAGATATTTCTGACCATGCTTTAATATCCATGCAATTCAAACTTTCACAACCGATACTGCGATCCTCCAATTGGAGATTTCCCTCATATTTAAAATCAAATGAAGACTTCTCCTTATTTTTAAAGTTTTGTTGGGCTAATTATATAGATGACAATATTGAACACTGGGAAGACCCACATCTGCTTTGGGCCGCATCGAAACCTGTCCTGAGGGGACAAATTATATCATATCTGATTAAAAAGAGAAACATTTATTCAGACAAATATACTCTCCTACAACAACAACTTACCCAACATTACGCGACCTTCAAACTATCGAACCTTCCGGAAGACAAGAATAAATACAAAGAGACCAAGCATTTGTTTGACACTTTATTAACAGAAAAGGCACACAGTTCATTAAACCACACCACCAATCTCTTTTACAGATGGGGTAACAAATCCGGGAAACTCTTGGCAAAAATAGCGAATAAACGAACTACAAATTACTACATACAGAAACTTAAATCCCCACAAGGCTGGACAAAAGACACCACCCAAATAAAAGACATCTTGACATCCCACTTTAAAAACCTATATAGTAGTCCCTTAGACGACCCAGCTGATGGGCTCAAATTCATACAGGAAGCCGGCCTTCAAAAACGGTCGGTTCAAGATAGGGAGATACTCGATGCACGTATAACAATAGAGGAAATAACAAAAACAATTAAACAATTGAAAACTAACAAAACACCGGGCCCTGACAGCCTATCTGCTGAATACTACAAATTACTGGTAAAGGAAATTAGCCCCATATTAACTAACTTATATAACAAAACTTTACAAGGCTCCCCGTTATGGTGCGAAGCCAATATCGCAAGAATCATATTAATCCCGAAAGAAGGGAGAGACCCGACTGACCAGACATCGTACAGACCAATCTCACTACTAAACCAAGATCTGAAACTGTTAACCAAAATTATGGCAGACAGATTACAATTGATACTACCAAAAATACTTACCGAACACCAAGTAGGCTTTCTCAGACAACGACAACCGGTGAAATCCATTAGACAAATCCTAACAGTCGTCTACCATAGTAACCTGAAAAAAGAAATAAAAACAGGAATGCTGCTGAATTTAGATGCAGACAAGGCCTTTGATAGGATATCACACACACATATCAAAAGACTACTAAAATACCAACACTTTGGTTTACATATGCTTAACTTATTCAATAATTTATATTCAAACCCAAAAACGTTTCTCACAGTTAACGGCTACAACTCTGACGAATTTACTATACATAGAGGGACGAGACAGGGATGCCCTCTCTCCCCCTTGTTATTCAATCTGGCTTTAGATCCGCTCCTACGCCACTTTTTACGAAACCCAAGTATACCCGGAATCCCAATTAACCAAACCCAACTAAAAGTCACAGCTTTTGCTGATGACATATTACTATTCATTAAAAACCCTCAACTAGAAATTTCACCCATACTCTCTATAATCCACAGATTTGGACGAATAGCTGGTTTCCAAATAAACATAGACAAATCAGAAGCAATGCTACTATATGACGAGACAACACAAAACTGGCCCCCAGACTTCCCCTTCAAAAAAGCTAATCAATATATCAAATACCTAGGTATCAAAATACCGAAACGACATACAGACACATACCAGCTGAACATCAGAGCTATTATTGACAAGATACAGCAGGAGACCACTCAATGGAAATATATAAATATAACTTTTTTAGGTAGAATTCACTTCATTAAAATGATTTTATTCCCAAAAATCTTATACCCCATTCAAATGCTGCCATATAGTATCAAAAAATCTGATCTGACACGTCTACATAAAATACTCCGTACATTTATATGGCAGAATAAGCGCTCTAGGATCAGTCTATATAAACTACACCTTCCTAAAGCCTTGGGGGGGTGAACTTGCCAAACATAAAGGAATACAATGATGCTGCATTACTATGCTATGCAGGAGACTGGCTTACAGACCGAAACCGGTTTACAACAATAGACCTAGATCAATCCCAATCCGATGGATTGACGCTAAATTACCTCCTACACTCTCCGCTTTCAGTCGTCCCACAACCATTAAAAGAAAATCTGCTCTTCGCAGACACTTACAAAACTTGGCGCTCCCTAAGGCTAAAACTCCATCTCTCTCTGCAATATTCACCCTACCTCACTTGGATTGGCAATGCAAACTTCCCTACAGGTATATCACATCCAATCCTACAAACCTGGAAAAATAAAGGTCTGTACAATTTAAGCAATCTACTCAAAAATAACTCTGACCTGCTGTCCTTAACAGAGCTGAACGAAAAATACCCATTCACACAATCACACCTATACCTCAACTTACAATTATTACACTTTGCCAGATCGGCCACTCAAGAAATAAGAGGTCTAGACACTGGGAATGCGATTGATACTCTTTGGAAAGACCAGAACACTTACCGCTCCACCTCACACATATATCATGTTATACGTACAAACATAGACTCAGACAGAGTAGGAGAATCTCTTTTTAAATGGACTTTGTCCATACCCCAACTACATTCCGCAGAAATCTTAAAATCCCAAGTTCAAATGATGAGATCGCTCCCAGCTAGCCGATACCAGGAAATGACTCTACAGATTCTTCACAACTCCTATCTAACTCCCGTAAAACGCCATAAAATTGGTAGTCTCCCCTCGGATAGCTGTACCCGCTGTCAAGCTCCCAAAGCAGATCTCTTGCATATGTTCTGGTTCTGTCCTAAAATTACAGATTTCTGGCGAGAGGTCTCCTCTTATTGGACGCAGATGACTAACAAACAAATCCAACCAAGCATGGAATGGGCAATGTTTAGCTCTGTCACATATTACACGAACTTAACTAAAGATGAAAAAGAACTAGCGGTCAGGCTCGCAGCCGCGTCCAGAAAGGCAATCTTGCACCAATGGCTTTCTGAAAATAGCCCTTCCCTCCTACTCACCAAACAAAAACTACACTATATTTTCCACATGGACTGGCTGGAAACCACAACAAAAAAGAACAGCAGATAAACAAATTCTTCTCTATTTGGAGCACATACATTAATAGCCTTCCACAATCGCTCAGATATCTGACTACATACACATTTCATAACACGACCTGGTATGACCTGGAAACTCTTAGAGATAACCCACTAATACTAGAAACTTCTCAATATATCCAAAACATACTTCATGCGAATATGTCTACTCCAAGATCACCCCCCAGGACTCAACGAACTAACAGACTTCTAGCCTCATATTTAAGGTAATCGATTTTGATCTATGGAAACGATCCATAACCGGTAACTTTGATATATCAGAGCATACAATTTCTCATTCTTTTGTTCTTTATTCTCCTATTTTTCCCTCTCTTCTCTTCTTTCCTCATCCTCTTATCCTCCTCTTTATCTATTCCTTAAAATTATAACACATGTACACTTTATCCTATGTAACCCTGTTTACTACTTTGGACCTCTGGCAGGTCTATTTGTTTCCATTGATGTACATGATCAATCTTAATAAAAACAAGTTTAAAAAAAAAAAAATGTTAACTACTGTATATGATTCTTTATACAGAAATATTGATTTGCTCTAATATAGTAACCTATAGCACTTGCTATTGGTTACAGCGCTGAATCAAATTTGAACCTATCAAAAACAAAAAGGTAATAGACAAAATTAATACAATTAGATAATTAGAAATAGTGGACAATCTGTCCGTCATGGAATGCTACAAAGGTTGGAGAAATAGAAGTTCTGGACGCACACCCTGGCCTTCCCAGTGAGTCCCTGGTGCTCAGTCCTCGTGGGGAGACGGCACTCCCCTGTGTCAGCTATAGCAGAGGGTAGAAGAAGACGGCACACAGGATTTGATGCCAGTGGGGGAGAACCCCTACGTGTTTAATTCGTCAAATGATGCACAATGTTTCGGGGGCTGGCCCCTTCGTCAGCTGTGCCGTCTTCTTCTACCCTCTGCTATGCTACAAAGGATGCCTTTTTATACTTTGTTGCTGGCCCTTCTTGGGATGGCTATTCACTTTTGGATTATGGATATGCAAACATTTTGATTGTAAGTTCTAGACTTTAACACAAATTACAGGCATAGGATCTGTTATCCGGAAACCCGTTATTCAGAAAGCTCCAAATTACTGAAAGGCTTCCTCCCATAGACTCCATTATAATAAAATAATTAAATATGTTTTAAATGATTTCCTTTTATCCGTAATAATTTAACAGTACATTGTACTTGATCCCAACAAAGATATAATTTATCCTTATTGAAAGCAAAACCAGCCTATTGGGTTTAATTCATGTTTAAACGATTTTCTAGGTATGGAGATCCAAATTACGGAAAGATCCCTTATCCAGAAAACCCCTGATCCCGAGCATTCTGGATAACAGGTCTCATACCTGTACTATTTGCTAAGTAAAGCCTCCTAGTTTTCTACCCGTATTACAATATTCATATAGTTATGGCGTTTTACTTCTCAAATGCACAAGTAACTGGGAATTCAAACCCCAAGTGTGCATCTCAACACCTTCCTTTTCACAGCAGATATTTGTTGGGGTTTTTTGTGGTAAGAAAAATCTGATTATTATATATTATTTAATATGGACACTGTGGGGCCAATTTACGAATTCACGTGAAGGATTCGAAGTTCG
>CM044435.1:12813789-12834897 GCA_024363595.1 Xenopus borealis | reverse complement strand
ATGGTGGTATTTTTGACCATTCTTCCATACAAAATCTCTCCAGTATTTGAATGTCTGCCAAGCATGGACAGTCTGCTTCAAATCATCCCATAGATTTTCCATGGTATTAAAGTCTCGGGACTGTGATTACCATTCCAGAATATTGTAGTCCCTGAACTAGCCACACAGCCCCACAGCATGATGGAACCTCCACCAAATTTAACAGCAGGTAGCAGGTGTTTTTCTTGGAATACAGTGTTCTTCTGCCATGCAAAGCACTTTTTGTTCTTGTGCTGAATTGTAGAACCATGTACAGATGTCTGCAGTAAGATTGCAGGTCTTTGGAGGTGATCTTTGGGTTGTCTGTAACCATTCTCACAATCCTCCTGTATTTGCCAGACCTGGGTTTTACAGCAAATATGCCTGTGGCCTTCCAATCCCTGCTTACATTCCTTACAGTTGAAACTGACAATTTAAACCTCTGAGAGAGCTTTTTGAAGCCTTCCCCTAAACCATGATAGTGATCAATCTTTGTTTTCAGATCTTTTGATATTTGCTTTGAGGATCCCATGCTGTCACTCTTCAGCAGAGAGTCAAAGAGAAGCACAACTTGCAACTGGCCACGTTAAATATCTTTTCTCATGATTGGACACACCTGCCTATGAAGTTCAAGGCTTAACATGCTAATCCAACCAATTTTGTGTTGCGGTGTTTTGGTGTTGTACTAAATTACAAGGCTAACAAAATTTTTGCACAGCCAGTTTTTCACATTTGATTTAATGTCATACAACTGAATACTGCTTCACTAAAAATCTTTGTTTAGAAAACACCCCAGTATTTAGAAGTTCCTGGGAAATGAAAGACATACCACTTTTTTTGTTTAAAGGAGAGTACATTATTATGCAGGATGAGAGGGGTTCCCAAACTTTTTAATCTGACCGTATATATAATATAATAAGACTTCTTTATATATATATATATACATACATATATATATATATGGAATCTCACTCACCTTTCTATATTTCCACAGTTGGTTGCCCTTCATCCCATGACAGTCAAAAAGGGTGACAGGGCTTGTATGTGACACAGCATCAAAACAAGACTTCATAGTGCGCTGAGGGATTCCAGGACGTATATCTTCTCTCCAACCAAGAGTGAACACCTGCACAGAAAAACAGTGTAAGGAAGTGTGTGTTTGCACACGTACTGTAATTGTGCCCCAGTGCAGAATCATTTCCCTACCTGTCTGGCTCCCCACGTATCAGCATTATGCCCTCTGTTACATGCTTCCAGGTGGATTTCAGCTCCAGAAGTTACATGCTTTACTGCCACACACATGTCCATCTTCATGTTACGAATCTTTCAAATTTAAAAAAGGAAAAAAAAAAAAAAAAAGAAAAACAAAAGCAATATCAGAACCCTGACAATAACATGGACCTGAAACACGGTCTCATTTGGTTTAATTCTGAATGTAACAAGGTTTGCCTGCAACCACTACACACCTGTAGCATATGTAGGATGGCAGCTTGAAGGAACAGTAACACCAACAGATGAAAGTGTTTTAAAAGAATGACAATATCAGGTACTTTAAACTGCACTAGTACAACTGGTGTGTTTGCATCAGTGTAGTGTACATAAAGCTGCTGTGCAGACATGGGGGCAGCCATTCAAAGCTGAAAAAAGTAGAAATGGCACAGGATACACACCATATAATAGATAAACTCTATAGTTTACAATGGGAGTCTTCAGAACTTATCTGTTATATATTGTAAATCCTTTGCTTGAATGGCTGCCCCCACGGCTGCACAGCAGCTTGTTGTATAAACTATAATAGTGTTTGTGAAGCATGCACACCAGTTTTACCAGTACAGGGCACCAGTACATTGCATTGTCATACATTTAAAAAACTTAAATTTTTTGGTGGTACTGTTCCTTTAAGGCTGTCACATGGGGTGTTTTGATGAGCACTAGTATCGGGCATGCCCCTCTGCCTGTCACTGCTTCCCATAGTAATCAATGATTTAGAATGTACCACTGTGCAGTGGCAACCACTTTAACTGTACCTCTCCCCAAGCAGCTGGTGGCAGTTCCACCGGAGGATAGTATTTAGGCAGATCCCAAGCGATCTCTGTCATGAACCATTTAAAGCTCCGGCAATGCAGTTTCCTGCGCAGCTCTTTCTGGTACGCCACATCCCCAGCTGACAAGTGCCTGTAGTCAGGGCGCCTCTGGTAGATATACTCTGCATACTCGTCCATCCAAACCTCGGCAACTCTCTTCAAGTTCTGTAGAAGAATCAATGGGAGCAAACTGCAACATCTTGGCAATAAGAATAGGAAATATGCATCTCTTCAAGTACCATCCATTAGTGTATGAGACAATACATAGCATGCTGGGCATAAGGCATTTGCATTCAAACATGAGTTGGAGCTGTTTTGTTGCAGCTATTAGTAAAGGTATTATTTTAAAAAAAGCCCCCCTTTATGTAATACGGCTGCTCCAAGATGTTTTATACTATACACTATACATAGGGCTTCAAGACTCTTCTAGGCACACGAGGTGGCTTTGATTTATAAGCAGGTGGTTCTGTTCAGAACATTGTGGCTAGGGACCTTTTATTCTTCATGTTGTTTCTACTTTTAACTTCTAATAATATCACTTTTTCATGCACAAGCTCTATTGACCAATCGCTACTGAAAGGGGTAGTTCACCTTAAACTTAATTTTTAATATGTTATAGAACAACTTTCAGCCACCCTTCATTTTTTTTTTTAATATCATTTTTTAATTATTTGCCTTCTTCCTCTCAATGTTTCAAGTTTTCAAATGGGGGTCACTGACCCATCTAAAAAACATTGCTCTGTGAGGCTACGAATGAATTGTTAGTGCTACATTTCATTACTCCTCTCTCTACTTCTCTCCTCTCCTATTCATAGCAATGCATGGTTGCTAGGTTTATTTGGACCATAGCGACCAGACTGCCGATATTGAAGACTGGAGAGATGCGGAGTAAAAAAAAATCTAAACTCAAAACCACAAATAATAAAAAATGAAGACCAATTCTAAATTGTCTCAGAATATCCCTCTCTACATCATACTAAAAGTTAATGCAAAGGTGAACAGTCCTTTAACGTAGGGACATAAACATGGAAGCATGTTACAAAGTAATGATATGAAAGCACAAAAACAAGCAATCTCGTTGCTAATTGAAAATACACAATTTGAGAACAAACTTGGTCTCTGCCAGTGTTTATTTATTTATTTATATTCTGACTTCGTTTTGGGTTTCATGTGTGATTTATATGATTATTGGGGATTGCGTACAGGCATTATATAATATGCAGTACTACAGAATACCACACTTTATAAATACTTAACAAGCCAATGAATGTTAATATCTATTATTGCCACGAGATGGAGCTCATACACAACAAGCAAAGCCTGCTCGCTAGATGTGTATGTGCATCAGTCTGAGCAAAGGAAAAACTGCAGGTGACAGAATGCAAAACATTCCAAATACAGTCTGATGATGAAATATGCATTTCCTTTTAAACTCCACCTAACATGATGATATCTAAGGGATAACTGGCTCCAGACTGTATAAAGAGCTGTGACAGACATGGCTTATAACTAAGGGAAGTACCGTATGTTGGCTTTATGCCTAAAATACTCATTTTTACTTTTCTGCATATATTTATTTGTGTAGCCATGCATTGCCCAGATGAAAGAAGGAAGTGCCTTACCCTCGCTAGACTGACGCCGGCAGGAACTTTGTATGGGACGTATTTTCTATAAATGTGGCCAACTCTTGAACAAGGAGCATCCACCATCCGGCCCCCACACATCCATACCTGTAAATAGAGACACAACTATGTAAATATTGGGTGAGATACAGACCGAAGACATAATTGAACCAATCAGTCATGGTCATCTTGTAATTGTGACGTTTATCTGACACTCACAGGATCGCAGACAGTATTCAGATATCGTCTTACAAGAAAACTTAATACAGGGGCGATCCAGACGATATCGCCGCCTGAGGCAGCCTCCACGGCACTAGTGCAGAGCGTGCAAGTGCATGTTCTGCACTAGGAGAGCAGAATTTCTGGGTTGAAAACTGAAAACTGGTAACCAGGCGCTGCTGCCTGAGGCCTGAACTCGCCTCATTGGCGAAGCTCCCCTGACTTAATTTTAAACTCTAAGCATACTGCAGAAATCAGAGGCACAGATATATAGAATTACAGGTTTGCACACACACAAGTGATTGTGTTTAACTTAACACAATGTAATCTCACATTTACATACACTGCAATTTTCCTTCTGTATTGGAGAAAGAAAATAATCCCACATACAAATGTAATCATAACAGTACAGGGTCATACTGGGCTGGTGGTTACTGGGAGGGTGGGACCCAGCCCTTGTGGGCCCCCGTTGGGCCAGACCCGACCCCCCATAAATAAAATGCATCCCGCAGTTCACGCTTGCAAGGGGTCCCCGGAACTTTGGAACCCAATGGCCCAGTCCGACCCTGTACCAGTAAAATGGGCATAGAAAGTATATTAAGGTTACCAGATCACTTGACAATTCAGGGACACTTCTTATAAGTGCATTTGGCAGGAATATACTGATTGTATTTAAATTAAATTCAGCAGAATGTGTACTTTAGGGAAATATATGGTTTTCTATGATCTCCCTACTGTTAGGGTGTCTTATGGCACACAATACACATTCCAGGTGCTTGTATTGTAGTAGCCAGAGTGGCAGCGTGAGAATTAATATGCCTATTATTATTTGGGTAAATCTATATATATCGGGCATTAAACTGTTCAGTAGACCCCTGGCGCTCATATTTAGGATGTTTTATGGTGGTGCTTTACACCAATTTTGGAAAGCAACCCAGTTTCTGCTGACAACCTCCCTAGTGTATAATTATAGCAAGACTTTCAGACTCCACTCAGTAAGCCGAAGTGGAGCAAGGTCTCCAAGGCAAGAAGATACTTTCTTCTGGATAAAGGCCAAGGCCTTTGAATAAAAGCCAGTTACCAACTCATCTTTGGCCATGCTGGAGCAATCAGCTGTACTTTACAGAATCTTCCTGATTACCCTGCCCAACATAGTGAATGGTGGGAAAATGTAGGCTTGATTGAAATATCAAGACTGGGCTAGAGGTTCACAGTTTTACACAGATGTCAGTGAACAGTAAAACAAGCAGATACTAGTAAAAACAACCTACATGAAGGAACGGAAGAAAATTTCACCTACATGAAGGAAGCCCCCAAGCCCTTGGATTAAATAGTCATATTTGGGCAGCTAAAAACTGCAACTCAACCTCCCTCCAAAATCAGTAGCCTATTGACCAAGAATATCAGCAGTCCTTAAAAGTATTGCCTGGTTTCCATGCTTACCTTCTCATAAAAAAAAATTAAGTTAGTCTGGCAAGATCTATTGCGCATAAAACCATGCTGGCAAAAAAAAATCATAGTATTGTTATTTGCTACGAAGTCCAGTATTCTATCCTTTATTAATTATATAATTAAAACTTTCCTACCACTGATGTCAGACTAACTGGCCTATAGTTTTGAGGCTGAGAACGAGATCCCTTTTTGAATAGCGGCACAACATTAGCAATTCGCTCTTGGCACAATGCTAGACCTCAATGAATCCTGAAAAATTAAGTAGAGAGCTTTGATAATCACAGAGTTAAGCTCGCTAAGTACCCTGGGATGAATGCCATCTGGCCCTGGACCTTTGTTTATGTTCTAGTCTCTCTTGAATTTCTTCATGTCTGAACCATGCATTATTAGATGTATTGCTAGAATTAGGACTATTGATAAGGAAACCTTCATTAACTGGTTCATTTGTGTAGACAGACGAAAAGTAGGTGTTCAGAATCAGAGCTTTATGCTTGTTCTCATCAACCAGCTAACCACTCTCTGATAATGAAAGTCCCACCCCTTCCTGCTTCATTTTTTACTATTAACATATTTAAAAAATAATTTTGGGATTCTTTTTACTGCAATATCCTTTTCCATATTGATTTTAGCTTGCCTGCTTTTTTGCATGATTTATTGGCCTCCTTGTACCTTATAAATGATTCATCTGTCCCAGCTACTTGAAAGCCTTAAAAGCACGTCTTTTCTTACACACCTCAACACCAACACTTCTTGAACCAAAAAAGTTTTGCTTTGCAACGACGTTCCTTGCTTACAAGGGGAATATACTGACATGTATATTTATTAAGCAGCATTTTAAAGACTTTTTGTTCGGTGTTTAACCCTGTGCATTTCCCACTTAATATGTTGCAGAGATGCCCTTATACTGTCAAAGTTTGCACGCCTGAAATTCAATGTTTTAGTTACTCCCTTATTTGCCTCTGCAACAGACTCTCAAAGGAGACCATGTTATGATCACTATTCCCTAAATGATCACCCACACAAATGCTAGAGATGAGTTCAGTATAATTAGTCATTACAAGATTCAAAAGAGTTATTCCTAGTAGATATTTGAACGAGCTGGGATAAAAAGTTGTCATTTAGCATATTTACAAACCTACTAGCTTTATCTGTCTTGGCAACCCCATTACCCCAGTCAATGTCCTGATAATTGAAGTCACCCATAATAATAACTTGGCCACTTCTATTTGTAAAAGTAGCTGGGATTCATACTCATCACTTATACAAGGTGGTTTACAGCATACACCAATGATAATTTTCTTAGTAACCTTTTGATCAGTCAAAACTCTACCCAGAGGGGTTCAACAAACACTCCAGTGCCAGCAATGGTTGTGTACACATATGGACTTCTGTATCAGACTGCCTGCCTTCAGCTTAAATCTCATTGCCCTGGGTGTGAGCATGCTCAGTTTACTCCTCTTCCCCCTCCCTTCTCTTCTGTAATCTGAGCCCAGAACTATGAGTGAGCAGGGTGAGACTCAGACAGGAAGTGATGTCACACCAAACTAATACTCCAGCTGCTATCCTAAACAAAGCTTCTAGAGCTTTTTACTCAGGTATGGCAAAACATTCTACAGAATAAAAATAGCATTCTAGCTTGCACTATTGCTGCTAATCTATTCGCAATAAAAAGCCTCTGTAGCTTTCCTTCTTCTTTAATAGGTCCTGGAGGCGAGAAGCCTATCCTTGAGAGGGACCTTTTTAGAGTCTGAGGCAACTATATTGTTTCCTGATGGTTCCACACTGTATGTACAAATTGCTGAAGATCTTTCATATGATCATGAGCCCAGGGCATAGACTCTGAAAGTGGTCATATCACCTCCAGCATTTGTTTTATAGAGGATTAGCTTCATCTCTGCAGCAGTTGCACTTGGTCTCTTTCCCATATTCAAGAATGGCACTTACTGGCACACAAAATACTAACCTGTCCTCCTCTTTCATGGCAGGGACACCAGCATTGATATGTAATGAATTGTTGGGGTTTCTGACAATGCATATTTCCATCTGATTTAGGGAGCACATCTAGTTATTCCAAGGCTGTTAATTGCAGGTTACCCCAGAAGAGTAATATATAACCCCAGTTATCCTTGCCATCACTCATCTCCTTAAGTGCTGCCACCCCCTCACAGCATCTGTGCCTAGAGTCTCAGCACAGTTTTCCATCTATTAGTTACACATGACTGCATCACTTTATCTTAATTTCAAGACAATAAATGGAGCCGTTTCTGTGTGACTTATCTCTTCCCCATCAAAACAGCTGACTAATTACAATGGGTGCAGCTAGTTAATATCTGTTACTTGTAAGTGTTGGTGTGCTGAAGGTTCACAGTTTTACACAGATGTCGGTGAACAGTAAAACAACCAGATACTAGTAAGAGCAACCTCCATGAAGGAACGGAAGAAAATTTCACCTACATGAAGGAAGCCCCCAAATCCTTTGATTAAGTGGTCATATTTGGGCAGCTAAAAAGTGCAACTAAACCTCCCTCCAAAGTCAGTAGCATATTGGCCAAGAATGTCAGCAGTCCTTAAAAGTATTGCTTGGTTTCCATCTCCATTTGCACCAATGTTGTTCTGGCAAAAGCTGGCAGAATAATTTGGGATTTTCCCAGCAGATGTTGGCATGCACATATATGGCCAGGCAGTTTGGCCAATTTGACCTTCCTGTCAAAGTAGCAGGGCATTTGTGTGCACTTCAGGAGAATAGGTATAGTGTCCAGAGATTTGATAGGAATGAGAGAAAATTAGATTATGGTCATAGGTATGATGCATCAGCAGATCAAAAAGGTGCAGGGGGCCACACATTCCTCTCACTTCTGTACAGATTTGTTAATTTGGCCTACTTGGTAAGCAAGCAGATCAATGATGTTTTGAGTACCCTATGCAAAAACACTACTAGCACCAAATGCTATTGATGACCACCTCTCAGTGCACACATGGAGCAGATTTGGACCTGACAAAGCTCATGTTTGTATTTGTGGGATGACATTTACTCATGTTGCACAATGCTAGGCGGCTGTCATTATAGTCAATGGCAGTAGGTGTTGGCAGATACAGATAGTAGTGTTATGTTGCAGTTTTACTTTTCTACATGTCTATATGGACAGGTCAATACTGAATGTTTTTTGTTCACTGGTCAGTGGAACATAACCCCAGTATTATTCTAAAAGTCTATTTACTCTTTACAATAACATCAAATCTATATATCTAGCTGTCAGCATACACAACAGTCAGCGAAGCAAAATCTGTTGGCAAAAAAATGTACATGTTAATAATGGTTTAATCCTTTTAGTGCCAGCATCTGTACAATTTAATGTGATCAGGTGGCACAGTCGGCGTCAGACTTTGAGCTGCAGCTCCCGCGACACGAGTCCCTTCGCTGCAGTGCCCGAGCTGCGTGCATGCACATATGGCATTGCACATGTGCAGACATTGCCCGGGCCACGCTCATGCAAAGTTATGTAAATTGTATAAATGACATATAAACTTATCTAGTTTACACAGCTTCTATAGAAACTTCTAGACAAGAAAACTTACATAATTTAGATATCAAGCAATGACAGCACAGAGCAGTGTGACAGGGACAGGCAAGACAATGGTTTAAATTAAGGGCAGACTCTACTGAACGGACTGATTTATTAGCACATTCATTAATTTATTCATATTAATAATTAACATAATGTCTTATTAGAGAGTAACATCAATTGTTAATATTGGGATCTATGCACTTAATTATACGAGATACGAGATTTCCTACATTCATTTTTCAGCAGGGGAATGACTAGTTATTTGTCAGCTCAGTCAAGATCTTTGGGCCCCTAAACTCACATTGCTTTTGAACAAACTTACGTAATTTCATTGTCAAGCAATGACAGTACAGAGCAGCACGACAGGGGCAGGAAGGGATGTAGGGTTTAAACTTAGGGGAACTCCACCAACCACCAATGAACTGACTGATTTATTAGCACATTCATTAATGGAACGGTTTATACGAACTGCTTATTATCTATTTACTGAATTATATGAATCACTGGATCCCTTAAATCTGGGAACAAAACATTTTTCATAAACATATATTTAAGCTGCTTATCAGTTCCACTGGACTTTATAGTTCCTGGGCCCCAGCAGTTACAGTTTCCTCTTTTTGTTACACCCCTTTCTTTTCAGTAAAATGATTTGTTAGTTTGAATCATAGTAGATGTGGTCCTGGCAAAACCTTTGTTTGTAAATGATCAGCAAGAGAGCGGAAACACCTTTGGCAATTCATTAAAACTGAAAGGCTGGGTGCAAAGTGCAAAAAATGGTGGATTAGGTCAGTTTTTTTCACTTTGTGCCATTACATTTTCTAAATACATGTGACTGATTTAGGGCTAAACTACACTGGAGAATTTGGGTCAAATTTGATTTGATCTTGCCGTGCAATAGCATAAGATATTGTAGGATACTACAAAGTGTGATCCCCACAGCTGTAATATGTCAGATCAGATAAGGTCAAATGGTGTGCTTTGTGTATGAATCGACATCCAACAGACTATATTGAAGATGCAGCAGCATATTCTTCTGACAGTTGTGTCTCCTAGAATGGCAATCCTTTAATGTAATTTACACATCAGATTCTTTATTTTAACCCATGCAGCTTCATCCGCTTTTTTCATCCCAAAAAAGCTTTTATAATTATATAAAGTATGTATACGATTAGGGAGAATACGGGAACAGTTATTTTTGAAAATTGCTTCCATAAAGACAAATCCAAGTATGTCATTTTCCCTTGAATTTTATACTGTATTGCAATAACACAATAAAGTTAAATGATAACAAGTATGTCATTTTCTTTAAATCGCATTTCAATAACCTCAACCAAGTTGATCCAGGGACTGGTCCGATTCAAGATGAAAAAGCCTGTTTCCTTTTACTCTGTAATTATAAAACAGTACCTTGTACTTTATCCCAGCTGACATATTATCAATACTGGATTTAAATTTATTTTTTAGTAGACAATGTATGGAGATCCAAAAAAAAAAAGAGGACATTTGCAAATTTGACCCTTTTCTCTTCTCCACAAAATGCTGGCCATTATGTCTATGGGTGTCATTTCTGTGGCGATACAAGGTGAAAAATTTGCTCATTCCTAGTCATGAGCACTCTGAATAACAAGTTCTATACCTGCATTATGGAAGGCCAAGCACTCACCTTGAAAGAAATCTCATACTGTTCCCCACCCCAAATCTCCAAGCCAGCGTCATATCCTCCAAGCTCCCAGAACCACTTTCTGTTTATTGCAAACAACCCACCAGCCATGACTGGAGAACTGAAAAAAATAAAAGAATAATAGGAATGATAGGTATCTGAACCATGGGAAAAAGCAAATTGTACGTATATCCCTAGCAATGTTTGCAGATAGCGTATGTTGCTGGACTGATAGACCTTCCTGGGGAATGGGCCATGCCCTGCCCCTTGGAGCAGGATCTGCAGAGAGGCTCCCCATGACCCCCAGGGATTTTGGTGTGGCAGCTTTTGCATGCTAAGTAAGTAATTTGCGCTGCTGCTGGTACTGGTGCTCTCCACCACACCCTGGAAAATAGTCCCCCCATTTTACCTTATGCCATCACAGCAGTAACTCTGGTACCTGCTGACAAATTGGGAGCAGAGGGGAAAAGCGAGCCTTAATGGAAGCTTTTGTTGAGTTTAGCCGGTTGTTAAGCTGCTGTATTAAGCCCAGGATAATCTTAACAGTGTCGTAACGCCGGAAGTTGCACACAATTAAAAAGGGCGCAAATTAGGACGGAGTGAATCCAAAATGGCGCCTGGAACGCATTTACGTGACCTATGTGCTCCACTTGTCAAAATGGCGCCAGAAAAACCCGCCTCTCTGTAGCGCAGACCTAAGAGGGGCTAAATGGAGGCGGAGAAGCTCCACACCCCAGCGCAGTAGCTAGAGCAGGGGTCCCCAACCTTTGTTGCTCGTGAGCCACATTTAAATTTAAAAAAGAGTTGGAGAGCAAAACAAGCATGGAAAAGTCCATGTGGATGTCAAATAAGAGCTCTGATTGGCTTTTTGGCAACCCCTATATGGACTGGCAGCCAACAGTAGTGGTTTTTGGCAGGACATCTGTTTTTTATGCTACCAAAACTTGCCTCTAAGCCATTAATTAAAAAATAAGCACCTGCTTTGAGGCCACTGGGAGCAACATCCAAGGGGTTGGAGAGCAACATGTTGCTCGCGAGCTACTGGTTGAGGATCACTGAGCTAGAGTCTGAGAGAGAGAGAGTAAGCAGAAGCTTCCAGATAGCAGCTCGTTCCCGTACTTGGCCCAGTAGAAGGGAGTGTGGGAGCGCTCAAGGGGAGGTGCAGCCACAGTAGGAGAACCAGAGGGGACCCGGGGGGGAGCAACCAGCTGTAGCATACCCAAGAGTGTGATATATATTGTAGGAATATTTAAGTACTCACTGTTCCCCTGCACCAGTCAGGCCTTCTGCCTCTCCTTTTACGGTTTGCAGGTATGCCTGTAGAGTCGGTATAGCCTATGGGGCTAGGGTATGACTCCGGTGCGGTATCCCACGAAGGGGGTGCATCAAAGGAGACAGGTAGCCCTGCACCCGAGAACACCCCATATATTTCCAAAATCTTTTTGAGCAGAAGAGGATCCATCCTCCTAGGAAGCAGGACACTTAAAAACTGATCTGATTGGTCTGGTGGGGGGTTAAGCCACCCCTTTGGCACGTCCCTTCACTAATTTAAGTGTCCTGCCTCCTAGAGGGTGGAGCTTAAACCCATTCATTCCCTGTGTCCCCCTTGAGATGACAGAGTAATGAAATTTTATGTTTAGGAGGGGGGAATACAAAAGTACCAAATGTGATTTTGAATGTTTTTATATAGATAGAACTCCTCTGGAAATATTGCTATCCCTTTAAATACAGGTAAAACTCACTCAAATGGATCACTGGGGTCTCCTTTCTGCAACTCAGGAGGAATTGGGATCCGCTTGTAGTACATCTCCCAGTCAAAGGCACCTCTCATTGCATCTCCGGCTTGCGTTACGTATCCAAAATTGTCACTGTCAATAACATCAATCATGGGGCACACAACAGTCCGGGGATTCTGGGAAAGGGGATCTGCAAAAGTAAAAGAGATGTTGGCAATTGTCAGCTTAGAGAACGCTGTTGTGCTGTCGCATCTCAAGAGGTGAAAAACTTTTTTGTGCAAGCACTGTGCAGAGTAGATGGGCTGAGCTGTTTCTGCAGAATTCCTCTTGCAGAGATTAGAGAATCAGGTCAGACAACCAGCCATAAAGAATGTCAGTGACAAATGCCATCTGCCTCTGGGCAATTCTCATAGCAACCCTTTTTTTTTTTTGCAGACACATAAAACTTTGTAGATGGATACAAGAAGCAGGGTAAACGATCGCTGTGCTTTCTCATCAAATACAAACTGCCCCAACATTAGGGGTCTCATTTAAAAACTCCTAAATTGGCCTAAATTGAAGGGCCAAAAAATGCCATTTCTGAATATTCAATATTCCTTTTGTTTGCCTTAGCTTTTATGAGGTATTATGACTTGGTGTGCAGTTTAACATTGATATGAAGTGCCATGTGCCAAAACATTCCATCTCTAAGGTGGCTGTAGCACCAGGTTTACCACAGTGGGCTGGTTCAATGGATGAAAAGTATTTGCACAAATTAAAGTGAGGTGTATGTAAAAGCAGAAAAGCTTCAGTCATGAGACCAGGTTTTTGCCTCAGGTGACATTTTATGACAAAATGCCAGTGGAGTAAGAGGTATCAGCAAAAGCATCCCCTGGAGCACCCTTGAGTAAAGAAAACTACAACAATTCACTAGGGGTAGGTGCTCAACGAATTGTCATCACCCACCAGTGGTTTAATGTTTCCCTCTCCTTTATAAGTTTATAAAGCATAATTATGATTTTGTGGTAAATAAAATAAAGTCATGTGAATAACTATTGTGCATAGGTAAAAGGCTATTCTAGACGGGTCTTACACACACCAGAAGTAAGATGAAATGTACATAATTTATGTGTGCAGTATATTGGACACTACCCACCTAACAAAGATGGCAGCCAGTTGACATTGGCTTCACAATGAGAATCCAGGAAAGTTAGGACCTCTCCTGATGCCACCGAAGCACCCAGCATGCGAGTTCGAATCAGCCCTTCTCTTTTCTTTGTTCGCACAACTTTCACTTTGGGGAAGTTAGCCATGTACTTTTCCAGACGGCTCTTCAAATGGGCTGTACAGGAAAGAAAAAAGAAAAGTCAGTATGTGTGGGTCAATAAAACACACACCCTCCTTGTATGCCAAAAAGAAAGCAGAGGGGGCAGCTTGGAGGGTGGGTATATCCTTATATTCCTGTAATTTTAGTTGACCTTGATATTTTTCAAATAATGGCAACTTATTGTAAGGGATAACCTACCTGTATAAAAGGTCACTCAGTCTGGAGACTTGGGTAGGTTTATACTCAGAAAGTGCCACAAAATATATTGTTATCCTTCAATTTATCTTCATTAGAGTATAATTCAATCTCAGAGGCAGCGCTGAAGAAAAAGGTCAATTTGAAAAGATTCTGAAAATAGTCCTAAATACCTATGGATAAAAATGACTCTGTTCTGGGACATTGCCAGGCATTTCAGGGCAATGAAAGAATCTAGAGAAGAATCCACACTACAATGGCTACTTATATGTACCACCAAATCTAATGTTCAGACTTTTTTTTAAAAACCATGTCAACTTTGCACGCCTCCACTCCTCAGAAGCACTGCAGCAGTCATTAAAGCTTTGCTGCTTTAATAATTGAGAAGCTACTTGTGGCCTTGACAAGAAATAGATAAGGCAAAATGGGCTCAGTGGGGAACAAGAAGATCAGTAAGAGCCACGCTAATACATTCTCCAGCAATTCACAGCATTAGCAGCTACATCAATATAATGCTAAATAATGAGATATGGGGGCGCCAACATTAAAGTGCAAGAAGCCATGGCAATGCATAAAAGATTTTCATTTCTTATTCTATAAATTCAGAGAGAGAAAATACAACACCACAACAACCCTAAGGGAGTTCAGGCACAGTTTTTTGCTACTAGCACTACACCCCAATAGTAAACGAGGCACAGCATGTCCCGACTTCTAATACACTTGTACTTTCCTTAGGGCAATAATGGAATAGATTTAGCGCAGACGACAAAAGTTACCTTTTCCATGTTGTCAGTATGAATCTCTGACTGCAAAACACTTGTATTGCATCAGCACAGAAATTGCCTTCTACTGTATTTTACCAGATATGTAGGGGTTTCTCATCAAATACAAACTGCCACAACATTAGGGGCCTCATTTAAAAACTCCTAAATTGGTCTAAACTGAAGGGCCAAAAATTGCCATTTCTGAATATTCCATATTCCTTTTGTTTGCCTTGGCTTTTAGGAAGGTATTATGACTTGGTGTGCAGTTTAACATTGATATGACGTGCCATGTGCCAAAACATTCCACCTCTAAGGTGGCTGTAGCACCAGGCTTACCACAGTGGGCTGGTTCAATGGATGAAACGTTTTTTCACAAATAAAAGTGAGGTGTATGTGCAGTAAAGGCGGAAAAGCTTCAGTCATGAGACCAGGTTCTTGCATCAGGTGACATTTTATGACAAAATGCCAGTGGGAGTAAGAGGGATCAACAACAGCAGCCCCCGGAGCACCCTTGAGTAATGAAAACTACAACAATTAAGTTCACTAGGGGTTGGTGCTCAACAAATTGTCATCACCCACCAGTGGTTTAATGTTTCACTCTCCTTTAGAAGTTCTTTTAAACACAAATTACGGCATAAATATGAGGCAAAAAGTTACATTTTCCATGTTGTCAGTATGAATCTCTGACTGCAAAACACTTGTATTGCGCCAGCACAGAAATTGCCTTCTACTGCATTTTACATCACTTATGTGATAGGAATGTATCACCTCCGGTGATTAACACTCTCAACAATGGAATACAGAGGAGATTTGGTGCAGGCGACAAAATGTCCCATGTGCAATTGCTCTCATACTACACCAGTACATCATACAGTTGCAAACCTTTTCCCTTCAGCTTATAGATACTATGCTGCATTGTGATTGTGAAAACTACAAGTCCTCTACCTTGTGTGTCTTAATACCCCTTTCCTAATCTCACTCTGTATCGAACCATAACTGCATCTGGAATTGTTCGCTGGGCCAATCCCACTGCAGCTTCACTAAGCAAATGTATATGACCAAAGAGACCACTCAGGTCTTTGGACACACTCCATTATCACCTTTGACTCTGCACTTGATTCATGTTTTAACAACATAAAATTTGAGGAGAAGTAGAAGAAGGCCAACCAGCACTTAAACAAATCCACAGGACCCGAGAAGATTAGTTAAAAAATTGTTTTTTTATACAAAAGTTAAAAAATGTACATCATCTTCATCCGCCCTACACGTTTCGCACCCACTGACTCCACCACATTAAATCAACATATCTGATAAATTTAGTAATTACTCCTATTTAAATAATGTAATCCTACTGAAACCTACATATTATAACATGATTTACACACAACTTAGCTAATGATCTATGGCATTAAACTGGTTATATTCCACTTTAAACTAGCAACCAGTTCACCGTGGACCACGACATTCTGCGTCCTTCAGATTACAAAATACATAACATAAAACAACTATGAAAAGGGAAACATGTTAGAAAACATATTAGATTTTAAGACTCATTAAGACTCATTGCCCATTCTGAGCTGGTCCTGCAGCAATTATAATTATATATGTGCCTGAATCCTGCATGCTGGGAGGAAACTATTTGAGACTTAGTGCTTTTATCACAGCAGGACGGTTGCCTGAGACTGAACAAGTCGCTTTGTTGATGCTCAGTCAGTGATACCCTATCCTTATGTGTCTCTCTGCTATATATAATTACTATACAATCCATAGCAATGCAATAATAGGTAAATTATGCTTTCCATGTTATTTGTCTGCTGCTCTCTAATCCACTCAGTCGGGTACAGCTTTAAAGGCAATTTTATTAAACAAACAGGAATTACTTTGGTGCAATCGAGACACAGTTAAAACGGCCTGGATGAATATAGAGCTACAAAGCTGCTTTCCAGGGATTCTAGAGACTTCATTCTGAGCTGAAGTAATGGAATGTTATTGAATATGTTCTCCAATGTACACACCCATAAGGATCCGTCACAAAGGTATAAACACCCTCAAGATTTAAAGTTGTGATGTGCTTAGGGGAATACATATGCAACTACAGGGCTTGTAGCTGAATGAGTCACATGACTGGGCAGTAAATTTAGCATGCAGGTACAGATGCAGGTTGAGAGTAGCTCATTTAAATAATGGTAACAATGTGGTTGTAATAAGGCAAATGTGCTAAATCAGTTCTTTTCTTCAGTGTATACAATAGAGGAGTCAGGGTTCTCAGACGCACCTCTTAGCTTTACTGTTGGCTCAGTTCAATCTAGTCAGCGGCTGACACAAGATATGTACATAAAGGTTTACTCAAAAGGCGCCAGGGACAGATGGAATACACCCTTGTGTGCTGAAAGAGCTTAAATCAGTATTAGACAGGCCTCTATTTCTGATGTTCTCAGACTCACTTTCATCTGGGATGGTACCTATGGATATGGGGAAAGCTGATGTAATTCTTATATTTAAAAAGGGAATACGATCTCAGCCTGGCAATTATAGGTCAGTAAGTTTGACATCTGTGTTTGGCAAGTTCTTTGGAGGCTTGTTAAGGGATCACATTCAAAATGTTGTTGTGGATAATAGCATTATGAGCAGTGATCAACATGGCTTTATAAAGGATAGATCAAGTCAGATAAATTGTATTGCTTTTTACGATGAGGTAAGTAAGATGCTGGACATTGGGGGGCAGTAGATGTAATCTATGGATTTTGCCAAAGCATTTGATACCATACCAAACAAATGAATGCTTTCTAAATTAAGGTAGGTTGGGCTTAATTAAGTTGTTTGTACATGGATAGTAAACTGGCTACAGGATTGGGTATAGAGGGTTGTTGTTAAAGGTGTTAAAGGTACATTTTCTACTTGGAGTTAACTGTCTAAGTGGGGTCCTTCAGGGTTCTATATTGGACTCGCTATTATTTAACTTGTTCATTAATAACTTGGGGAGGGTATTGTATCAGTGTTTGCAGATGACACAAAACTATGCAGCCCAATTAATTCCATCCAGGATGTGTATCCTTGCAACAGAGCTTGACAAACTGGCAAATGAGATTCAGTGTTGTTAAATGTAAAGTCATGCACTTGGGATGTAAAAATACCCAAGCCACTTATAGCCTTAATGGAGCTGCACTAGGCAAATCCATAATGGAAAAGGACATTACGAGTCTGTGTAGATAATAAATGTATTCATTCTGTTTCCAAAGTGCCTGTTCAAAGTCCGAGATCAATTTCAGAAGTGAACTGACCAGCCATGGTGTCTGCCAAATAAATCACTGACTTTTAAGTATGGGGGAGGAGGGCTGCAATCAGAAATCTGGATCTGGTGGATGGAGGGACTTCCCTTTTAAATATCTAGTTTAGTGGAATTTTTAGTTTTAATAGTGGCATTTCCACATAAAAAAAAGCCTGGACAAGAGTCTAGGCCAGAGCGTTGCCCGGCAAATTACTGGAAGAACCCACCATTGATGTGCACTTTTTTGTGCTAGGGAAGCTGTCTTAGGACATGCATTCAGCAATAATATATTATCCTAGGTGCAGTTTCCCCCGACATTAAAATCTGAGGAAACAACAATATGATAAGATGGCTGGCGCAGGTAAGCAGGTCGAGTAGAACAAAGGCCACATTTCCCAAAATGAGATAACTATCTGAAAGAGCAATAACTGCTGCAGAGCTTTATAGCTTTTACATATCATATGGCGGCTGTGTATAAGTCCAACAGGTTGCAATTATAGTTTTATCACCAACTGTCCCATTAAGATTCAAGTCAGCACTGAAGGACAACCTCTAGCAAAAGGGTAACCAAGTAAAACAAAATTCCTCTGCACTATAAGACAATCTTTGGGGACAGAGCAGGCCGGGGAGGTCTGCAGCAAAAATAAAGAGGCTCTCAGGGAGGTAATTAGGGTTTTGGCAGACAGAGTACAGCTAAATAATTTACTCTGATTGCAGGGGGATAAAAAAAAAAAAAAGAACAGCTGTTCAAATTTAAGCTTGAAAAATCTTACAGTGCAACTGCTGCCAACGCCTAGGAAATTATTTATCAGAGAGAAGAGAATCAAATTTGAACAAGAAATATTCTGATACCTGGATTGTCATGGCTACCGCACTGAGAAAACGGTGCTGCCTGGTACCGCTGTGCGACTTAACTGCCAATTATCTGCTTCCTTTATTATCTGCTTGGCAAATGGAAGTTGTGCCGAGCATGTAATCAATGTCAGTGCTACTTCACGTTAGCAGATCTCCAACTGAGATGCTTTCCCCTAAGTTGCTGCCTGTAGTTTTGGACAATCATAAATTTTATAACCGTGTTTCAGGGCATACATATGCTTCTAACTTATGATCAGAGTTGTTTGTAGGGGGGAACAAGTAGGGCACTAAAATCATTTCATACATTTGTGACTAGCATTTTTCCAGAGTTGTCTGTAGGGATGCACTGAATCCACTATTTGGGATTCAGACAAATCACAGAATCCTTCATGAAAAATTTGTCCGAATAACAAACCCAATCTGAATTTGCATATGCGAATTTGGGACAGGAAGGGGGGGGGCAGTGTAAAATACATTTTTTACTTCCTTGTTTTGTGACAAGTGGTTTATCTTCCTGCCCCTAATTTGCATATGCAAATTAGGATTTGGATTCAGTTCTGCAAGGCACAAGGATTCTGCTGAATCCTGCTGGAAAAGGCCAAATCCCAAACCAAATCCTGGTTTTGGTGTGTAAATATTGCTCAAAACAAGTTCAGAGCAAAAACAGGTAAAATTGTCATCAAACATATTTGTACTTTTAAAGTTCTGTCAAATAAAATAAACTGATCTGCAAAATAAGCTTCAACATGACAGGTTTTAGTAGTTCCTTTTAGTTTGGCAGGGCAGCATGCAATACACAAATAATACACAAGCCGTTTTCCCCATTTTGTAACTGTCCTGCCATCAGTAATTGTAGACGAAGGTCCTTTTTCCTGTATGGGTGACAATAGGTATGGGACCTATTATCCAGAATGCTCGGGACCTGGGGGTTGCCCAGGATCTTTCCGTAATTTGGATCTGCATACTTGAAATTTACTAGAAAATCATGTAAACATTAAATAAACCCAATAGGTTGGTTTTGCTTCCAATAAGGTATAATTATATCTTAGTTTGGATCAAGTATAAACTACTGTTTTATTATTACAGAGAAAAAGGTAATCGTTTTTAAAAATTTGGATTATTTCATTATAATGGAGTCTATGGGAGACAGCCATTACGTAATTCTGAGCTTTCTGGATAACACGTTTCCGGATAAGGGATCCAATACCTGTACCTACATCTGATGCATAAGATTTTTCTGTAGCCCCAATTTTAATTTAAGCTCTCAACCATGTGCTATTATTGCACCCTTGATTTTAACCTGCTTCATTTCCAATTCTGCTTTTTTTTTGGGGGGCAGTATATAAACAAATTCAAAGTTTGCCAGCCACCCATAGGACATGCATGTGATTAACAAAGAATCTGTGAGTTTACATATCTGCAGATACATGGAAATGAGAATATAATTACCCTCTATAGAAGGCAATGATCATTTTCTATATAGAGGTATGGAACTGGTCGTCCAGAATGCTTGGGGCCTGGGGTTCCCGAATAAGGGGTCTACAATTTGGATCCCCATACATTAACGGGCAGATTTATCAAGGGTTGAGTTTCAAATTCATGGAGTTTATTTATTTTTATTTTTTTAACTCCCATAAACTCGAAATTTGACCAGTTGAAATTTATGGAAAAAATAGAATATTCTAAACGCAGGTGAAGCAACCCGAAAACTCGAATCGAATTCGAGAAAAAAGCTTGAATGTCAGGAAAGCTACAAACAACTCCAAATTGATCCTCGGATTCTCCAGTTGACTAAAACAGCAATTTGGCAGGTTTTACGTGGCAATAGTCAAATTCGAGTATGATAAAACTCAAAATATAATTAAATTTTTTTTTGAAAAACTCAAACCAAATTTTAACAATTCCATAGTCAAATTTGACAGTTTTGCCCATAAAAAAAAACTTGAAAATCAAAATTCGATTTTTCAATTCGACCCTTGATAAATCTGCCCCCAATGCTGCAAAAAATAATTTAAACATGATGGGGAAAAATTTACTAAATTCACGTGAAGGATTCGAAGTTCAAACCGATTCAATCGAATTTCGAACGTAGGATTTATTTGTTTGGTCGAATATGTGAATAGGGAATCGTTGAACGATCAAATACATTCGAATAGAGTCGAATGAACGAATATTCTATCATTCGACCAGCGAAGGATTTTAATTTTAAAGTTTATTCGATTGCCTACTTCGGCAGATTGGACCTACCGAATTGCAATAGAAGCCTATGGGAGTCCTGATCGAATAGGATTCGTAAGATCGAAGTCTTCGATCGTTCGAAACGTACGAATCATTCGAATGATCGAATTATTTATTTGTTCAGT
>CM044435.1:12800455-12812940 GCA_024363595.1 Xenopus borealis | reverse complement strand
ATCGAATATCGAATAGAAACAAATTTTTTTGGGGGAATAATAGTAAATTTGCCCCTAAATAAACCTTAGGATTGTTGTGCACAAGGTATTATTGGGTTATTGCAGAGAAGAAGACACTTTTAAAAATTTAAATTATTTGATTTAAAATGGAGCCTATGGAACACAGTCTTCTGTAATTCAGTGCTATCTGGATAACAGGTTTCTGGATAACGGATCCCCCTTTACTGCTATAATTTCCCAACCATTCAATCTATTCTCTCTCTCTCCCAGAAGCAGGCATGAGCTAACAGTAATATTAGTTTCATTATTCTCTCTTACTAAACTTTTATTTTTGAACTTCTCTTCATTACATTCTATCTGCTGTTTCTCTTGCACACCCACACAAAGTGCCTTACTATGTCTCATCACTACATCAATCCCTCATTACATCTGCTTCACTTTCTTTACAACATTCAGAAAATTATGTGCGCTTGGTATAAATTTTAATGATCATTATGGGGGTTATTTAGCAGCCTTACATGTAGGGAGGTTTTAAAATCAGAACAGACCGTAGGAGAGAATTTCTGCCTCATCAGAAAATGAATTTTTCTAAAAAGGAGCTCCCTAAAGCGACTCATGTTCTGCTTTAAACTTTCATATCGCAGCTGAAAGGGTTCATGTATAGAAACGCTCAGGTACTTTTTGCCTCTTCTTTAAACCTACAAACAATAGGTCCTATAAGCCTCCTAGAAACGTATAATAGGCTCTATAGGCTTCCCTGTCTCACATAGGCATTTTAATATAAAACACAGCTCCTGTATATAAGATAATAACTTGCTAGAAAAAGCTAAAATACTACTAAGTGTCTTATGAATCACACAACAAGTCCATTATGAGAGTGAAAGCTGAAAGCCATCTCTATACGAGTTCTGTACAAGAACAAAACAAATGTTTGTCTTGCCATTTATACTTGTATTAGGTGCAGAAATTGAGACCATGTTACACCCAAAGCAAACATGACAGACATTGCTAAGCCATTGTCTTCCTGGAACAATACAGTTCGGCTATACAAAAATGTGGCCGAAGGTTAAGGTTTGAGTAAATACAGGATCCTCTAACAGGATATAAAATAGACGTCACCACTTGATAGTAGAAAGAATACAAGCATAGAAAGTTCCCGGGAACATGATGAAGAGAATGACGATGAGCTGGTGTGTAATGGCATTTATACATCTGTTTAGTGGACTTGTTCCTTATAAGCAGCTGTTATGAATAGCCATGTGAGGAATGCACATAAAATGGAGTAAACTAGCATTGCAAGTCATATGGTATGACAATGGCTGCTGGAGCTGATTTATTTCACAATTTATTCTAAGTTTGATACCATATCCCATTCTCCCTTTTAAAATACTGTAATTAATTTCACATGAAGCACTTCTAATTTGTGCTAGGCAGTTTTAGGTTATACATACATGTGTGTTTTATCAAAATATATTCTAAAACTGACTGAGAATAGTTTACTTTGTCTCACTGAGCTTTCTTATCTAATTCATTCTAATCTGATAATTAATCCTGTTAAAGGACAAGGAATTAAATTCATACCAGTGATCCCTGGGAAAGTAGTGAAGGTACTAAGCCTTGTGCTTAGAGGTTAAGTACCAAAGTCATTTTCCCTACTGTAGCTCCTGCTAAATGTGCCCCAGCAATCACCCATCAGATAGACCCTGAAAGGGAAAGGGAAGGGAAAATGCATAGTTGGCAGATGAAGATAAACCAAGAGGAAATGCTAAGAGGATTTATTTTCTCAATATTTCTTGGGTAAGGTTTGCTTTTGTTTGATAATTTTCTCTGCATATGAAAACAGAAAAACTGAAAAAATACAAAATAACATTTCTAAAAATTAAGGCAAAGTGGTTGTTTAATAGTATTCTTAAATGTGACTGGGCAAGGAAATCCTTGCCAATCAATAAACAATATTTTCTATTAATGGGAAATACAAAACTTGCCACACAAAATCCTCTATCATATTACTCATTAACTTATTTGTCAACGGCTAATAAAGTACAGTGTACCAAACCATGACAGCTTAGCGTTTGTGTATGGGTATGTAATATGTACGGGGTCAAAGAAGGATGAATAATGGGTGTCCATAAAGCAGCATCTGTAGGTTGAGTCTATTGGAAGGTACTGTGGCTGTGGGATAGCAGGTATAGTAGGGAGATATGATGCCTGTAGTAGCAGTGGTACAATATCCTCTAGGAAGGGACTGTGGGATAGCTATATACAGTTTATCACCATTTCCCTTGCTGAAGTACATCTCCCAGTGTACACCAACAACTAAAGACTGCTGGGGCATTTAAAACTCAAAAACTATTTCAGCTGAAGGGACATGGGATGGACAGTCCAAAAATAAAAAAATTGGCCATTCACCAAATGGTTGCACTCATGCAACCCTTTGAAGAGAGTTATTGTTCAGTTTTAATATATGTAAAATTGATCAGGGCTATATACTATATATATATATAAATATATATATAAAAAAAAAAAAAAAAAAACATATATATATGCAAACCAAGACATCAGCCTGAGACTGTGATGAAGGTAAGTACAGCCATTTTCCTAGTACCCACTTTGCACACATGTATACAAATGAGGAGCAGTTCCAAAGACAAATAGCCAGTCAGCCAGCGCTGCCTCGTTGTACCACCGCTTACCTCATATTTACTACGCCCATTCATCAGAGCAAGACATCCCTCCAGTGGGAGTCTATTTGGAGCACAGCATTGGCCTGATTACTGCGATAAACACCACAATTACTTAATGACCGTTTCTAAATGATCTTTGACAAAAAGGAAAGCAAGGCAATAAAAGTACATTTTGGAAAGATTATAATTTAAATAGAGTCAAGGATCACTGAAATCATAAAGTCTTTCATTCTATTTTAATGTTGACTTTCACTTCAGAGCGGAGTGCCTCAGGATACCCTCATATTCAACCTTCATTTTTAAAGGGGACCAATGTCAAAAAATGTAAACAAAATATAAACTTCCTCATGCTGAAATAAGAAACTTTCTAAATACAATCAATTAAATATTCTGCATAATTTCTCTGAATTTATTACAACTTAGAGAAGCCGACAGGACCATCAAATGGGCTAATCAAAAATTCTATACCAAATATAATAAAGCGGATACCTTATTAGCCAGGAAATTAAAAGGCCTGGGTATTTCACCTAATATTCCTCACAAAATCAAAACAAGCTCAGGCCTCTTATCAGCCCATCCCCACATAATTTTAGAGGAATTTGAAAACTTCTACTCCAACCTTTATAGGAAAGAAACTAAGTTTTCCTCGCAAAAGGCAGACCAACTGTTTAAACATATAGAACTACCCCCGATTGCTTCCAACCATAGAGAATTATTAGATAACCCAATTTCAATATCTGAAATTTCAACAAGCTATAAAAATCTTAAAATTAACACCACACCAGGTCCTGACGGCTTCTCAAGCCAATATTACAAAAAATACTCAGATATCTTGAGCCCACACCTGACAAACACATTTAACTATATTGCACAGGGTCATTATTGGACACAGGATTCCTTAAAGGCACAAATTGCTGTTATCCCAAAGGAAGGGAAAGATAACACCCAATGCGCCAACTACCGCCCCATTTCAATTCTAAACCTTGATCTTAGAATCTTCGGAAAGATCTTGGTTTCTAGACTAAACAAATTCTTAGCCACCCTCATACATCCTGACCAAACTGGATTTATTCCGAAAAGATATACATCCGACAACATCAGGCGGGTTCTTTACTTGACTCGGATTGCGACCTCAACACAAATTCCATCTATGCTTTTGAGTTTAGACATCCAAAAAGCATTTGACACCATTTCTTGGGACTATCTTTCATATATTTTATCCAAATGGGGTTTTGGCCAACATATAATAAAATCACTTTATACATCTCCTTCAGTCTACATTAAATGGGGCCCCTTCACTACCTCGAATTTCGATCTTGAAAGAGGAACAAGGCAAGGATGCCCCTTATCTCCTGTGCTCTTTGCCCTTGCTATAGAACCTTTGGCCAGACTTATTGAAAACCACCCTCAAATACATGGTATACCACACTTTGGTAAACAATATAAAGCATGCTTTTTTGCCGATGATGTTATCCTAACTCTCACTAAGCCTTTAACCTCACTTCCCCATTTAACAAATTTACTAGATCAATTTGGCCAAATCTCAGGACTGAAGGTCAACAATTCTAAATCAGAAGTCCTAAACTTAAACCTTCCCGCCCACGTAATTAAATTAATCCAATTAAACTATGATTTTTCCTGGAACTCCTCTCACTTAAAATATTTAGGAATTCATCTCACCCCACACCTCTCCACTCTCTACAAACATAACTACTTACCTATGTGGAAGAATATCAAACTTTTACTTACTAAATGGAATAAACACAAAATTTCATGGTTAGGTCGAATTAATGCAATTAAGATGGTAATATTACCCAAAGTGCTATATCTATTCCGATCATTACCAATCCCAGTACCCAAGAAAGATTTGGATCAAATGAAAAAATCTTTAAATGATTTTATATGGTCATTTGGTTACAAGAGAGTCTCAGGAGTGACACTACAGAAAAACAAACGAAATGGGGGCCTAGCTTTACCTAACTTATTGAAGTATTATCAAGCGGCCCAACTAACCCCAATTTCTCAAATGTACTTTCATACCCCTCCGATATGGGTACAACTAGAGCAAGCCCTAATCTCCCCGATTTCACCAACAGCCCTCCCTTGGATAAAAGCTGAACTCCGGCCAAAAGGAATGTCTGAATTTTCTAAACATCTACTTTCTATTTGGGACTCTGTTAAACTTCCTGCCAAGCTAATTTCTCCTCACAAACCGGCAACCCCCCTATGGGGCAACCCGGAATTCTCACCTGGTTTAACATCCTCTCCCTTTCAATGATGGAAATTAAATAATATAAACTATATCTCAGACCTTTATTTCCCTTCTGGTAAAATTACCTGGGAAGCATTCGAAAGTAAATTCTCACCGCCTATCACGGAGAAATTCCGCTTCCTACAAATCCAACATTATTTACACTCCATTACCAACAGTCAGAATCCACCGGCCAATTGTGTAAACTCCACCTTCGAGAACATATGTACAAAATATCCCTACACGAAAGGTTTAATTTCCACACTATATCAAGCCCTAATGGTTCAATCTAATGAATCTCCTCCATCCTATTTGAAACCTTGGGATCAGGAACTAAGACAAACTCTAGACCCAAAGGCTTGGGAGAAAATATGGGAACAGATAAACAAATGTTCTATTAACTTAGGCCAAATTGAAACATTGGTCCTCACTCGCTGGTATCTGACTCCCGTCAGATTACACAAAATGTTTCCCTCACAATCACCGTTGTGTTTTAGGAATTGTGGAGGGGAGGGAACGATGGCCCACATATGGTGGCAATGCCCATTAGTGCAAAGATTTTGGTCAAGGGTCTTTGGCCTAATTGATTCTACTATTCATATCAACATCCGGAAAGACCCATGGATGGCGCTATTTAATAACTGGATCCCAAATATCAATGGTTATTCCAGAAAACTAATCACATTTATTCTAACAGCAGCCAAACAACTTATAGCCAAATCATGGAAATCCCCTCAACTTTCAATTCCAAAATTAAAGGCGCGAATAACAGCAATAATGATAAATGAAAAATTGACATCCCTTTTATCCGGTACCCACCACAAATTCCTGCAAATCTGGCAACCTTGGGCACCTCGAGGTACCAGTGGGGGCCTTTGTTTGTCCTCCCTCTCGGACTAAGTTACATATTCGAAATAGTTCTTCTTACATGATTGAAGGTTACTAAAAGAAGTGTGGATCCCCAATGGTCTCACCACATACTACTCGCAGAAGCACCTCTCCTGACATAGTAGGACAAATTGCTAATTTAACAAAACATTAGGGCATCATGTTTGTGTTGTTGTTATAAGTTTATTATATTGCTATATTCAAAAGCAGAGATATTTGTAATAATTATAAGACAACTTGTAATTTTTTACAGTCTTTTATTGAACTTTGGTTATTGGAAACTTGAAATGATTACATATTTCTGTAACGTGAAAACTGCAATAAAAAAAAAAAATATTTAAAAAAAAAAAAAATATTCTGCATAATTTCTGAAATAATCTAATTTATCTTCACTAAACCCCTCTTAGCATCTGTTTCTCTTCATTTTATTGTCATGCAGCAGTTGGGTGTCACTGACAGTTAGATCAATATAACTTATGGGGGGGGCTTTCTTTCCTAGCAGATGTATTAGAGCTCATGTCAATAACAGATTCCAATACAAACAAAATCTAACAAAATACCTGGCTTTTGCACAAATCCTGCATGTAATAGGGTGAGCTCTAACACAACTTATAGGCAAAAGGAGCCCCCTATAAAATATATTGGATCGAACAGTCAATGAATATCTGACACCCAACTGCTGCATGAAGACCGAATGAAGAGAAACAGATGCTTAGAGAGGGTTAGTGAAGATGAACTTGATTATTTCAGAAACAGTACACAATTTTAAATTGATCATATTTAGAAAACTTCTTATTTTAGTATGATGAAGCTTATATTACATTTTCATTTTCACGATAGTTCCCCTTTAATATTTGTTAATATCTGTTAATGGAGAGAAATCCATATACAAATTTTATCATGAAGGATGAACCACCCTTTCAAGTAATTGCCTGATTCTTGCAAATGTATTGTTAAAAGGAACTTCTGGATAAACACACAAACCTTTGTCACTGTAGTCATCCACCAAGACAATCTCTGCAAGGAGTTCTGGGGGCGACCGGTTAAGGACGCTGTGCACTGTGCGCAGGAGCGTGGACCATCCTTCATTATGAAAGGGAATGATGACGCTCGTGTTCGGTAACTTCGAAAAATAAAACTTGTCCTTGCAGCTAAAAAACCGGGGAAGAGAGAAAAATGGACAGCTGTCAGCTTTACATGCAGAGCAAGCCCTGAGCTCACATCCACTGGGAAACAACACACTTAGGGCCCTTACACACGGGCATTTTTACCTGCGCTCCCCTGCGTTCCGTTTTTCTGCGTTCAGCCGCAGGGGAGCACGGGTATAGACATACTCAATTATTTTCAATGGGGCTGTACTCACGCGAACACATGTAGGTGTGGAACACAGGAAAAATGCAGCATGTTGCGCTTGAACCTGCGTTCGGCGCCTACATGCGTTCGTGTGATACAGCCCCATTGAAAATAATTGAGTGCGTCTATACCTGCGCTCCCCTGCGGCTGAACGCAGCAAAACAGAGCGCATGTAAAAAAGCTTGTGTGTAAGAGCCCTTACACTGGGGGAAAACACCAGTTGAGATTTGTGAAAGCACAGATGGGACCAGTAATGGGCTATTTGGATATTGATATATATGATATTAAGGAGAGTGAGGAAGCAGAATGGGTCCCAATGGGAAGATGTCTGCACGGCAGAACAATTTATCATTCTTCTGTAAAACAATCTTTAGAACTGAAAACACTGTCAGCATGAAATCTTTTGGGCAATATATATCTCTACACAAAGCAGATGAAGTGTTCACCAATGTAAGTAATAGGGTTGTCTCAAGAATTCTCAGATTAAGCCAGCCACTCCAGCTTTTATAGTTTGCATTTTTCCCTGAATAACTATATTGGAAACATTTTTTATTTTGCACAGACTATTTATCCAGTTTTATTTTTACACTGAACTGTTCCTTTAAAATGCATAAGCTTCTCTCCGCCTGCACATTCTAAAGTGTACAGTGTGGGGTAGGTTTGCACTTTGCATTCTTCCCTGCACTTTTTAACTGCTTAGCACAGATATTTAAATATTAATGTTTAAGTACAGTTTTATGTACAGACCATGTTCAAAAGAAGGTGGTTATTACGTATAGCTATTTTTCCTGGGCTATACTGTGCCCCAGCTAGTTATGCCCTCAGTGATGAAAATTTCTCCCTTTTAGTCTAATCTAAAAGTTAAATATTTAAAAAAAAAAAAATCAAGATATGGCAACTTATTTGGTATCAGTTTAAAAATAAATACAGGCATGGGATCCATTATCCAGAAAGCTCCGAATTACGGAAAGGCTGTCTCCCATAGATGCCATTTTATTCCAATAATCAGAATTATTGAAAAGGATTGACTTTTTTTCTGTAATAATAAAACAGAACATTGTACTTGATCCAAACTAAGATAGAATGAATCCTTAATGGAAGCAAAACCAGTCTATTGGCTTAATGTTTAAATGATTTTCCAATACACTTAAGGTATGCAGATCCAATTTATGGAAAGATCCATTATGGGAAAAACCCCAGAGCATTCTAGAGAGACACTATTGCATTAGACTTCTAGTACCTTAACACAGTCAGTTCATACAAATTGTTACTAAAAATAAATCATAAACATCAATCAGAAATTATAAGCGATAGCAATCAATCAAGGAGAAAAAAAAAAACAATTAATAGCCAAATTGATCAGAATATAGCAGTACAGGTATAGGACCTGCTATCCAGAACGCACGGGACCCGGGGTTATCCAGATATATTGCCTTTCTGTAATTTGGATCTTCATACCATTAATTAAACCCAATAGGATTGGATTGCCTCCAATAAGGATTAACTATATATTAATTCAGATCACGTACAAGGCGCTGTTTTATTACAGAGAAAAATGAAACTATTTTTAAAAATTGAATGATATCATTTAAACGTAGTCCGTCGGAGGTGGCCTTCCCATAATAAGGAACTTCCTGGAAACAGGTTTCTGGATAGCTGATCCCATACTTGTAGCCAAGTCACCCGCTGCTTCACTTCCTATTAGGATATGTATTCCACCTTTAATGTATGCTTTCTTCTTCATTTTAAGGATAATTAGTGCTATGTGTATTGCTTGACATAACTTCCTTTTCTGAGAATTAAAAAAAAAAACATCCGACCACACTAGAATTCCTGATTGGGCCTTATATATTATTTAAAAAGCACAATTTAATTGGATCAGGGACAAAGTTGATAAAATTCAACGAAAACCCTAATCAGGATCTGACTGGACCTTTGGGGGTCCACCGTGTTCCATACCTCCGGAGCCACTGCGGCGCATTTGTAATGCATGCACGGATGCTGGTACATGAGTGGATGCCAGTGCATGCGCGAATGCTGGCGCATGTGCGGACTATGATGCGTAAACACCAGTCATGCTGCCACTGACCCTCAAATTTTTTTACTTGGGCCCAGCTAAATGGGGAGAGTGCCCAGTTCGACCCTGCAGTCCAGCAACTGGGGCCAGAAAGGAGTTTAGGTCCAACCCTGACCCGAATTGTATGATTTTTTCAGAGGTTTTTCCCCCTAATTGCTCAAATTTTGAGGATAGGGACCTCTCCCACTGACTTATATACAACCTAGGCAGGTCTGAGATGCTGGAATTTTGGATTCACAATTTTTCCATTCTCAGGTTATAAAAATTCCCACAAAAAAAATGCAGATTTTATAGTAAAATAACAAAATATAGAATTTTTCATGTTTTTTGGCATTCGGATTTTAAAGGAGACCAGTTACCGAAAAAAATGATTCCAAATCTTATTTTATCATTTTAGTCAAGCAAAATGAACTTTAATTACACAGTAAAAATTATTTGAATCTTGTTGGGACTGAATAATTAAAGCAAGGAGGCAGCAGCCATATTGTGGACACTGTTATTAAAGCAAGCCTTGCAACTCAAAATCTTGTTTTTGCACCAGAACGGGAGACCTGATGTCATCCCCATGCACTGATTACACAATTAAATGGTAATGAGAAAGGAATGTGGGGAGTGCAGTGGCATCTATAAAGTGCTGAATGGAAAGTTAAAGTAATTGCTTGCCCCACCTCTATGCTTAAGGTATAAAGGAGGGGCAGGCAAGATTTGATTGATAGCTGAGATTTTTAAATGAGTTTACAACAGCTTTGAATGCTTAAATAAGCATGGCTTTAATATTTAATTTGAAAAGAACTTTTATTATACAACTTTTTATGTCTGGTGACAGGTCCTCTTAAATAAATAACCCCTTTAAATCAATATGATCTGATTAGTAGCTTGGGGAGACAAATATGGTGTCATGTTCTTCGCCTAAGATCCAACTGGATGAGAGTCAGTGAATTTAAATAAACTATAATATCAAGTCCAGGCTGAATCTTCAGTAAGACATTTATATACAAAATTGAAAATGTTTTTAAAAACGAGGTTTGCTTGCTTTTTTTTATTTATAGTGCTGTGTGTGCAGCTAATATGTAAAATCTAGTGCCAATACAAGTGTGAATAAGCATTGTGTAATAACTCCAGCCTATTTTGAGATAATATTGCTTTTAAGGTCACATACTCTGGAAAAAAAATTTCTGTAAAAATAATATGCTGGGACTGATGGCTGGGTGTCATACGATCAAGGTAAAGTTCATTTACTTTTGGAGCTTCCCTTTAATAATAATAATAATAATAATACACAGTAATATACTCTAAAAGCAGAATTTCACCTTTTTTGCTTCCAATTTATTTCTAAATTCATTTCGTATTCACAAGAACCCAACAAGATAGAAGTGGAAGGTGTGTAAATCATCTCTTACAATACAGTGGCATATACTAACTGTAGACCACAATAACCTTCGATATTATGCTTGTCCAAGAAATCATCCAAGCCCTACTTAAAGAATCATCCATCACATCACCAGGTAGTGCATGCTACAACTGCACTGTCCTCACTGAAGAACCACCTACACTGCTTCAAATGAAAGTCCTTTTCTTCTAGTCTGAATGGGTGGCCTCTGGTGCAGTGATCCTCTTTATGGGTAAAAAGATCCTCCACTATTTGTCTATAAGGTCCACTAATGTACACAGTATGGGACCTGTTATCCAGAATGCTCAGGTCCGTTGGTTTTCCAGATAAGGGGTCTACATTTTCCTTCTGTGTTTAACCCTAGGGAAATCCTTTCCCCAGTCCCAGGCCATGATAACATCTGGCTTTAGATAAAAACAAACCCCTAAACCTTTTTTTTTTTTTTTAATAATTTTTGTTTTTATTATTTTTCAGAGAGAAAAAAGAGGTATTACAGAAAGAAGAGCATCAGTTCCATTTACATAAAGAAAAGCATCGAATCTGTATACAGAAAGGAGAATCATTTTTTCCTGTATGTACAGAAATAAACAGTCCCCCTAAACCTTTTTAATCCCTCTTCCCCTTGTAAACAGGGTGTAACAATAAAAATGCATAGACCATTCACATAGTTCATTGCACTTTTTATCTCGACCTATACTAAAGAAATGGAAGTTTGCTCATTTTCTGTTTTTTGGACAGCTGTTTTTGATTTTTTAAATGTTCTTTGACTTTTAGGACTGGGACAGACAGGGAGATTCGGGGAGATTCTGTCGCCTGGCGTTTAATCGCAGGCGACAATCTCCCCAAACTCCCTTCTCCCTGACCGCCGCTTGTTTAAATGAAAAAGTGCAAGCGCTGATACATACGCGGCGATTTCCGGAATCGCCCGAAGTTACTTTGTGAGGAAACTTCGGGCGATTCCGGAAATCGCCACGCGCTGCGTGTGCACAGCGCTGCGTGTGCACAGCGCTGCGTGTGCACAGCGCTGGCGCTTTTTCAATTAAACAAGCGGCGGACAGGGAGAAGGGGAGATTGTTGCCTGCGATTAAACGCCAGGCGACAGAATCTCCCCGAATCTGCCTGTCTGTCCCAGCCCTTAGCATTCATAAATATATCTATAAATATCTAAATTATATATGCCTTGGCATAATCCTTTCCACAGTGGCCCTACAGGACACACATGTATTTGAAAAACAACTTGCTTGATGGGGAGGGCGTCTGTTAAATAATCAGGAAGAAAACCTATTGTTTAACGTACCAGAATGGCAAAGTTAATGCTAATCAAGTTTTAAAAGAGCTCATATTTAGGCATAGATCTACAACGGTGCTCTGAAGTCCTGAAAATAAAACTTGGAGGAATGTTAGCCTTCTTACAGAACAGCTTCCACTGATGCATTGTTTTTGTTTAGCTCGCAGAACATCACACATGCTAACTAGTGATTGGTTAGTAAGAATTAAAAGAATCTTTTTTTTTTTTTACCTGTTGCTACATTACCTACATCTCTCTGGGCAGTTGCATTAAACACAATAGAAGCAATTAACAACAGTACTCCAGGCAAGGGATAATCAGCAAGAGGATGTTCCAATAAAATGCACAAAGTGCATATAACAAATAGCAAATGCTTTCAACTTGTATGATGCATATTTTTTTCTTGCTTAAATAGCAAGGGAGATTAATTTATTTGCAACCTATTTTACTCTTTTTTAATTCTTTGTTTAAACTGAGAAGAAATTAGGAGAGAAATACAAATAATCAGGGGGAAGAAAGAGCATTAGTTCAGTGTGCACAAGTCACTGAAAGGG
>CM044435.1:12781816-12799068 GCA_024363595.1 Xenopus borealis | reverse complement strand
TATATATATATATATATATATATGGTAGGTCCTTTCAGCAGATACAAGGGCACCATTCCAATTGGAAGAAAGTTCCTTCTAAATATTCAGAAACGTTTTTGTTTTTTTACAGTAAATTGTGAAATTGAGGATTGGTTGTAATGGCTGATATATTAAATAGCTTCAAGAAAGGAGTTGGAAGGCTTTTTAGCGAGTGAGGGAATACAGGTTTATGGAAAATAGCTCATAGTACAAGTTGATCAAGCCTAACAAAAGAACAATGGGAAGGTAACCAGATAGCAGCTCTCTAACACAAGATAACATCCTGGTAGATGTAAGAACAGCACTCAGTAGTAAAAGCCAAGTCCGACTGAGACACATTCAGTTACATGAAGTAGGAGAAATAACAGCCTGCCAGAAAGTAGTTTCATCCTAAAGTGCAGGCACACTGGGGGCAGCTGGGAAAATGACAATATGTCTATCCCCATGTCAGATTTCAAAATTGAATATAAAAAAATGTGTTTGGTCTTTTGAATTGGATTTCAGTGCAGAAGTCTGCTGGAGTAGAACTACTTACTGAAGCGTTTTGAAAAAAACATGTTTTCCCATGACTGTATCCCTTTAAAAAATAAAACTGTTGCATGATAGACCTATTTATAGAATAGATTTTGTTATTAAAAACATTGAGTGTTATTGTTCCTTTAAGAGTCTTAACAGCTAGAGGCAGTTTGTTTAGTTGATAAAGGACAGCATATTTATTTCAGGTCTGACCCTGAAATAAAGTACCCAAACTAGTTTAGTCAGTTGGACAACAAGTAAGTTGTGACACGGCTTATTGCATGAGACTTGCTAATATATCTGTAGTGATATCACATCTTATCTATTCCCCACCTGCTTTCCACCTACACCCACCACTTACTCACCTCTTGCTTCTGCATTCACTTAGCTTCATCAGTAAGGGCAGAGCGATTTTGCAGACATACATATAAATAAATATCATAGCACAAAACTAAATGGGATTAGCTATCACACACTTTGAAGCCACATAATAAGGGTACTTACTTGGGATGTCGGATGTCTGGAAGAGACCGATTAAGTGAGATTTTATCGCTGACAAATATGTTGAATCCATTTTCTCTATAAGCTTGGTCCACACGATCTGCATCTGTCATTGGGAAAGGCTTCCCCTGCTCCCCATTCCCTTGTGAAATAAAGTATGACCATTAAAAAAACATTCACTGAGATGAAAAGATTCTCTCTGTATTTAAGCATAAAGGGGTCATCACAATAACTTAAATACATAATTTGGTATGTTACCAGATCCTTCATGCACCATTCTTCTAAATATTGAACCAAGTCATAACTGGTTAAAATTTGTGCTAAATGGGTAAAAAAAAAAATCACCATTGCTAAACAAATATTATGGTACTCATGTCTACAATTAAACTTACCATCAAACCTTTCACCACCAGCCATTTTATGCTTTGTCGTTCAATTTAAAGGACTTATCTGGCCTAGGAAAGCTATATACATAGCTGTATAGGAACAATTATCCTTAAACCCATTATCCAGAATTACAGGATAGCCATCTCCCATATACTCTATTTATCTGAATTGTAAAGAAAAATTTCCTTTTTCTCTGTAATAATAGAATCCTGGAACTATCCAGTGTAATGGAAGCGTCCATATGTGACAAGCTTATATATAAAATAAATACATGTAGATGCAAAAATGATAAGACCCACATTTAGAATAGGAGGTGTATTTTAACTTATATTAAGGGGCAGATTTACTAAATTCATGTGAATAGTTCGAAGTTCGATTGTACGATTTTTTCAGATATTCGAATATGCAAATTTGGCCACTTCGATCATCGAATACGCAAAATTCAAGCGTATCTAATAGATCGAATGATCAGATATTTGACAATTCGACCATTCGATGATCGAAGCATCTAGTAAGCATAATGAGTAGGTAAAAATCTCTCATTAAATGGTAGATACCAATGAGGTGTGTAAACGTTTGCTTTGTAACAGAATGTTGGCCATATAAAAATTACACAGTACAAATTCTATGAATAATCTAATAATATACAGCAGGAAATAGGATGGATTGCTATATACTAGTATGAATAAGCTGCTTGTAGTTTATGTCAAAATCTAAGATATCATTAAAGTACAAAGGCATGTGGTATCAACTTAAAATCAGCAACAAACTTAAAAACATGATTTGCCTTGAACCCTAAAGATGCTTCAGGACTTAATATAGGTTTTTAAAAATATTTACCTATTTGTTCGCTTTCTTTCCTAATTTGCTCATAGTTGTGCCAGTCTTTCTTTTGGGGTACTTTTTCATCTTTGACTTTCTCATCCCTTTGTTTGACCAATAAAACCTAAAAATGAAAAGAAGAAAGTGTTAAATTTAACAAGAAATGACTGTTCCTCTAAAGCCAGAATCAAATGGCATGGTTGAATTTATAAAAAATGTGAATATTGCTGTTGGGTCACTCTTGTAAATTAGGGAATCTAGATTTGCTTTCACATATATCCTTTTTAGTAATGGGTCTTTTTAAGTTTCAGCTCCATATAGGTCAGTGCTCAGATCTCTCATTATGGTTCAACTGGAGCATGGTTTCTCTAGTCTCCCATATCCCTTTGTTCTTAACTCAAGCCCGTCGCAAAGCCCAAAATCCAAATTTTGCTCTGTGCAGCATATCTTATCCTTAAATGGAAAAATGTCTGGTAATGGTGTAATGGAGTCGTTTTCTTTCAGTTCTACAAGAAAGTGTAGTCCTAATGACCACTAACTGGTTGTTGCATGCACCAATATTTCTCCAGTCTTGAACAGGATTTCAGGACAGAATTTTCCTGTATATTGCATAGAATAAAAAAGCAAATCATGGTAGGTACAGAAGAGTATTTTTCCTATTAGTGGGAAATCTCTATAATATCCAGTGATCTGGATAATCTGTAGATTTGGGTTACAAAGGCTATTTACAGGATAAATTCAATCCTTGGCATGCAATCAATGTGGTTTCAGGAGTGGCCAAAGACACACGGACAACAAATCGAACAACAAATCTATTAACAAGTTGCCCCTAATTTTCAACATGGGATTATAGTCTGTGAAGGTAACTTCTCAGTTTGGTCTTCATTATTTATTCTTTATAGTTTTTGAATTGTTTGCCATCTTCCTCTGGCTGTTTGCAGCGTTCAAATTTGGGTCACTGACCATCTAAAAAACAAATGCTCTGAAAGGCTACAAATGTATTGCTACTATTATTTATTAATAGTAGGAGTGGCTCACATTTAACTTTTAGTATGCTACAGAATGGCCAAATCTAAGCAACTCAGTTTGGTCTTCATTATTTATTCTTTAGGGCCCTTACACACAGGCGTTTGTGACCTGCGCTCCGTTTGGCTGCGTTCAGCTGCAAGGAAGCGCAGGTCTAGACGCACCTCATTCTTTGCGTTCGGTGCTTACACGAGTCTTGTGGGTACAACCTCATTGAAAAGAATGAGGTGCGTATAGACCTGTGCTTCCCTGTGGCTGAACGCAGCCAAACGGAACGCAGGGGAGCACAGGTCACAAACGCCCGTGTGTAAGGGCCCTTATAGTTTTTGAATTGTTTGACTTCTTCCTCTGGACATTGCAGCATTCAAAATGGGGTCACTGACCCCATCTAAAAAACAAATGCTCTGTAAGGCTATAAATGTATAGTTACTTTTTATTACTCCTCTTCCTACTAAGGCCCTAGCAAACAGATTGCTAATGTTACAAACGGAGAGCTGCTTAATAAAAGCCAAATAACTCAAGAATCACAAATAATAATAAAAAAAAGGAAAAACAGTCCTACATTTTATACTAAAACTTAACTCAAAAAAATAAAATCCCCTACAAATTATTTATCAATTCACCCACACAATTCACAAATATAAAAATTGTTAAGTACATATACCTGCTATATCTAAACCAACGCATAATTAAATAAAAAAGTACAACTATATTCAATAAAGAATTAATATGGTACATAAATACATACAACTAATGGATTTCTATAGACTGCACTAAGACGATTGGGACAGGGTAGGCAGAATATGAAAGATAAATGTCTCCACCTGTTTCTTGCAGCTGCGGAAAATGAATGCTTCATTCAGTGTAGCTTTAATTTGAAATGCATGACACTTAGTCTCTTCTCCCAGTGGTAACCATGGAGCCTGCTCTGGTGTTGTGTCCCAGGCAGTGGCACAGTGTTCTGTCTGACTGCAGGAGGATAGGCCCAACTGTCAGTAGCTTTTACCGACTGTCATTTGCACAAGCTCATCTGTATGTATAGCACTTAGTATGATGCAATCTGGCAGTGATAGCAAAGACCGACAGACATGGGCTACAGGACTGAAAACAACCCTACATTTTAGAACATCTACATTTAATAATAATGAATACATATATGGTGTGGATTCTAAAGCAGGGCATGGAAATATGCCTGGGGCAAGCTAAATTGCAGTGCCACAAACACAGGAGAAATAGCATTCGAGATATATATATATTTTTTATATATCCACAGGTGACAGCACTACAAGGAGTATACTAAGCAGAAAACAAAAAATAAATAAACTACATCAGGTTTATTAAATCAGATTTAATAAACCTGAAGTAGTTTATTTATTTTTTGTTTATTATACACCTTGGATTGCGGTCACCTGTGGATATATACTGTTTACAAAAAAAAAAGCAATGATCACATATGGATTACTCAATCTTAATTTAATTATTGGCAGCAAATCAGACAAGAAGAAAGCTTACAACACAAGTCTGTTTGGATTTATTATGGGAGCTTTGTCATGGAATTTTCAGGATCGCCAAAAGCACACCGATACCCCATGTCCTATTAACGTTTGTGATCTATGGTTTTTGAAAAGTGAAGAAATGGTATCCTTTATCCAGAATTCAAAAATAAAGTTCCCAATTATAGGAAGGAGCATTCCATACAGTCAATTTTAAAGGAGAAGGAAAGTCCTTTTACACTCAGGGGTAACAAATGTTAGGCACCCCCAAGTGATTGCATTAAGTCACCTCCCACTGGGCAGGTGCTCCTATCAGGAGAAAACGGCACCATTCCGGGGATTCTTTCAGTGAGCACCATGGAGTGATCGGCTTCATGCTTTCATCTTGGGGCTGCACATGTGCAGCAGAAACTTTAATGAAAAAGTCAGCTATTTCATTCTACTGAGCATGCGTCTGCCCCGGCGACGGATCACCCCCGAATCTCCCCGTCTGGCCTAAGCCTAAAGCAAATAATCCTAATTTATATAAAATATTTTGGTGAGAAAATCCCTTATCTGGAAAACCCTAGATCCCGTGCATTCTGGATAATACATACTATATCTGTAGTAGGTAAGGCAACGAATACAATACTACAAGATGCTATCATATAAATAATGAAGAGCTTTCAAGATAAAAAGTGAAAGAAAGGTTTCCAATAGATCAATATACAAGATGGTATGCTAAGTGCCTCTAAGTACAAAAGGCAGGAGATATATATAGTCTGCTGCAGTAAAGCAACAGGTTAAAAAGAAATGGGTTACTTCCATAGGAGGTTAATATACACAAGCTGGTGGGCAGCAAACAAATATTTTCCAGGTCAACAATGAACTCAGAACCCCAGCAAGGCAAGACAACAGTGCTAAATAATTAAGACAGTGCTGCCCATACAAAAACCATTGTTTGCATTCATGTATTACAGGTACGGGATCTGTTATCCAGAATACCTGGGGTTTTCCATATAACAGATCTTTTTGTAATTTAGATCTTCATATATTTAGTCTACTAGGAAATCATGAAAACATTAAATAAACCTAATAGGCTGGTTTTGCTTCCAATAAGGATGACATATATCCTACTTTGGATCAAGTACAAGCTACTGTTTTATTATTACAGAGGGAAAAGGCAATCATTTTTAAATATTCGGAGTATTTTAATAGAATGGAGTCTATTCCGTAATTTGGAGCTTTCTTGGATAATGGGTTTCCAGATCCTATACCTGTACTATGAATATTGCCAATGTAAAAATGATATATATTCAGTGGACTCTAAACAGCACCACCACTGCACAAATTAACACAAACCTATCAAAATTGCCTAGTTCTTGCAATGCAACTCTTATATGTAGGATTACTCTAGTTTTACTAAAAAAGCCTTACAATTTCTTTTGCAGTAACCCATAATTGTGCCCCTGTAGGTTATTCATAATGTGTCTGTATGATGTCTTGTTCAGCACATTAACTGATTAGGGAAGCCAAGCTGACCAGGACCAGGTCACTGCTATGTAAAGACAGTCAGAAGAAGGTCCCAGGGCCCCCCTGTTATATGGAAGAAAAATAAAACCTTGAAAATAACATTCAAATAAGAAAAATAAGGTAGTAGGAAAAATTAGAAGTATACACAGAATCTGAACAGAAAGGTATAAACAAATACTCTCGGCACGGCTATCCTGCATTTCTCAGCGTAGTTATCCTTCAAACTCACCCATTGTTCATGAGACAATACTTTGGGATTCAGGGACATCAGCACCTTTATCAGGACGTGTAAGACAAGCACCCAGAACAGTAAAATATGCAGCTGCTACTGGATTACAGTTGTGCAGAATCTCTAAAAGACCTGAGATGGCACCCTGTCTTTTCATTCATTTAGAAGCAATCACATTTCTATTAAAACAAGATACAACCTTTTTTTTACGGAGAACAAATAAATAGCAGATTCAACAATAGGATACCCTGAAAAACACACACACAAAACATAACTTTGGTTTTGATTTCTGTACAGAGCTTTACAGCTTTAAAAAGAATTTGCCTATATGCCTTCCTTGGCAGAGGGGCAGAGAGATTAACCCACTCACAATTCATCACATTTTAATCCCTAGAAACCATAAAATGGTAAATAAATGAATAAACCAGAGTATAAACTAGACTTGGCCTGTATTTACAGTAAATATTTTATAGTTGCAGAAATACTTAAAGAAACAGTAACATCAAAAAAATGTAAGTTTTTAAGTAATAAAAATATAACGCAGTGCTGACCTGTACACTGGGCTGGGGACTGAATGGGGCAGCAATTCAAATACGAAAAGGCTCAGGTTACACAGCAGACAGCAGATAAGACCTGAACATAATGGTGTTAACTGTTATCCACTATTTAACCTGCACCATATAGCCTTTTTTTAATTTCCACCATTGCTACACAGCAGCTGGTTTGTATGAAATAGCAGTACAGGCAACACTACATAATATTTTATTTACGCTAATTTTTTGGTGTTTCTGCTCATTTAAAAGTACAGTAGGCAGAAATCCAAGTACTTTTTACTATATAATAGAAGCATCCACTCTCTCTTTATGAAATCCATGACTGCCCCATACCCTGCTTGTTCCTCAACCCTTACATAGTACATGGGCATACCTCCCAACATTTAAGAAATGGAAAGAGGGACAGAAAAGATTTGGCGTGCCAATTTTTTTTGCCCACGCCCATTTTTGTGGCCTCACCCCCTAAATACCATGTTCATTTTACATTATTTGGCAGGCTATGAAAGTTTGAAAATATTTCTGTGGTTTTTATAGGTTATTACAGTGTTGCAAATTAAGGTGAATTGCCCTTTAAGCTGAGAGTCCAAGTTCTTTTCTTATCAAACTGTTACAAAAGAACCTCAAGTGTCTACTCTGGGCTGTCTGCCAAGACACAATTAAGTTAGATACTTTGGCTGTTCAGTGTAGCAGATCAAAGAGAAACCCGGGACTTCTCGGTACAAATCCGTGACAACGGTTGAGCTGTCAAAAGTCGGGACTGTCCCACTCAAAACGGGACAGTTGGGAGGTATGCATGGGCACCCCTAAACTCCTATATTTCCAAAAAAACAACAACAGTGCTTGATTCATAGTGAAATAAAAAACAGAAACATATACAGTGTAGTACTTCTAATTGTCTAGAATGTACACCCAGTGTGATATCAAAACATTCAATTCTGTAGAACTTCAGTTATACCAAAATAAATGATACTTTTTTTTCCAAAAAAGAGCAAAGATATAAAGGCTCAATGTGTGTTGTACTTCTTAAAGGTGCAACTCCTCTAAACCAGGGGTCCCCAACCGCTTGGCCATGGACCAGAACCAGGCTGTGGACAGTCCTGAACTGGGCCGCCAAGCCTAGCCCGCAATTTACATCGGACCCAGGCACACCCACGCACCAAATTTGACGCCTGTGTGCGGAACTGGACCCCCTACCCCTCCAAACCTCCTGCAGTCCCACCCCCAGCCCTTACACCGGTCCCTGGGCCCAGTGTCGGACTGTGATGCCAGGTGCCCACCAGAAAACCTTAGACAAGGGGCCCACCAGAAAACCTTAGACCAGGGGCCCAACTTTCCAAACTATTATTCCTTCTCTCCACAATTAATCTCTTTATTCTCCTATTCTTTTAAATCTACTTACTATACTCTATTCTTCTATTATTAAGCCTCTTTTTCCACATAGAGAAATAGGGAATGAACATGAAATAGGCCAAATTGTTAGAAGCAAGAGGGCCCACCGGGAGTTTTCCCGGTGGGCCCTTTGCCTGGGCCAAAAAAAGCTGATCTAAAGGTCAAGTGCTTGGATAACTTACGAATTTCAGGGTCAGTTACTCGCATTTGAAATCTACAAATGGCAAAATAATTAAAGGGGTTGTTCACCTTTGAGACAACGGTTAGTATGATGTAGAGAGTGATATTCTGAGATGATTTGCAATTGGTTTTCATTTTTTATTATTGAAGGTTTTTGAGTTATTTAGCTTTTTATTCAGCAGCTCTTTAATTTGCATTTTAAGCAGTCTGGTAACTATGGCCTCAATTACCCTGAATAAGAGACTGGAATATGAATAGAAGAGGGTCTGAATATAAGGATCAGCAATATAAAGTAGCACTAACAATACACTTGTTGCCTTACAGAGCGTTTGTTTTTTTTAGAAGGGGACAGCAACGCCCATTTGAAAGCTGCAAAGCATCAGAAGAAAAAGACAAATAACTATAAAAAAAAATGAAAACCAATTGAAAAGTTGCTTAGAATTAGTCTTTCTATAACATACTAAAAGTTACTTTAAAGGTGAACCAACTCTTTAAAAAACCATAAAGGATAAATACGAAAGACTAGGGATGCACTGAATCCACTATTTTGGAATCCGAATTTGCCATCTGCAAATTGGGAAACTTTTTAAACTTCCTTGTTTTGTGACAAAAAGTCTGGCACATTTCCCTCCCCATATTTTGCATATACAAATCAGAATTCGGTTCGGCCAGGCAGAAGCATTTGTCCGAATCCAAATCCTGCTGAAAAAGGCTGAATCCTGGCCAAATCCTGGATTTGGTGCATCCCTAATAAAGACCAATCAAAAGTTGCTTGTCCATTCCATAGCATACCTGAAAGTTAAAAGTGAATCACCCCTTTATTAACAAAGAAACATTTAAGAGGAACAAAACTGGCATTCTCAACAAAATTCTATTTATGGTAGTTACAGTGGTAAAAGTCAGAACAGTGGGGATTGGAGACTGCTGTGAGAAATGAGATTTCAAAAAGAAACAAGGTCAGAATGAACCCAGCCTTGGCACTGTTTCTCTGCTTCTTTCTGAGCACAATGTGATAAATGACACATAAAATGTACCAGAAATCCTGTTTTGGAATTCAGAGACCTGTGGCTAGCCCCTGAATAGAGCGCTGGCCACATTAAAGGAACAGTAACAACAAAAAATTAAAGTGTTTTAAAATAATAAAAATATAATACAGTGTTTACCTGCACTGGTAAAACTGGTGATTCTGCTTCAGAAACACTACTATTGTTTATATAAATAAGCAGCTGTGTAGCAATGGGGGGGGGGGGCAACCATTCAAAGGAGAAAAGGCTCAGGTTACACAGCAGATAATGTGGGGAACTCTGGGGTCTAGGAGCACAAGTCTCAGCTTCCGGATCTGATCTCGCTTGCGTGAGTTCCGGGGGTGGGTTAAATACCTGCCCGCACGTCTTGTGCGGGCAGTGATTAATGTTGACTTCTGGGCACACACAACCAAAATCCCACTCTGAGGACACATGCAGTTCTTAATACTGCACTTTGCTCCTTGTCTATACAAAATAAAAGATTGATAATACTGGAAAACTGCTTCCTGTGTGTAGTCTGTCTTCTTTGTCTCAACTTTGAGAGCAGTAGATCTGCCGCTATAACATCTGTTTATTTACACTGACTTTTTGACCACAAGCACTACCAGAACAAGGGATATAAGGTCAACAGGTGCAACCCAACTATTTACAGTCGGACTTTAATGACTGCTGCAATTAAGCAATGGCTGCAGAACTCCAGCAAATGGATTTCAGTAGCCCTTGATCGGCAGATTTCTGCTAGTTGGTAATAGGAGGACCTTGGATATAAAGAAGAATAGATGTATAGAAAAATCAATAGACTTAAATTGTACTTCATCACAAAGTCACAAATTTTATTTTTATTGATCACATATACAAGATGGAAAAAGCTAAAGTTCACCTTTCTTCTGACAATAATTTCATCAGCTGGGACACTGAATGATTTAGCCTTTCAATCTAAGGTGCATTAGCTCTGGAGATAATCAGCACAAATAGGAAAATGTGGCAAGTAATCATTTATAACGGGTGTATTATGTCATTAGGTAACATCAAAATGCACAGCCACATTCAACATCAGTGATCTGACCGAATGGCACATGCTGCAATTTGGTTATCCACGTGTGTCCCACTTGCATTAATATCTGATTGATCATATCCAGCCTAAAATACTTATTTATAATGGATGTTCTAAATGAACTCACGTCGGCACGTCCCTTAGCTTTGTGTTTGATGCAGTGGACAAGCTCATGGTGCCTTATGTGATACAGCCGCATATAGTCTACAAAGGCATTTATTTGGCCCTTCAGCTTGCCCCAAGGACTTGATTGACTTCATAATGTTAAAAAAAACATGGAGAGTACCCCACATTACTGAGCAGCAGGCTATGTTTGAGAGTAGCCCCATGCATGTGGATCTGGGTTCACCTGAGTGGACTCTAGTCAGACTGTGGGTGCAAGGCAGACCCAGGCCCAGGTTTGGACAGTGCAATCCTGTATTGGGCTCTCACACTCACTGTTAAATTGCCAGACCCTTCCCAAGCTGGCCAGCCACAAGTGCATGCATGACACTGTATGTTATACTTTATTTTTTGGGGGCTTAATTCTTACCTCATATGAGACACCCATATTTTCAGATAGCTGCCATTATTAAATACAATAATTTCAAAAAAATACAGTTAATGGGAAGAAAGTGAAGGTCCAACTTCCTTCAGAGCTGCTTACAGGTATAGGATATATTATACAAAATCCCGTTATCCAGTTATGGAAAGGCTGCCTCCCATAGACATTTTTTTTTCCCAATTCAAATTTTCTTTACATTACAGTAGAACCCCCATTTTACGTTTTTCAGGGGACCAGAAAAAAATGGTGTAAAATCAGGGAAAACTTAAAATCAGGGAAATGTATTATGCATAATATATAGGTGGGACCACAAAACAACAATGTAAAATGAGGGAAAACTCAAAATCAGGGGATGTAAAATGGGGGTTCTACTGTATATCAAGAGGGTTGAGGGATACAGAAAAAATAAGGGGGATATCCAAATAATACAAAATTTTTTAATTATTTAATTGTTCTATGTGATAAAACAGTAGCTTGTACCTGATCCAAACAAAGATATAATGAATCCTTCTTGGAAGCAAAACCAGCCTGGGTGTATTTAATGTTTTTTTAGTAGACAAGGTATGAACATCCATTATCTGGAAAACCCCAGGCCCAGAACATTCTGTATAACAGGTCCCATACAAAGTTAGACAACCCAAGTGATTGTATTGATTTACCTGACACTCCAGGCCGGTGCTCCTATCAGCAGAAAACAGCACCAGCCGGGGCAGATAAAGTTCGCCTTTTCAATCTACTAAACATGCGCAGCCGCAAGAAGGAAGAGGAGCTCTCCATGGTGCTCGCTGGAATAACCCCTGGTCAGTGCAGTTTTCTGCTCATAGGAGCACCGGCGAGGGTGTCAGGTAAGTAAATACAATCACTTTGGGTGCCTAACTTTTGGCACTCAGGTATAAAATTACTTTCCTTCTCCTTTAATCAGGGGCATCATATTACTTGTTTCAGATGAAATACTGATTGGGCTATTGATGTCATGAAAAAAATATTTAGGACAAGCATTTAGCAGTTCCACTCCATTCATAGTAAAATCTATACATAATAGGTGTCATTTGCAACTGCATGTGCAGTTTATCAACATTTATTTAGCGCAATCAACATTTATTCCCCAGAACCCCAATGTTGTTGCGCTTGCCATGTGTTGCGCCTAATGTAATTGCCTAGGGTGGCAGTATTTTAGGGGGCAGCATGCTGCACAGCCACACCCACATTGGTTCAGAAACACTGGTGATATGCAGGAGATAAGATATTTTATAAATTTCCCATGCTCCAATGGGAAAATGATGATGAAAATTTGCGAACAGCAGTGGGCCTAGGGGTGCCCGCTTAATATAATCCGGCCCTGGATGGAACCCTGCAGCTACCAACCAGTCCTCTGCGTCTAATGGTGCAGTAGCACTCAATTTGAAACTATACAGTGCAATAATGCATTTTGATGCAATAACCTCACAAATAGAATTTTACTTACAAATGACACTGTAGAAATGTCTTTGTGGCCATGATTGACCGCTAGAGTGTTCTACTTAGTGTACAAGTAGGACGGGATATATCCTGGATGACAGATATGTATCCTCATTCTTTAGGTTTTGAGCCATTCCTTTAAAGGGGTGGGGACATTACTTTAGAGATTTCCGGTACATTTTTTGGTAATTTATCACATTGTGCTTAGAAAGAAGCAAAGAAATAGCTCCAAGGCTGGGTTCATTCTGACCTTGTTTCTTTTTGAAATCTCATTTCTCACAGCAGTCTCCAATCCCCACTGTTCTGACTTTCACTACTGTGACTACCATAAATAGAATTATGTTCCTCATCATTAAAGGGCTGTTTCACCTTTAACTTTTACTGTGTAATAGAATGACCAATTCTAAGAAACTTTCAATTGGTCGTCATTATTTTTTTAATATATAGTTTAATCACTTGCTTTTTTCCTTCTCTTTTCAGCTTTCAAATGGGGGTCAAAGACCCCATATAAAACCAAATGCTCTGTACGGCTACAGATGTATTGCTACTGCTACATTTTATTACTCATCTTCCTATTTCGTACCTCTTCATGCTCTATTCATATTCTAGTGTCTTATTCAAGACAATGCATGGTTGCTTGGTTAAATTGGACCCTAGCAACAAGACTGATGAACGTGCAAACTGGAGAGCTGCTGAATAAAAAGCTAAATAACTCAAAAACCCACACAAATAATAAAACATTAAACCAATTTCAGATTCCCTCATTACATGAATTTCTACATCGTACTAAAAGCTAATTTAAAGGTCTTTAAGGTCTTTACTGAAAAATAAATACCTGTTTCAACCTTCCTATTTATTTATCTTTTTTCCCCCCCAACTAATAACATTTGCATCAAGTATATTTTTTTACCACCACAGGGTTAACCAGGTAGAGGTGTGGGTTGGACATCCAAGGGCTGTTTTTAAGCAAGGCTATATTTTGGCAGTTTAGGAAAAGCTGGATAAATGGGTTCCTGGAGTGAATAGAGGAGAGCATACTCCATTTAGGGTTTTTTAGCGTGCAAAGCCATGGGTAGCTGTGAGAGTAGTAGCTGCTGCACACTTGCTGTGACTTTACCATGACCAGAATGTTTGGGTCTAACAGAAAGTTGGAGGCTTTTCTGTGTTGTTGGGATTTCCTAAGCGACCAGCCTATTTAGTCTCCTTGTGTACTGGATGCTAGAAGTACTAAAGTAAACTAATTCTGTTGTCTTGGACTTTTGTTGCTGAACACAAGTTGTTTTATGTTGTCATTTTTCTGCTGCTGGAAAGCTCTTGTGAGTTGAACAATAAAAAGATTGTGTTTCCTTCACTCTGGAGTGGCCTGCATTTATGGTGCAAATCCCTGTGTGATCCCCCTAAACTTCAGAGCAGGAAAAAAATATATGCCCTCATACCTGTTCCTCTGACTGATCTTTAACCTGTGGCTGCTCCCAGTTATTGCTGAAATACAAAGCACAGAACTGCAAAGGCAGCCAATGTCTTGCTCTCATTTTTTTTTATATTTCTTGCAAACCAAGATACAGCTACAGTGATGCAGATTAGTCTGTGCAATCTTCTGAAAATAGCATGAGAGACACTGTCAGATCAGCCAGGCACAGACAGTGCCAATTTGCACAGTAATATCACACTTACTTTGATACAGATCACTTGAAATAATTAATCTACCAGTCGCAGAAGCCGCTCCGCTGGTGCACAAGAATCAAGATCGCAGTTTGTCAGTGTAGCTCTTCATTACTGCAGGAATTTTTAACCCTTTACAGTTACTTGCAATTACCTTTAACTCAGCCAGAGTAGGATGAGGCAAAATACATCTTAGACTTCGGATAGGGCCACTGTTACAGATAGGGGTCCCAATGCTGAACATAAGAAGAGCATAAGCTCCAGATCAGATTTACAGATGCATCAGATCCATTGTTTTCAGACTGAACCAAATATCATATCCACCAACAAAAGGTTTGACTAAATAAATTGAACTGAATTGTAAAATAACAGAAAATATAATGCAATTATAAAGAATCTGAGAATCAAAAAATCCTGATTGTCAAGTCACATGATCTTAAAGTTTCAGAGTGGTTTCTTCTAAAGTTAACTTGAGGCAATGTGAAATGTGAAAATTTGACCTGCCAAGTTGTATAAGTCAGTGGGAGAGATCCAGGGACCAATTTGGACGTTTCCTGACATTCAAGTTTTTTTCGGGGGAAACACTCAAATCAAGTTTAGGCTAATAGGATTCGAGTTTTTGAGTCTGTAAAATTTGTGTGAGTTTTAGATATTCAGTTTTTTTATTCAATAACCCCCTATTTTTTTAATTTATTGGAGTTAAAAAACTCACATGAATTTGAAATTCAACCTCTGATAAATGTGCCTCATACTGTACACAGTTTTGCTGAATAGTTTCTCACTCTGCCTGGTGCCAGTTCTGGTGATTATCATGTGCTGAGCAAAACTATACAGAAGTGTGAAGAATGGATTTGGATGCAAGTACCTATAAAGAAAGTGGTTTAGCCTCAACTCACTGTGGGGAAAAGCACAAATTGCCCACAGTGTCTGAGGATGTGAAGGAGCCCTTAAGCATTTGGCCAAATGCTATAAAAACTCCATGTTGCAGAGCATATTATTCATTACATGCAGGAGCCCTAGTTAAGTTGCCTAGTTAAGTTGCTCTTTGTTAAAGAACAAGTAAACCTTTTTTTTTCTATCTGTAAATTTGCTCTAAACAGCCCCCCAGATTAATGTACCTTAGTCCCTGCTGCAAGTCTGCTCTGGTTTCTGTCTTATCAGCAGCTTGTTTCCCCTTCTTCCTGGTGCAGAGTGAAGCCCCGCCCCATAGCTTACTGAGCTCACCTTATCTCTGTGACTAGTCCTGGAGATCATTTGCATACTATGACATAGCAGAGACCAGTGTGTTTAGCACCTTTTGCTTGGGGAAACTAGCTTACTAATGCACACACTGGCTCCATCTTCCTCTCTATTGTGGAACAGCAGCAAATGGACAGCTCAGTAAACTAAGGGGCGGGGCTTCACTCTGCACCAGGAAGAAGAGGAAACAAGCTGCTGATAACACAGAAACCAGAGCACACTTGCAGCAGGGACTAAGGTACATTAATCTGGGGTGCTGTTTAGAGCAAATTTACAGAAAGAAAAAGAAAAACATTTACTTTTCCTTTAAGCAGTTATTAGCTGCTTAACGATCATTTTATGCTCTCTAAACACATTTCTTGGTGAAGGCTAGGCTTTGCTTTAATGACTTACTCAGACTAATAATAATTATTATGCGCAGAAAAATCAACTGGATCATCAAGGAAAAAAAAATTCCAAAAACCACTAAAGGTTTTACAGAAGTTACCGTATGTTAACTTAAACTTTTATGTTGGGGTTAGGCGAAGGTCCAAATTAGTCTAGCATCCAAGCATATGATTAATAAACTGCAACATGAATTGGAAAGGGCCTGATTGGAAAAATTTGCAGCCTTTCAGAGCTTTTTGGGTTTTTTTTATGGGGTTAGTGTCCCCCATTTTAAATCTGGAAATGACAGAAGAAGAAGGCAATAATTCAAAAACTATAAATAAATAAATAACAAAGACCAATGAAAAAGTTGTGTACAATTTGCCATCTTATAACAAAATAAATGCTAACTTAAAGGTGAACCACTAATACACAGTGAGCAGTATAAACCTTCCAAAGAATAGTGGCACCTATACAGCAAAGTTAGCCAGCTCTGCTGGCTTAGTTTTCCTTCAGTAATGTACACACACAGCAGTTGTGTTGTAAGAAGCATGTCTTGGTAACTAAGAAAAGAACCAAGTCTTTTTTTTTTTCTTTTTGCCATCCTAATGCCTAAAGGGAGGGGGTGCATAAACCCTCTTTTTCCCTGTGCTGCCTACGGAAAAAGCGTTTAGCTTTCCTCCAGTAATGCGCAAACACAGCCTTTGGGTTGTAAGAAGCATAATGGGTTATGATTCCATTTGGTTATCCTCCAATCAAACTCATTGTGCACATTTTATGACATTCATCAACAATGATATCGTCTCTACCTGCATCTTTTATGGTCAGATCTTTACATTGTTATATGACCCTTATACACGTCATCCCTTCTTTACCCCCCCCCCTTTATGGAATTGTTCAGTGTAAAAATAAAAAAACTAGGTAAAAATATATATATAAAAAAAGTTTAAAATAGTTAGCCAATGTAATATAGTTAGCCAAAAATGTAATGTATAAAGACTGGAGTGACTTGATGTGTAAATTAATAGCCAGAACACTACTTCCTGCTTTGCAGCTCTCTTGGTTTCTGGTGATTTCCGGCAATAACCAATCACTGACTTGAGGGGGGGGGGCACATGGGTCATAATTGCTTGTTTTTGAATCTGAGCTGAATGCCAAGGATCAATTGCAAACTCACTCAACAGTTATGTCCCATGTGACCCACCTTCAAGTCACTGACTAACTCAGAGTTAAAGAGCTGAAAAGCAGTCGTGTTCTGTTCTGTTAGGGCTCTT
>CM044435.1:12702531-12731817 GCA_024363595.1 Xenopus borealis | reverse complement strand
CCGCCTAATGGTTTTAAAAATCAGTGGTGAGCACAACTTTTCTTTGTGTGTTGTATATATGTGTATATATATATATATATATATATAAATGAAGGGAATTGGGAAGGAGACACAGCAGCAGAGAGACAATGGGGCAAATTCACTAAAGCGCGAAGCATCTAGTGCTTATTCGCCAGCGTGATGTCATTTCGCAACTTCGAAAATTTACTAACAGTGTCCCTAGTGAATAAGTAGTAGTATATAAGTAGATAGACTAGCGCAACTTCGCACCCTTACACCAGGGGAAGTTGCGCACTGATGAAGGGACGTAACTATGCTAATTCATGAAGATGCACATTTTACTGAACGTTACCTCTTGCACTAGACTTTACTTTGCCAGGTCAGACCTGGCGTAGTTCAATACAATAGATAGGACTTTTCAAAAAAACTTGAAAGTTTTTGCTAAATGCTGGCGTCTTACTTTTTTAGGGTGATAGTCTGAAAAATAGCATAATTTTTGGGGGGTTACCCTCCTTCCCCCCTACATTTCCTAACATATGGAAACACAACTATACAGGGGGCACATGTAGGCGAATAGGACAACTTTATTTAATTTATTAAAGGTTTCCAGTAGTGTAATGTAGTGGCTGTAACATACACCTCTATTATACTTTTAGCTTTGCGTCCTATGCAAATTAGGCATCGTTAGTGTAAATGTGCTTTGCCTGACGAAGTTACGGTTACTTCCCTGATAGCTACTTTGAATTTTTGTGAATTTGCATGGCACTGGCGAAACTACGCCATCTAGCGCATTTTTTGGCACTTAGTGAATTTGCCCCAATATGTTTGCAATGTGGTTCTATTGCGTGATAGAATGGACTATGAACAGAATAGGACCTGAATAGAAGGCAGCAAATAATTAAAAATAAATAAAGGCCACTTGAAAAGTTACTTACAATTAGCCATTCTATAAAATATAAAAAATTAACTTAAAGGTGGACCAACCCTTTAATAAAAATTTAAAACAACGTAAATAAAAGCAGACGCTGTGGTAAAAGCATTTGTCCTGCTATTATTTCAGTGACATTTCTCACATGGGGACTGGAAGGATAATGCCAAAGGCTTTTGGGTCAGGAGTAGTGTAGTCGAAAAGTTACCTCAACCTACTGAAGCACCATCATAAACCCAGCCTGATCTCTGTGGCATTGCAGAAATAGAATATTTGGGCTTGTTTAAAGTGCTAAATTTTGCATGTCAGAACCATGGTACAGCTCTACTTCTGAAGCCTATGAAGTCTGCCCTGGGGCATGATGAGAGTTGGATGAGTTCAGACTTACAATGAGGTGCTACTGTGATGCATACAGGTTTGTGTAGAGAAAGGGATGTTTGTTCTTGGAATCTAGCCCCATCAATCTTAGCCAGTATGGGTGATGTTTACTATAGTTTAACAGTTGGAATACTGATTACACTGCCCCTTGCGGTAATTCAACCGAGGGTTAAGCTAAACTTTTGATCTACATTAACTGAGCAGATGAGGAAGCCGTTGCTCTGACATATAAATTACCCACAGGTAAATACTTTTTATGAACCTTAAGGCTGGGGACAGACACGGAAATTCGGGGAGATTCTGTCGCCTGGAATCGCCCGAAGTTTCCACACGAAGTATCTTCGGGCGATTCCGGAAATCGCCGCGCCGCGTCTGCACAGGCGCTGGCGCTTTGTCAGTATACTAGCGACAGACAGGGAGAAGGTAATTCGGGGAGATTGTCGCCTGCTAAAAACGCCAGGCGACAAAATCTCCCCAAATCTCCCTGTCTGTCCCTACCCTTATATGTGGCAAGGTGTTCAGACATACATTTCTTGATAACCTTATGATAGGCTTAAGTAGCCAATCATTATTTCCTGATTTTTTTTTTTTTTGTTTGTTTGTCTTTTTCCTGACACTTTCCAGCTTTCAAATGGGGGTCACTGACCCCTTCTAAAAACAAATGCTCTGTAAGGCTACAAATGTATTTTTATTGCTATTTTTTATTATTCATCTTTCTATTCAGAACCTCTCCTATTCATATTCCAGTCTCTTATTCAAATAAATGCATGGCTGCTGGGGTAATTTGGACCCTAGCAACCGGATTGCTGAAACTGGAAAGCTGCTAAATAAAAAGATACATAACTAGTTGCATACCTGTGCATCCGGGCCCCTCCCACCAGACCCACTGCTCTAAATGTGTGCAGACTGCAACAGTGTGCTACAGACCCGCTAACCGAAAAGTGCGTCTGCTGTGCCGTCTGAAATAAAGTTTATTGTGTGCACCTCTGCACCCCCGGTAGTTATGTAACTACTGTAAATAACTCAAAACCACAAATAAAAAAGCTGGGAAGCCATCTTAGTCTGGGCTTTTTATATACTCCGAGTGATTAAATAATACTGCAGAGAGGATGAGATGCTGTCACACACAGGATCAGGAATAACACCATTGACGTGACTAAAGGTCAGTCCTAAGTACAAGATACATTGCATGTTCTTTTCAGAGAATATTTCATCATAACATGCCTAAGGAAATTCCTTTCTCTAATAGTTATGGCTAAAAGAGAACAGATCTGACTTGCAAATATTATATGGAATACATCTGTATAAAACAAGCTGCTGCTTTCCCTGGGGAAGAGGATCACAGTCTGATCATGTATTATTGGGCCAAGCAGTAAAACCTTTGCCTGCTCCCAATATGGCCCGGGGGTTGGGATGGGGAGAGAGTTTGTTTGACTGAAACAACATATTATATATATTTAAAATTAATTTACCATTAAACATTTTAATAATTTACTGGTCCTGCTTTTTGTTTCTTGTAAAACACTGTGACCAAGAGCTTTGAGCCTATCAATGACCCAAATTACTTCTGCTAAGCCACACGCATGAGAAAAAATGTTAAAAAGATGCATACACATACAACTCAGCAGGGAGTAAAAAAAATCACAATAACGTTATTTTCAAGAGCAAACATTCCATGAAATGATGTTATAGCTAAAAGCCATGGTATCATTAAAACTCTGCATAACAGTTGCCCTTGACTAAACCATGTAACAGTCCAATCACTAAGCTGTACATAAGCCAGTTTTGACTGCCAATTGCTAATTGTTCAAATCACGGACTCCATACTGAATATTGTTCACGCAGCTAGGAAAAGCGCATCAGGCAAGGACTGAATCAAATGTAATCCTTGTTCAGTAGGTCTGCAGTGGTCACTTAATTGGCTCCAGCAATCAAGCACTTCATCTGATTGGGCAAAGATTAAGTTAGTAACCTTGCAAAATATTTATGTCTGGTCAACTTTACCTACCCATGCTATCTACCTGTACCCTCCCAATGCCATGCCAATTCCCTTTAAGGGTTGTCTAGCTACCATTATGAATAGATGAGCAGGCACTCCAAACAATCCCAGCAGTCAGGCCAGATACGTAAAAACAAGCATCTTTATTAACTTTAGATGCCCTTACAACTTATGTATTCATAACTGCTTGAATCTGCCCCCTTTTGTCTGTAGAAGTCCAAAGTTTCTACTGGTGAGTGTATCCTACCTAACAGCCTAGGGGGTATTCCTTAAAGTTTACATTGTCTAGTCAAGGTCCCAGGCCTGCCAGGCTCTCCACCCTTCCTGCAGATTCTATCCTAATATACCCCAGGAGCATAGCTCGAGGCCCACGAGTCCTGGTGCAAAATTTGGTGCAGTTGCTCTCCTTATGCATAATCTGGTGCAGTTCTCTATATACTGATAATATGTTTCATTACATATTGTAAGCAGCCCAGAGACAGACAATGTTGTTTTGTCGCCAAAGATGTCCACTCACAACATGGTTCTACCCCACCACTATCTTGCCAGCAAACCCACCTCTCCCCATGCTTCCTGTGGTTGCTCCCACCCCCATCATCGCACACTTTATTAATTCTTGTGCATTGTTCCAGGCCTTCTAGAGGAATTTCACCTCCCTCCAAACTGTGCCCTAGATGGGTGCCAAATCTGCCTATCCATATTTTCAGTCATTAAGTTATCCTTTTTATGCTACATTATTTTTTAACTATTTGTTAATTCTGATTAAAATATGCCCATAGTGTTGCAATCATAACCAAATCATGAAAACTTTTTACTTACAGGCCTGATCAGGGCCCTAGACTGCAGCCATCTTTCTTCAGACGCCTAGTGGACTAAATAAAATATAGAGGGGATTCAAGTAAGAAAAGCACTACCCCAGTTTACCTATCCATAGCTAGCCTGAAATAAAACCAGCCAGTTGGATGTGCATGAAATTTGCACAAGTTTTTGAATAAATTATTTTTACTCCCCCTATATAAATTGGGTAACTCCTGAATAATCCAGGTGGAATGACAGTTCTGTGCTCATTTTAAGCAATTCCAAAATAAACCTCTGCCATATCTATTTATGTAAAAAATATAGACCTCTCCCTCTTGGATCTCTCCTCTGGATGATGCCCCTTACTATAGTAAAGTGATGGCAGCACTGTTGCCAATAAACATAAATTGAAAAGAAAAGATGGCAGCACTGCTCATCAGTATAAAATACTATATTTTATATTTAACTCATCTGATGGTGCCATCTGTGGATATACTTCTGTTCAAGAAACAAACTCATTGGGCATACTGGATCAGATGTGGAATACTCCACTTGAGTCATGAGTCTTTGTGTCTAGGCTTCCCTAAGATAAATAAAAACTAAATTATGTCCTTTTTATCCTATGGAAAATTAAGATGGCTGTGAATTCCTCAGTATTGTTTTGTGCTGCACCCCCTTATTCCTGAGGAAACGTGAATCCTGCAATAGTGGATCTGTGCTGGAATACCAAAAGGATAACCTTGTGGCCAGTTTTGTATTAAAGCTTTCAAACTCTTTCCTGTTACAAAGGAGATCTCGGTTTGCCTATGGGAACATTTGTTAGGACCTGGTTCATGGCGTCATATCATGTACACGTATCATATTCCAGAGCTCTATTACATGCAGAGCATTACCTGGATTGTCCTCCATTGTCTGTACACTAAACGTGGCCTGAGACTAAAGACATATTATATTTCAAGATTTTGTACTTCACGGTTCAGAGTGTCATATGAATATGAATCTATTGGTCAGGCTCAAATCCAAAGAATTGTAGGCTCCAGTGTGAAAATGCTCTAGAAAAATTAAGGGAAGGGTTACAGGCTCATAGTAAGAAACAAAATAATTTCAAGGTCAAATGCTGACATAATGGGGGGGGGGGAAGTCACAAAAGTGGAGATTCTTGGCGTAAAAGTGGTGGTAAACTGGTGTAAAATACTCCGACTCAACCTGCACTTTTCATTTTTTTGTGAAAGGCAGACAGTTTTCTTAATGTCTTTCAAACAACATTTTAAACAACGTATTAAACGACATTTAAAAAAATGGAGTAAAGCTCAGTGTAACTACTCCCCGTTAGGGATGGCGCGAACAGTTCGCCGGCGAACTTGTTCGCGCGAACATCCGCTGTTCGCGCTCGCCGGAAGTTTTTTTTGCCGCATTTTTTTTCCCTCTCACCCCAGACCAGCAGATACATGGCAGCCAATCAGGAATATCTCCCTGGACCACCCCCACACACCCCCTGGACTACAAAAAAAAAAATGTGCATACCTCCCGAGTCCCAACTGTCCCTCTTTTGCGAGCTCAACCCTCTGTCCCTCATTTGTACTGGAAAGACCCTCTTTTTGGAGGACCCTCTTTCACTGGAAAGACCCTCACTGAACAGCCAGAAAAAGAAGCAAAGATTAGAACTTGGCTTTTGGCAGAGAGTCCAGAACAGTGTCCAGAACAGCTAACAGGTGCAGGTAAGATACTTTGTAACACTTTTGACAAGAAAATAATGGATTTTTCTTTTCCCTTGATCCCCCTCTGGCATGCCACTGTCCAGGTCGTTGCACCCTTTAAACAACTTTAAAATCATTTTTCTGGCCAGAAATGTCTTTTTTAGCTTTTAAAGTTCGCCTTCCCATTGAAGTCTATGGGGTTCGCGACTGTTCGCGCGTTTGTCGCAAGTTCGCGAACGCGTCCGCGAACTTTTTTGCGGCGGTTCGCGCCATCCCTACTCACCGTGTGTCAGATCAATTCTAAAATAATCTACTCTGTTTTGGTGCAGCCAATCTTCATTTCACACCTCGTGTAGGTTCCCCATTGGGGAATTATGATATTAATAGGGATTAGTATTTTATAGTCAGGGCACAGGTTTGTGTCTAACCCTATAAGTGTAAAAGCCTCATTAACAAAACAAGTAAAACACTGATTAAATTTTAAAAAGTGTGTTTTATACAATTTTGTTAAATTTTTAACTCACATTTGCGTTATTTTACTAGTTTTAGCTTAATGAATAAGGCAATATTAGCAATGTGAGTGACTAAACCATAAAAAAGTAAAGCCTCCCAGCCATTTTTTTAGTTTTAGCAGTACTGCGACTTAAGATAATAAAACATATTTCCGATACAAATCCCTATATTATGCAAAATAGAATTTTTTTGTATTTAGACCCTTATATCTTGTTACAGAAGTGGAATTACACAAACATGTAGGCAGATTTAGAAAACCCAGGTTATACTAAAAAAAAGGATGTATCATTTTCCTAGGTATAATTTTCCTTTAGAAATCCCAGGTTATACTAAAAAAAAGGATGTATAATTTTCCTATGTATAATTTTCCTTTAGAAATCCCAGGTTATACTAAAAAAAAGGATGTATAATTTTCCTAGGTATAATTTTCCTTTAGAAATCCCAGGTTATGCTAAAAAAAAGGATGTCTAATTTTCCTAGGTATAATTTTCCCTCCACAGAAATTGCTATTTGATGGCTGACTGACAGGTGTTGTGAGAAAGACAAAATCTGAAAACTGTCTGTTTAAGAGACAAATTCACAAAAGTGGAGACAGAGGTTTTTTAATTTGTTGTGAAATCCAACATTTTTATCTCTACTTTTATCTTGTCTTAATATGCTGTTACATTATTATTTTTTTTTTTTTTACTTTTTGTTTATTGCACAAAAAAGAAGTAACATTGTTATACATGTATGTATATATATATATATATATATATATATATATATATATCTATGCGACAATATATGATGTTTTTGCATGTCCATATATACATCAATCAAAATAAAAATAACTTTTCTGATTTACTTTTTTTGTCTGTTTTTCTTTTTCTTTATACCTTATAGGGGGGGAAAGGAAACTAGGGAGGGTGTGATTGATAGGTATATTTAACTTTAAGTTTAAATTTAAATTTAAATTCAAATTTAAATTTAGGTGGTTGAGGCACCATGTCTAGTTTTGTAGCAAACCTTCTCTGTATAACCATATATTCCATATGTCTTCAAAATTACTTAATTTGTTGTTCATTAAGGCAGTTAATTTCTCCATTTCGATAGTCCACCATAGTTTATTCCGTATTTCCTGCATCGTTGGGGGGGGACCTTTCCATTTTTTTTGCTATCAGTCCTCTTGTGGTTAGGCATATCTGGATACACATTTTATGTTCATTGTATGTTACTTGTTCAGATTTGCGTAATAATAACGCCATCCATGGGTCCATTGGTATTGATGTTGCTAGGGTGTTGTTGATTGTTTTAAATACTTCTTCCCATAGTTGTTTGATCATTGGGCATGTCCACCACATATGCATTTCGTCTGCTATCTCTCCGCAGCCTCTTGGGCATATGGCTGATGTCTGAAACCATTTGTGTGTTTTTTTTGGTGTATAGTACCAATCATGGTATACTTTGTATGCATTTTCTTTTATGTAGGTGTTAATGGAGGCTTTCGCCATAGTTCTGTGTATTTTCTCCCATTCTTCTTCTAGTGGTTCCCCTATTCTTTGTTCCCATTTTAGCATTGTCTTAGTCTTTCCTTTGTTGTGAGTATCTTCCAATAGTTCATAGTATAGTTGACTGATTTTGTGTTTACGTTGAGGACTGTTACATATTTGTTCAAATGTTGATATCTCTGTGTTTTTTGATCTCTTTTGCTTTGAGATATAGTGAGAGATTTGTTGAAATCTATAATGTTCTTTTAATGGTATTTGGTATTTTTCTCGTAAGTATTCCCATGTTAATACTTTAGAGTTCTTAATCATGTCTTGTACTTTAGTGATTCCATTTGCTTTCCACCATTCGAATGATGACGAGTCCATCCCTGGAGTGAATGCAGGATTATGGAACAATGGTGTAAGTAGTGATGAGGATTTTTGGGGGTATAGTTTGGCTTGTACTTTGTCCCATACTTTCACAGAATGATTTATATAAGTGTTGCTCATAGCTTTTTTAGGTCTATGTTTATGTTCCATCCATATCATGTCTGAAGCTTTGTTGGGAGTAGTTAACTGATTTTCAAGCTCAACCCATCTGTTATTGTTAGGGGTTGAATGCCACTTAGTTATCTGAGCTAATGTGGCTGCTTTACTGTAGTTTTCAAGTTGTGGAAAGGCCAATCCCCCTTTTGTTGTTGGTTGATAGCATATTTTTTTGTTTATTCTGTGTTTCTTATGTTGCCAAGTGAAATCTTGCATATGTTGTTGTAACTTCTCTAGGTCTTTTTTAGGAGGAGGCACGGGTAGAGCCCTAAATAGGTATAATAGCTTTGGGAGCAGGTTCATTTTAATGGAGCATATTCTTCCCAACCATGATATTGGCATTTTTTGCCATCGTTGTAGGTCTTTGTGTAATGAGGCTATCAATGGAATATAATTTATATTCGATACTTGGTTGGTTGTGGAGGGTATTTTTATTCCTAGGTATTTGAGTCCATTTTTGACCCATTGAAATTCAAAATTTAGCTTAAGAAGTTTCTGGGTTTGTTTGTCAAGTGTGAGATTGAGAGCTTCAGATTTGGTATTGTTTATTTTGAAGCCTGAAACCTTAGCAAAGTCCTGTATCTCTTTAAATAAGTTGGGTAGGGTGGTCTGGGGTCTAGTTATAGAGAATATTGTGTCATCTGCAAATAATGCCACCTTGTATGTGTAGGACCCTATAGTAATCCCTGATATATCTGGGTTGTTACGTATTCTGTGGGCTAGGGGTTCTATGCACATTGCAAATATTAGGGGGGATAAGGGGCATCCTTGTCTTGTTCCATTCTTAATCGGGAATGGGTGTGAGTAGTGTCCTCCCATCGCTATACGTGCTGTTGGTGTGTTGTATAATTTCATTACTGCTGAACTGAATTTAGAGCCGCATCCCATATGTATAAGTGTGTTGTCTATGTACCTCCAGTCTATGCGGTCGAACGCTTTTTCTGCGTCTAACGATAATAACATAGCTTGAACTTTGTTGTTTTCGACCGCATGGACTATTTGTAAAATACGCCTGATGTTATCTGTTGCTTCTCTTCCTTGTATGAAGCCCGTTTGGTCTGGGTGGATTATTGTGTGTAAATGTCTATTAAGTCTGTTTGCCAGTACTTTCGCGTATAGTTTGAGATCTATATTTATTAGAGATATTGGTCTATAGTTTTGGCATTGGTTAGGATCTCGATTTGGTTTTGGGATCACAATTATATTTGCTCTGGACATTTCCTTTGTGATTTCCAATTCTGAATTAAGCAGTTTGTTAAATAACCTAACCAGAATTGGTGTAAGGATTGATTTAAATTTTCTGTAGTATAATAGTGTAAAGCCGTCTGGGCCGGGCGCTTTGGATACTTTGTGTTGAGATATTGCTTGTTCTACTTCTGCCTCTGTGATTTCTGCCTCTAGTTCTTCTCGTTGGTTGATCTGCATTTGTTCCGTGTTAGTTTCTTGTAGATATAGTTTTATATTTGCGTCGTCTGTTGTTGGGGTAGTTGTTGTTCCGTTATATAGTTTTGCATAGAATTCAGCGAATAGATTTACTATAGTTTTAGGGTTATTAACTAATTCACCTTTATCTGTTTTGATTGCTCTTATAAGACCTAATTTCCTTTTATCGTTGAGTGCTCGGGCTAACATTGTGTCAGGTTTGTTTCCTTTTTCATAAAATTTTCTTTGTGTTTTTTTCAGTGAGTGTTCTGCCTTGTGTACTAGCAGTAAATTTAGTTCTCCTCTACACTTTTCTAATTCTTTTAGAGTATCCTTATTTAGATCTTGTTTGTGTTTGTGTTCTAGGTCTCTTAATTTCTCTGTAAGTGTTGTTATCTGTATTGCTCGAGTTTTTTTTAGATGGGCTCCTTTTTTGATTAAATGACCTCTGATTACAGCTTTGTGTGCTTCCCATATTATTGCTTGGTTTGGTGTCTCTTGATTGTTTTCTTTGAAGTAGTATTCTATTTGGTTGTGAAGGTGTTTACAGAATGTGTCATCCGCTAGTATTGATTCGTTTAATCTCCATTCACCTCTCGGGGCATATGTTTCGGGAATAAGTAGTGTTCCTGTTCTTGGGGAATGGTCCGACCATGATTTGGGCTCTATAGTGGAATTGTATAAGTGGGGGAGGTAATTGCCCGATACTAGTAGCATATCTATTCGACTATATGATTTGTGGGGTGAGGAGTAGAATGTGAAGTCTCTTTGTTCTGGGTTCAGGCTTCTCCATGTATCGAATATATATTGGTCTCTCATGAATTGAATTAGAGCTTTGTTTGCTCCACCCGTGCCTCTGTTCCTCTTTTGGTTTGAACAGTCAATTTTAGGATCTATTACAGTATTAAAGTCTCCCGTGATCACTAGGTCTCCATTTTTTTTATTTGTTACAAAATTGTTTAGATAAGCAAAGAAGCGTGATTGATTCGTGTTGGGTGCGTATATTCCCACAATCGTTATTCGTTTACCATTTAGTTGTGCTTGTAACAGGATGATTCTGCCTTCTTTATCTGTGTATGTTGTGTGTATATCTATAGGGCATGATTCATGTATTAATATTGCTACTCCTCTTGTTTTGTTTGTTGCCGACGAATAGTAGCATCTTGTTAATTGTGGGTGCCAGTATTTTGGTTCTCTGCCTTTTTTAAAGTGTTTCCTGTATAATTATGATGGCTGCGTGTTGATCTAGATATTCTTTGCAAGCCATTCGTCTTTTGACTGGTGAATTTAGACCTTTGGCGTTGTGGGATAGTATGGTTAATTTGTATTCTGGTGTGTTATTCATTATTATATCTGTTTTTTGTTTTCTTATAGGAGACCCAGTGCTCACCCGAGACATGCATTATCAACATCACATTGTTATTTACCGTGCTCAACCATCTAGGTAATAATAGGATAGGTTTGGGGGAGGGGTAACTAGTGTTAACCTAACATTCTTATCTTTTACATTAGAACAGTACATTGCTTTTGAAAGTTTGTAAAATAATAAAATTAAAACATAAATACAACAAAAAAACAGTGTCAAGATGACATTTAAGCAATGATAGTTTCCCATGTTTGGTACCTGGGATAGTGTCCTCTTGGGTCACCAGTGTGGCCTGAGGTTTTTATTTAGTCCTAGGGGGTGTGGGAGATAATTGCTTGACATCTCTCCTTCCGGGACTCTGTTAAATTGGTCAGTTATATCCAATTGTTCCATGTTTTATGCAGTTTCCCATTGCTTCTGAGGTGGTGGTTTGCGTTTCTGTGGGATTGTTTCCTCTGGTGGGTGAAAGTCAAGCCTAGCATTGTGACAGAAGGTTTTTTGTTCTCTAGGGTGTCTGAGTGTATGAATTCTACCTCCATGGTGCACTATGAGCTTGAAGGGATATCCCCAGTTGTAGCGAATATTGTGTTGGCGGAGATATGTTGTTAGCCCCTTCAGGGCTCTTCGTTTGGCTAAAATGGATGGAGCTATGTCTGGATAGATCTGGATCTTTTGATCTTCTATCTCGATCTCTCCTGATGGTTTTATGGCTTCCATGATAGCTGCTTTAGTGCGGTATTTGTGGAAGCGGATTATCACATCTCTGGGAGGTTCTGTTACCTGAGGTTTAGGTCTGAGAGCTCTGTGGACTCTGTCCATCTCTAGATCCACTTCTGAGACCTCTGGAAGTATTTTTTGGAACACTCCTATCAAAAGGGGTTCTAAATCATTGATCGTTTCTGGAAGGCCCTTAAGCCTAATGTTATTGCGTCTGTTTCTGTTTTCAATGTCTTCTTGTTGAGATTCGAGGTTTTCGACTTTGTTAAATAGGTATGAGATATCATTTTCCACTTGGTGTGAGTATTCTGTTAGGTCGCTCACTTGTTATTCCACTTCTTGAATTCTGTTTCCCAGATTGGCTATTTCAGTTGATAATTCTTTAGTTGTGTTGGCGTGCTCTGCTTTAATCGCTTTCTCTAGGTTATGGAATAGAGTTAGTAAGTCTTGTTTTGAGACTTGACTTGTTTCCCCTATGTCCTCTGTTTCTTCCTGTATTGAGTTATCTGGAGGGATGTCTTTGTTTTGTTTTGTAAACATATTTCTGAGATCTGAGTCTAGGCTTTGTTTTCTTGCTTTTGGTCCCATCTTTGGTACGATATGTTCTTTGAGTAGTGCTGTCCTTGTTAATTACTTTTGTTGGATATGCTTGTTATGTCCCGGGTAGAGTTTTAGGTCAAGCCATCTTTTGTTATTCACCCATAATTAGTGTGGTCTTTGTTCTTATTTGGGTTGTTTTTTCTGTTGTTTTGCCCTTGTTGCTTGTGTTTGATATGTTTCCCTTTATATTGATTTGGTGGTTTATGAACGAATTGTTCTGGGTATTTGTATAGTTCCTTATTGTTGCAGGTACTGTAGTTGCTTAGTAGCGTTGGATGTGCTACTTTATAGTTCTCATGTATCCCCAGGCCTTTAATGGTCAGCGGCCTTCTTGGTTTCACCGTGAGCTAAGTTGTTATCCACAGGTAGCTCAATTAGATAGATGTGGTTGTGGTGTGTCCTGCTTTGCTGGTTCTCCTTTTTAGTCTTTTTGTGGATGCTGTTGTTTTTGTAGCGTTATGCAGAGGCCAAACAGCTACTAGTTGGTTGCTCTAGAGCGGCGTTGACTGCCGTGCCGCCGCGTGTCTTTTGGGCTACCTGAGCTGTCTTGTGTGTTATATAGTCCCCTGTGTATCATCAATGGCTCTGTCAGTACTTCTAGGGGCTATATCGTGCTCGATTTCTAAGGTGTTGCCGGGCACTAATGGCTTCTCGGTATCAACTGCGGTGTGCGTTCCAGCTTGGAGCGCAGCCGTCTCGTGGCTCGCGCTGTTAGCAGGCAGTTTTTGTGCGGGTTGCTAAACGGGGGTTGGTTTTGCTTACCGCCTCTGCTTCTCCCGGCAGCTTTATTTCCCTCTGATTATGCCTCTCGCCTCTCTGTGTTCGACCATCCACAATGGCGCCTCGTGGCAACAGGCCTCTGCTCCTGTATGCTGGACCAGGTCAGCTCACTCTTCCCTTCGCCGCTATCCTTCGCTCTTCTTATCGGACTCCTTATCGTGCTCTTTGCTTGCTGGTTAGTAGGTGTTGTTTTATGTAGTTTTTCTTCTTTTTAGCAGTGCTTTGTGCTATTTTGCGAGCGGAGCTTTTTAGTGTGCTTCCTTCCTGATCCGTCATGCTGTTACATTATTTATTTGACAACGTTAAATAAATAATGTAGCATCATGGTTCCTGCATTGGCGTATCTGATCCCTAATATATTCATATTGGCATCACTTACTGTTTCAACATGTAGATACTATGGCAGTGAGTAAAAATGGCATAGGATACCCACATTATAGGTCATTCATGACTGCAGCTGCTAGTGTGGCAACACTAAAATCAACACAAATTTCTGATGCTTCCTGAATACAACTGTGCTCTAGTCCCGCACCACCTTATTACAAGCTCCAGCCAACTTATACCCGTGCTATACACTGTTAATACACTATACCCATATTATTGGGGGGGTGCTATAGGCCTTCCAACACTTGGCAAACAAAGTAATTAAAGGTTTAAAAAGCAAACAGAAAAGAGGTCATCTCTCTCAGCACCCAGTGTTTGTACTCACAAATTAGTATTAGTTGCCCTTAGGCATTTTAAGTGCTGTCCATATTAAATATTTTATTATTACAATCTCTGGCCAATGTGCTCAGCCAGTGTTAAAACTTAACAATTATTGTTCCCCATAAAGCAACAAAAAATAATTAAAATGAAAGAAAGAGCAGATGGCAAATTATAATATAGAAGCAGCAGCCGGTGGAGTGAGTAGAGGTAAAATACACATCAGATCAAGGGTTACACAAATAGAATGATGCACCCTATCCTAAGTTGCCAACCACACAAAGTAAAATCAGAAGTGTTCAACCACTGTATGACTTTAGTTCAAACACAAGTGGCAAAATACAGCAAATATGGATTTCTTAGTTTAGAGTGTTATTATTAAAACTCGATTTTTTATGGTCAGGCTTTTCAGACAAAAACTGGAGAAATTCAGGAGTAGTCTGGAAAATTCGTACAGTTGAGTTTTCGCTCAATTTGATGGAGTTTTTTTCCCGGACTGACTTTTTGAGTGTTATTTTAATGATAAGTAAGGTAATATCATGTATGGGAGTTTGGGCGAGCTTCCTTTATAAAAAAAAAATAAAAATAGATTTTAGCAAAAAAGATATTAGTCACATTGGAATTCTATGACCTGGATAAAGCAAGTCAGCCTGTGGTCTTTCTGTTATAGTTACACTATTCTCTATTGACTTGTAATTACTTTACATACTTTACACAATAGCATGCACATTATATCCTGTAAATATCACTATGCACATTGCCTAAGGGAAAGATATGAAGTTCCTTGAATATCAAGTTAGTTTTGGGCTGAAGGATCTTTTTGCATATAAACTAAGTGAACCAGCATCAGTCACATAGAGAACAAAAAATACTTTTTTGTCAATAGATTTTTGTTTAAAAGGAAGCATTTTCCCCAAAATTTAAATTAAAAATGCACAGACGTTATCTCTGTACTTCCCACACTGCAGCTAAGGTTACTGTTCTGTTTTGGTAGCCAGGGATGAGCAGAGTATAACAGTGCTTTATTAGCAGGTTCATGCAGCCATTACACTTCAACAGTAACTTGAACGCTAACCCTTTTAAGCAGTATAGAATCTACTATGTATGCACAGTATACTCTTGTGCACAATGACACCTACAGGCACCTTGCACAAACACCACAGATACTGTGCTTCTTAAGCTTAGACAGGCTTCTGTTAGAACAGCTAGAGGGACAAGATCTAATTAAAATTTCAGCTTCATGAAATGAGTGGTTATTCAGTAATTTAGACACATCACTGATGTCAATAGGCCAGCCTGAGATTTATTGATGATATGCATCAGGAATGTTCACTGTCCAGCAAACCATGCTGGAAATAATGTAACATTGCTTAGCCTAGCAGAAAGAAAAGAGTAGAACATTGATAAAAATGATCTGTCCAGCTGAAAGAGCAGACTAAGTTAACTACAGTTTCCCCAACATGAAATAACCAATGCACAACCCCATTATCCTGAGGGAAGTCTACCAGGTATGGGTGTCAGGGTTGGAACCCTAAACTGAGACCTAAAGTCAGGATCCTGGTCACGGCTCACCCATCTGCCTATAGCAGCCACCTTTGGCTTTGGGAGGAGCTACTCAAATGCTGCCAGGACTTAAGGAGAGGAACAGGACAAGTTGAGCAAGCAAAGAGGCCAATTGTAGTGGATTTGGAACCGAGATAAAACACAGTAAAGTTCAAGGCAGCTGCCACAGAAGCGTGGTCTAGAACAGGTGGTGGTCGATCCAGGCAGAGTTCAAGCAAAGTCAGAACACAGGCAAGAGTCGGTCCAGGCAGAGTTCAGGCAAAGTCGGTATACAGGCAAGGATTGTCCAGGCAGAGTTTGAGCAAAGGCAGTATACAGGCAGGGGTTGGTCCAGGCAGAGTTCAAGCAAAGGCAGTATACAGGCAGGGGTTGGTCCAGGCAGAGTTCAAACAAGATCAGAATAGAGGCAAAGGCAGATAACAAGAATCTGAACAGGAGCACACCCAGATAATACGAAACATAGACCTACAACCGGCACGGATATCTTGCCGACATGGGTTTGAATAGTCAAACTTTCTCAGACAGTTGACGCCCCAGCAATGGCATTAACAGGCGTCCCCGACTCTGCCCCGCAGAACCACCCGGTAACCTTACAATGGGTAGCAAATATACATATCTTGTTGAATGTCATTCAGAATAGTCTGATTGCTGGATAAGGTTGTGATTACATGCTTAACATTTCTTTATGTGCAAGAAGAGCTGAAATCCAGGGGTGCATAGGTCACAGTTGTGGAAAACATTCAAAGCCATTTTTCGTGTTCAGCATACAAGTGACAAGTGCGCCCTATAGTTTTGGCACATCTGTTCTGTGGCAATTGACACAGGGCACTGTGAGAACTCTGGAGGGGCAACAGCACCTGATTTGGAATGAAAAGCAAGGACGGAGATGTGCAGAGTGCAACTATAGGGAAGTGCAAAGAGAGCAAGTACTGTAATGAAAATGGTTTTATGTACAACTAGGGTTGCCACCTGGCTGGTATTTTTGATGGTTGATCCCAATGTTATTAATAGGAAAAAAAAAAAAGAAATATATAGGAAGGCCGGTATTTTTTTCAAGACAAGGTGGCAACCCTATGTGCAACTCACTGCAGGGAAAAGCACAAGTTGCTCACTGTGCTTGTGGTCATAAATGATCCCTTATATGCAAGTCACAAGAGTAAGAGGCACACCTCTGCCACTGACACACCACTGCCACTGACTTATACAGCTTAGTATATTTATGTGTCCTTGGTTTATATGTGAGCACAGAGCCTCTTGCTAGTCAAAGGGACATATTTTTTACTTGAAATAGACTTTTTATTATGGTATTATCCAGTGATACATAGTCAAATATTAGTAAAGCTGTACTTTCCCTTTAATACATAATGATTTATGGGAACATCTTGTAATAGCCATAACACTGCAATCTGGGATTTTTACTACACACTAATTAGCCAGTTTTGGCATTGATATGAAGACAGCTACTCTTGCAGATATGAAGTGATTATATGAGGAATGCTAACTCCTACTTCATGGCATTTTATCAACCTGTATAGTTCATCCTTTAGTAGGGATTAAAAGATCTTTAAACATTTGTTTCTCCTCCTCTCTAAATTGTGAATGCCTTATGGGATTATAGATACTCGGCATTTAAAATAAATTGAAATACTGGAGATTTGTGTATTAATAAAAGCAATGCTTATTATTTTTCTTTAACCTTTGGAAATTAATGAAGATTAATATTATATGCAACAAAAGATAATGTCATTCCAATATTCATTAACTAAAAGAAAACCAAAGTCTTACAAGAATATGGTTAGAACTGTTGCATTATTAATAAATGTAACTTATCTTACCAGCCCAATCTTCAGTTTTACAGCCAATGAGAACTTATAATCAACTGAAAACCTGGAACTTTTCAGCAAATTCTAACAGGAAAAGTTATAAAAGGCAAATACAATTTTCCCATATGGATTCCATTGTAATGCTACAAGAAATTTAATTATAATGGTAGTTGTATTATAATATCCACTCACTGAGTTAGTAATTTCCAGTAATTGGGGATAATTGCTGTTACCTAACAAATGTTAAATGTAATGTGTGGATAAATGTCACTAGAAAGGGTGAAACCTGAGGTTAATCCTTCAACAGCAGCACAACAGAGCATTGTGATTTAGTGGAAGCCATTATAGATTTATGGGCAGGTTACAAAGGTTCAGTCTAGGGTAGCAAAATTCGGGGATGACATGCCACCAGCCTGCCACATCACCACTGGAGACTGGATGGTTGATTTCAACATCTTCAGATTGACCAAGAGATTGCAATGGGCCCAATGATGCAGAGCTCGTGAGGAAGCAGGTTGGTGCTGTTATTGTAAGCAACAAGAGGGGAAGTTTGAGGGGAGCAGGTGTGAGAGGGGTCAGTTCGAGCAGTGGGGGCCTAGGGTCGCAGTGTTTTGAAATCTGGCCCTGGTGGAAACGGAGGATACTTCTCACTTATCATTCACCACTTGTGATTAGGATTGCCACCTGGCAATTTTACCGGCCTGGCCGGTATTTTTGATGGTTGATCCCAATGTTATTAATAGGAAAACAAGATATATATAGGAAGGCCAGTATTTTTTTCAAGAAAAGATGGCAACCCTACTTGTGATATACCAGTGAATATGAATTTTGCTGAAAGTTGGAAGAACCTTGAATGTGGTAGGTTAAATGGGAAACCTAAACTCACAGATTCAGATTAAGAGAGATATGTTGGTGCCCTGACATTGGTGACCTCAGACGTACTAGCAAAAAACTGCCACTGTGGAGATAACGCTATTGTGCCATATGTATAGGCTCACTATACGCATGCCCAAATGCATAACACCCTGAAATTCACCAGTAAAACCTATAGACCAAGCTTATCCTGAAACAATTGTTTGAATGTATGATTTGTCCATCAACAAAAAAAAAGAAGACTATTTCAAGCAATATGAAAGCTGTGGTAGCTGCCTGCTTGGCCCTGCAAACAATTGGACAATGGATTAATTTCACGGAGAACAATAAAAATCTTCTAACCCGATCGATTGATTTTCTGACGGATGTCGGACAAAAATAATCATTAGGCGATTCATCGTTCATGACCCACTAACCACGATAATTTGATAGATATATCTACTAAAACCGGTCATTAAAAAAATCTTAACAGCTATGACCAGGTTTATTGTGGCCATACATAGCCAGATTCTGTCCTGTGAACAGTTAATTGGATCCAGGACCATAATATGAAAACACACAGCTGGTTTGATATCTTGGTTGATAAAATGCTTTGTTCTGTGACACTATAACACCAGGGTTTTCCACAACAGATACTGAAAGGTTAGAAGTTTTGTCATTTCGTGCATCATTAACGAAGAGTAATAGGGTATTTGCATTGTAGATGATGTGCATAATAGTGAGAGGAATGATACTGGGACAGATATAATTAAGCAAGAGTATAGAAGACAGATGGTAAAATGTCACACTGCACAAACAAACTTCCAAAGAGTCGAAAGAAAAAGTTTGTAACTTCCTTGACAGACTGTGGATAACTGCCAAGCCTCCCTTTCAAGACATATGCAGATTTAATTGGGGACATAAAACAGATTTTTTTTTTTTAGCCTAAGCTGCAGTGTGCTTTTGGGTCCAATTAATACATTAAAGAAACAATAACACTGGAGAACAAGTACTGGTAGCTGTATAAAGGTTTCCATGAGAATCAGGTAGCAGAAATACATAAAATACTAAATATTATAATATATACGTGGCCAAAAGTTGACCCTCCCTGTTTTATTTTGCCAGTCTTTACCATTCTGGGAAATTTTGTACTAAATGTTGGGACTTTGTTATTGGGCTTTGTTTCCATTGAGCCACAAGAGCATTAAATGGGTGGTTCAACTATAAGATAATATATAATAGGTTTTTGGAAAGGTAAAGTAACAGGCAATCACAAATTTAAGTGTGCCATGCTGCCTTTTAATATCAGTTATGGAAATCCCAATATTTAAACACATAATCAATCAAAAAACCAGCATGATCCAGCTTTGCTCATTATCACAAGCTCTAGGTGAAATAGTCTGTCCTTGCTACCTGTTTTGCGAGGGAGCCTGGGAAGCACCTTCTATTAGTCAGGTAAAGGCCACTGCGGTGGATAACGAAGGATTAGTTCCACTCAAGCTTTCTAAATCATACCACCTGGTATGTTACAATGTATTGACTGATGCCAGCAGAAATACATTAGTTGTGCCAAAAACTTTGCCCCTTTGAGCTTATTTGTTGAAGCAACAAACCAATTAAATATTTACACGTATGTGTGTGTGTATATATATATATATATATATTTAAAGTGCATGTGCATGCTGATAATTTAGCATTCAGAGGGGGCCCCTGGGGAGGGCCCTTCATTGTGCAGCCCCAGTGGGCCCCAAAGGCTCCAGTCCGACCCTGCCTGTCCAGGAAAGGTTTAATGAGAGATTTTGGGTAGCTTTAAATAAATTCACCAGGCTTTAACAGTATGTGTAAATAATAGGTTAGGTCAATTTACTGGGTGTTGGTTGTAAGGAATTTGCATACGGTGTTCCCATTATATTGTATTTTGTACATTGTGTGAAAAAGGCACTTTGCTCAGTCCCTCATATTCTTTATGCCAGCTGATTTTATGATGGGCAAAATTTACTGGGAAATAAAAATGTAGATTAAGAGAAAGCTTTGTGAACCCCAGAGTAGAAGTAGCCTTTAGAAGGAAGGGGTCATGCAAAAAGCTGCTTTCGGCTGTATTAGTGCAGGGAGTGCATTTACATTTTGAGAGTGCCCAGTGTCATTTAGGTGTTGGCAAATAGGAGTAAAGTCTCTTTGCCTGGATGTCACTAGAGGGGAGAAGTTTTGAAAGAGATGATGCTCTTCAAATATGAGTTTCTTGACTCTTCCATATGCTTCTATATATTTTTGCTTATCTGCATAGTTTAGCAACTTGAAGATAACTACATGTTAAGGAAGTATGGAAAAATCAGATGGCACTCATGCAGCAGTTGTGCTAATACCTTTGATGCTTTATTAAGATCTCCACACAATATTTGTGGTATTAGCACAACTGCGTGAGTGTCATCTGATCTCCCCATATTTCATATTGTATAATGAAGCTGTCCTATGCAGCAGAGCTTCCAGATAGAGCACCACAAAGAATTTGGGACTATATTATCATGTAAGGAATGCCTATCCCATTGAACCTCTCTATTAGGTGTTGGCAATCCTGTGTAGCCAACCCCAATTAAGCATAAATTGTTGGTCCTGCTCCTATTTTTGAAATCATCTTTGATGTACAGTTGCTGGAGATCAATTTGATTTTGAGCCTGTAATAGGTCATCTTCCAAAGTAAATATCCTGTCTTCTGTGTACTATAGGAATTGATTAGAGGACTGTTGCCAAAGTTCACCCACTGTTTTTTATTTGCTTGCTAATTACTTGCCAAAAGATTAGCCAAAGCCCAAATCATTTATGTTGTAGTCACTTTTTCTGTAGTGCTGAGTGGACATGGAGAAGATACTGGGTCATTTTGTGAGGGGCTGTAAGCTTCAGGAGCCAAATATTTAGGGGCAGATTGATCAAAATGAGCTTAATACATAAAACTGCACCCACATTCTATTCATTCATATGGATGTTTTTAGAAGTGTATTTATCAATGGGTGAAAGTTTACCATTTGATAAATACCCATTTAAAAATTCCATAGGAATGAACAGAATTTGGGTGAGTTTTTACTGTATGCATGAAGTGTATTTTACTCCCTTTAAAGCCACATTAAAAGAGAGGTTGAATAACCAAATATTTCTGCATGATTGGGGGAACACACAGCTGTTCTAGATGCACAATGCAGATTTCTGAAGAACTCATGGTTAAAAGATGGAGTGCAGTGTTGTACTTCTAGTTTCCTTTTGTTATATGATATACAGGTGGTCAGAATGTGGTTGCTTGTTGCCACTTCTGAAATGGGGATCTGTATCAAGACCCATCTAATGTGTGGGGGAACAAAAGTAATAGAGAGGCAGTTTGGTGGCATGGGCAAGTCCTCAGTGTCCTGTTTGTTCAGATATAATGTCGATTTAGTGCTTGTAATGAATATTAGTTGCAAACAGTTTCCAATCTTTGCAAATTGGCACTTTTTCTGTTCATAATCAAAAAGTCAAATTTCTGTATGCAGGGTTACCAGGGGTTTCAGCCAGCAAATGTATAGGGTGTGCAGTGAATTTGTAATGTATTTGCTCCAAATGATAGCCCCTTAAATTGAAATGTTACAAGCCATCTGTGGTCATGAGTTGCCTGGCAGGTAACACGAGGCATGGAGATTTGCACAGTCCATCTCATAGCATGTACTACTAGCTGTAACATATTCATCAGTTCAATGCGCTGCTTCCCCCCAGCAGCAGGCAGCTCACCAGAGAATATGTGGGAAGACTTAACAGATGTATATGTGATCCATTTACCCAAGAGGGGTGAAATGTGCAGATTTCAAGATTCAAGCGCTTCCGTGTGCAGGAATAAGCCATATGGTTTAACCATAAGGTACAGAAAAAGTATGTATGGAGTCCCTTTGTAGTAATGACTAGTGAAATCTTTGTCACTTAACAAATCTTGATTGAAGATTTTCAGTTATAACATATAGCAAATCAGAATTATTCTCACTTGTGCAGTCCTCCTGGGCTCCTGCTCTGGCCACAATTCATTGAGTATCAGACAATAGTAAGGATGGAGGACGCTTGAGACGCAGAACTATGCTGCAAATTTCCTTTAATTGGAACTGCCGTGAACTACATGTTTCGGGCTCACATGCCCTTTGTCAAGACTTGACAAAGGGCATGTGAGCCCGAAACATGTAGTTCACGGCAGTTCCAATTAAAGGAAATTTGCAGCATAGTTCTGCGTCTCAAGCGTCCTCCATCCTTACTATTGTCTGACACTTAACAAATCTATTGTTAGGTTGTTGACTAAAACCCAACATAAAGAGCTGCACAGCATTTTTGTAATGCATTATGGATGATAATGAAGTAATACATAGGAATTGTGAGTGACTTATATCCTATACAAACGCAGCATCAAAATACACAATCTATTGAACCTATTTAAACATTTTTTGTCTCCTCAAACTGAATTTTTTCTATAAGCCATGTGATTAACAATGAAATACAGTTTTCTCAATGAACTGAACTGTCCCGAAGTTTACTAAACAAGGCATTAACAACAGCAATTATATTATCTATATTATCAATTAAATTATCTTTAACAGTCTAGGTTGACGGTGTGCTCTATATTTCATAAATTCTAAGATCTGCAAGAATGAAATATAAAAAAATAGGATCATATACATTTTTAAACTCCAAGAATCATTTAAACCATCAGGGTTTAAAATGTTCAATTTCTCACAGTACATTTAACCTTCCTTTTGCAGGAGTCTTTTGAACCTATTGTCTCCTTTCCAGTCATGAGCTTCCTCATCCAGGTCATACCACCTTCATTTTTGTTTTCACACCACCTTAATTGCATGGGATTATGTTTGAACTCATGGGAATAGGCATATATTAATACTAATCACAACTGAAATATTTCTGTCTCTTACCTGTATTACTGTTGCAATATGTTATGACAAAGAAATGACACCAGAGAGGAGAATGCATGGTAAAAGGTCGCAGTTGCTTTTGTTATAACTCAGGCTTAACATGAATTAACATTTTTAGCTGTATACAATTTTATTATTAGCCGGGTGTACTCTCAGTGCCCGCCATGACTCAAACGTTCCACTATGCACCAGGCCAGAACCATCAGTTAACACTACACTAAATAATTTAACAGCCGCGACAATCAAAAAAAATTTTTTTTATTGTAAAATAGGGTGGGGAGTTCCACAAGTGGTGCTGCCCCGGCTATACTGCACACTCCGGTAATGGCTTTATATAGACTATTTTCGCAGGCTTTTGTCAGGAGGGCCAACGGACCAATAAGTGCTCACCTTAACCTGGTGCAATACCTGCTAGCCCTCCAGACAAAAGCCCCCGACAACCAGCCTAACTTATGTTAATATGCCACATTCCCATGTCCAGATAAAAGGGGTTTAATAAAGTGTGTGTGAAAACCTGTCTACCTGTGTCTGTGTATTTTTCTTAAAGTGGACCCATCACCCAGACACAAAAATCTGTATAATAAAAGTCCATTTCAAATTAAACATGAAATCCAATTTCAAATGTTTAAGCTATTTTAAGCTCATTTAAAAATCTCAGCTGTCAATCAAATATTGTCTGCTACTCCTCTATGCCTTAGGCATGGAGGCGGGGCAGATAATTTCTTTCACTTTCCATTCAGCACTTCCTAGATGCCACTGCTCCCCACACATTCCCCCAGTTCTTTTAACCATGTAGGGACCCATAGGTTTTCTACTGGCACCTATGGAGTTAAGTCCCTGCATCTCTGTCACTAGGCGGAAAGTTAAGTTGCCAGTGTATACTTCTAACCAATAGTTACAGCCCAGAGTGTAATGACAATTTCCTGCCTTACACTGTATAGTGCTGGGAAGGGAGGGGCAGCTTCCTCTTTGGCCTCTGGATGCTGATCCAGCAGGGTGTGCCCAGGGGGGGACCTGGGTACAGAAAGGCCTTTGCTCTGAAAAGAAGTCGGGGACCAGGCAACCCCGTGAATGAGGTATAGCTAGCCTAGGGGAGTTTGGTGATAGACTCTCTAGGAAGAGTGAGACAGGACGTTTTAGCAGCATGAGCAGTTGTAGCTCTGCCGAGGATTGATAGAATGAAGTAGCTTCCCACAGGTTTTGAAATACCTGAGTGCAGGGACCTCAGAGAAGAGGGACTGTGAGGGTAGAGGCTGCTGTCCTGGAGCTCCCTGGAGAAAGGGAGAACTGTCAAGGCTTCGGGAGGGTGCAACTGCTCCAAAGTGCTGTACCTGTCTGTGTGACTTCTGTGCTCCTGCTATATGCTCAACTCCTGCGTGAGTAAACCTGAGGATATTTGTCTCTGACAAATATCCAAGAACCTCCTGGCGCCCATCATTTTTGTAAGTTGCATGCACAGTGTCTGGGTGTTGTAGTTGCACTACACCGTAGAGGGAATGCTTCCACATGGCGAAGGCCCTGCCCTGATGTGTAGGTCGCAGTGTAACCCATGCTTGCCTATTACTAGCTGGACATTAACTCTGGGTGTGCTGTATATAGCCCAGAAAAGCATTACAACCATTTAATTGTGTAGCCAGGACATGGGGATAGACATCGGGTCCCCCATTCTGGTGCACAAACAAGATTCTGAGAGGATACAAGGCTTGTCTTAATATCAGTGTCCACAAAATGGCTCCTGCCTGCTTGCTATAATTATAAATTCCCAGACTGAAGAAAACCAGATTAAAATAATTTATATAGTGTAATTAATGTTCATTTTGCTTGACTAATGTGATAAAATTTGATTTTGAATATTTTTTTGTGGTGACAAGTCCACTTTAAAGTTTCTGTTAACCCATATCCTGTTTTTTACCCCACCTTGTAGCCTGTCCTACATACCCTAGGCCCTAGGGACAAAACATGGGAGGAGTTGCAAGTAGCATATAATTTTAGGTTAATTAACAGCCCTTTATTGGATAATTCATTTTGGGACATTTATATCCTAAGTGAGGATTTTTTTTCTCAAGACTCCTGCAGCACCCTAAGCCCTGATGGTTTAAATGATGCTCAGTGATTAAAACTGTATCAGTGATTCTCATTTCTCTCTCTCATGAATTTATGAAAAAGAGAGGCCAGTCCATAAATTTTGTAATAGTTTTGTAACTTATTAATGATATATAAAATATACCAATCTGCAAACCCTCAATTCAGACCAATATTCAGTGAATATGTCCTGGCTTTATAAATATGATTTCATTTAGCCTTTATATTTTCTGTCTGGGCCACAGTATTCACTGTTGAGGTTGGATATTTTGTGAGCCCTGGCCATTTGCAGGTAAAGAAGGAGAAAAGTTATGTAATTCAGAGGTATCCTGTTGTCAAACAGCAAATTTACCACACCTTCAGCAGCCTTGGCCACAGCGTCTGTATCCCTGTTATATACTCAACTGTGACGTTTGGTCCAGAGTAAACCCCAAGGTCCCAGTCACAGCTCACTGTTCTGCCTTTAACAACTGCCTTACACTTCAGAGTAGTACTCCTCTATTTGGATGCCGCTAGATCTTAATGTGAGAGGAGAGAACTCTGGGGAAGCAAGGGAACCGTAGGTACAACCAGAATGGAGAAAAGAAGCGTAGTTCTTTTTGGAAGGATTGAAGCACTCCCTGACTAAAGCATTTGGCAGGGCGTAGTTTCTCCTCAGTTTTGTAAAAGGAGAGTAAATCACAGGCATGCCGAGTTAATACCAAGCTGGGCAGTGCAGTGATCTAGAGACAGGAGCATAGTCGGGGGTCACAGGCCTAGTCAGAATAGCCAATCAGGTAGCAGGTTACAAAATCGAGAGGTAGGAACGTAATCAAGATCACAGATAATACAGAGGTAGCGGGTACAATCAGGAACCAGGAGAAGAGTCAAAATAAAGGCGAGAGTCAGGAAGGCAGAAATCAGAACAAGAATCAGGGTCAGACAATGTCAAACAAGGATTAACAAACTAGAAATAGCTTCCAGGAGATACCTCCATTGGGCAATGCAAGAAAGGCACCTACACCTTTAAATATTTGAATTTCGTGCCATGTGCAATGCTGTCACCCGCGCCACTCATTGAAAGGGGGCTGCCATATTTGTGCAGCAGGAGTCCATTAGCATTACAAACTAACAGGCTGAGATGGGACAGTCAGGTTGGCAAAGTCATCAGAGTGTCAGAGAGTCAGGCTTAGGAACTTCAGCTAACAATAATATACAAAAACAAACCTCTCAGCAAAAAAATGATCAACATGACCTATATGTAACATTTAATGTACATTCATATGTTAAAAAGTCAGTAGCACTTTAATAAGCATTTTTCCCCACAGAAGTTCCTCAGATGCCTGCCAACCAGCAGGGCCGGATTTACCTAGCGGGCACCCTTGGCCCGCTGTCATTTGCCGCCCCTGTCCCCTCCCTTTAATTTGCTTAAATTTTCATCATCAGGACGGAGCAATGGGAAATGGCACATGGGAAATTAAAATTTCTAAACCAATGTGGGAGTGGTTGGGCAGCATGCCGCCCCTTAAATCCTGCCGCCCTAGGCCCGGGCCTAGGTGGCCTCTCCACAAATCCGGACCTGCCAATCAGTACACTAAAACTGGTCCAGCAAGACACAAACCCCCATATGTAATAAAAAGCACTCAGTTTGCTCAGGAGCAGTAACGCGTAGCAACCAATAAGATCTTTGCTTTTAAACCAGTGACCAGTAAATTCCACCTGCTGATTGGTTGATATGAGTTATTGCTCCTCTGCAAATGTAGTGTCTTTTATTACATGACCCCAAAAGTACCTTATTTATCTACACATTTGTATATATTGCTTGTAATAATATAGGGGTCATTTAGGACCTTCTGGGCAATGTTCAAAGTGTACTTTGCACACTGTCTTCTGCTATTACAGTCCTCAGCAGTGGAGTAACTACAAGGAAACTGACCCTGCAGTCAGGCTGGGGCCAATGGAACAAGTGGCCCAGACCATGGCGTCTGCTTCCCCTATAAGTTTAAAATCCCCTGCTGCTCTTCTTCTTTAAGTGCTGGGGCAGACAGGGAGATTCAGGGAGATTCTGTCGCCTGGCGATTAATCACTGGCGACAATCTCCCCGAACTGCCTTCTCCCAGTCTGCCACCTGTTAAAATGAAAAAGCGCCAGCGCTAATACACACGCAGCGCGGCGATTTCCAGAATTTGTGGCTTGTTCACCTGTACAAGCATGAGGCAAGGTAGGGGAGTTGTGGTGTGGGAGGGAGGGGGTAGCAGCTCAGGGCCCCTTTTGGTGGGGGAGCCACGTGCAGCCAGTTACTCCACTGGAGAGCTGTAGCTTGCCCCTTGAATAGAGTACTGACTACGTTTGGTGGGTAGTAATCACGAAGAGGTCGTGGGGTCGCACCATCAGATTTGATTTTGTCGGGAGAGGAAACTTGTAACGGTCACATGTTTTGATACAAAAGTGATGCATGAATTGGCTCAAACCTGCCTTGAAGCAACCCATGCCATCACTTATATACCCATGCTAGAAAACTGTTCCAAACCCAGCCAATATCTGTGTCCTGCGGGTATTGGTCCAGTCCAAACATTTTTTCTTATAGTTTTTGACATATGTAGAGTGTATTACTGTGCATCCTCAACCCAACATTGTTTCCTAATGAATCAACAAAAATGTTGGGTTAGCCCACATAAATAAAGAATCAGATATATAAACAACTGGACTATTTGTGAAACAGATTTACTGCAATTCCACTAAAGCCTGGTGGATTTTTTTTATAATAATAATAGTTCCACTTTAAGAAAACTTATGCTGAGCTTGTGTCTGTGCAAAAATGCATTTGCTCTGGTCATTGCTCTTGCTGCTGTGTGAAAATGAATAAAACATTCTTCATACTTGAGTTATCAAATGTTCCACTTTTGTATTTGCTCTGAAGGAAGAGATTAACTAGAGGATATCTCACTGAGTCTGCTGCACATATTAGCTGTCTCTGGCACGGTCCCTCAGCTTGCCAGAGTTATTATTGGCCATTATATGAATGCCCAGATCAAGGCACCAAATTACATTTCATAATTCAATGTGCGCATTGAATTTTTATTATGGTAGTAATAAACTTTTGTAATTGGTCTTATAATGCACTCCACATAATTAAAATTAGATCTATAAAACATTAGTGGGTAAGAAAACAAAAATAACAAGGAAATTATTCCTCGAACTTCCAAAGTCATCCTATCTTTAAAGGAGAATTCAACCCTGCGGCGCTAAAACCCCTGCCCCTCTCCCTCCCGTAGGCCCCCCTCCTTCCTCCCCCCATCCCCCGGGCTATTGCCCAACGTGTAAATTACCCCAAAGCGCAGATCCCCTTCTGGAAGGTCTTCTTCGTTCTCCCGATGGCATTTGCGGCGCATGAGCAGTAGGATGCATTTGCCGGTTGGTACTACTGTGAATGCGCACGAAGTTCATGAAATTTAATCGGAAAACTTTGGGCGCATGCACAGTAGTACCAACTAGCAAATGTGTCCTACTGCACATTAGCCGCAAACACAGTCAGGACAAGGAAGAAGTAATTTACTTGTTAGGGGCAATAGCCCAGGAGGGCCTACAGGAGAGAGGGGTTTTAGCGCTAGCAGGGTTAAATTCTCCTTTAAAGCAGGATACAGTATGGCTATCTTTCAGCTATTGTTACAACTCCCAGCACCCCCTTTCAGCCTCTGAACAGCTTTGAGAACATTTGTTTTTAGATGAGGTCTGTGGAAAGGATCAGAAAAAGAAGGCAAATAATTAAAAAACTATAAAAAAAAATTATGCTCATTTGAAAAGTTGTTTATAATAAGTCATTCTATAACATGCTAAAAATCTCTTTTAATCTCTGATAATATATTAGTGCCCTCTGGTAGTTGCAATGCAGCAGCATTTGAATAAGAGTCAGCAGAGCAAGTATAGAGCAACCCAGGCCCGCCATCAGGGGGGGGGGATAAGTGTCCCGGGCCGAAGGGGGGCCCGGCAGCGCTGCAATCTTCAAAGAGCCCCCCTTACGAGCGCAGCAGCGTGTCCGAAGTCCTGCAGCAGAATGCGGAAGTGCCGAACGTTTGCGAAATCCTGAAGCGGCGAAAATACCCGAAGTCACTAAAACAGCTATAATTGAAGTCCTGAAGCC
>CM044435.1:12682671-12700329 GCA_024363595.1 Xenopus borealis | reverse complement strand
GGCCCTGGAGCAACCCCTTTAAAATAGGTTCTTATTTGTCACCTTACCTGTCATGAATACAGAACGGTTGTATGCAAGCAGCACTGTATTTATAATCTAGATTGAAAGACAGGGTGCAAAGTGCAAAAAAATCAGGTGGAGCCCAAGCTTGTCCCCGTACTTTACTTTGGAATTCTGCCAGTCTTACTTTAAAATGACCATTAATCAAATACAATAAAAGTTGTAAATACTGTATCAGAATATTGGGCAGGTTCAGCATTGATTAGCTACCCATGCGTTAGCCAAATCTGATTACCCACGCACTTAGCCCCTTCACTAGAAAGTTGCTTAGAATTGCTTCTGCTTTCCATTAAGAAAAATGCTATATTGGGGTTTACAACCACTTTAAGTGCCTCACCCTGCACAGGGCTGATCTGACATTACTTGTATTAGGTTCAACTGCTCTGCCATGAGAAACTCATGCTGTCATAACTACTCCCGTCATACCCCGCCATACGGCAAGTTGAAAAACTGGCAAAAAGCTGCTCCTGGTAACATTAAGAGCCGCATTTCTGTTTTTAAAACATTAAATTTGGTTTTTCTAGTGTTTTTTGTTGGACATAAAAAAAGGTAAGGGGTTGAGGAATGACGCTGGATATAGTGCCTCTTTGTATGCTTTTTGGATGATAGTTGTTCATGGGCCCCTGTTTTGTTATCCTACATCAGAGAGGATGGTATAGACATTTTCCTGAGATCATGACTGGTATATGTCCAGGAACAAAATGACCAAGGGCCAGAGTTGATGTATTTGATATATCCATATTATGTCTTATTTTAATTAATTCAATGACATATAATAAGTAAAATGTATTGCAGCCCTCTCTCCAACCTGCTTTCATTTCCACTTTAAAACTGTTATAATGTAATGACACAAAAACTGGCTGATCCTGTCAATATTAGACAAGTGGCAACACTATGTTGCACAGAAACTCAGAAAGAGCTGAACAGATACTTCACCTGTGCGCATATCTGTTATGTAGGCACTCTGTAGTGAAATGTTACATTTTCCTCGACATATTTGCTTGTCCTAGATGCCAAGCCTGACAGAAGACATATGGGGATACCCTAGGATGTCAGAGAAAACCGCTTACATTGGCATCTCTGGGACTTGAGTGATGAATTCTGCTCTTGTCTTTTTATAACTAAGCCTAGAGAAACATATACAAAAGCAGCTGAAATAAAAACATGACGCAGTTGTGCCATCTTGGCCCTGACTGAGGAAGAAATAACTACACAAAAGGTATAAGGTGTAGCTTATAATATATTTGCTCTAGGAAAACCCCAGTGTTATTTTCTTGATAATGCTGCAGGATTTTCCTGATGGCCGATTTTTGGGCAGATATCATTTGGATATGCCCACATTCACGGGCCAATAAGCTGCTGAGACCAATGTCAGAATCATACTAACACCTCACTTAAGAATTGAACTGCCCTTTTAAATACAATAAATATCAATTAGAATTAAAAAGATACCAAAACTGCATTGGAAGTGCATTGCAGTAATGGCAAAATGTTGAAGGGTAGTATTACGAACAGAGCCCCAAACCCAGAACTAGCTCCAAGGTCCTGGCCACAACTCACTCTTCTGCCGAAAAACCACATTTGTCTTCAGGAGCCCTCTACTACTTGGGTGCCGCCAGGTGTTAAAAGAGAACTAAAGCCTAACTAAACAAGTAGCTAGAAATGTTGTACATTATGTTTTGTGCTTCTGTACCAGCCCAAGGCAACCCCGGCCTTTTAGCAGTAAAGATCTGAGTCTCCAAAGATGCCCCAGTAGCTCCCCATCTTCTTTTCTGCGGATTCACTGCACATGCTCTGTGCTGCTGTCACTTACTGTGGGACCCACTCACAATATACAGTACACATAGAATAGAAATGTCACAATATAAAGCTGATTAGTAATTAATACAGATGATTACTACATGGCAGCACAGAAACCAGTGCAACTAGCATCAAAATTGAAATCAGCCCTGTAGCATCAGCTTATATAAAAGGCCAACCTAATTTTCTGTTTGATTATTTGTTGCGACTCCCTGTGACAAGTTTGATGTCCTGGATCATTGCTGCTACTGGTGCAATAAGTTCAGTATTTAAAATTTGGCATCTTTAGCCATATTCAATTTTTCCTTAATCTCCTTTAACATGAGAGGACTAGGGAGAAGGTTCTGGGCAGGCAAGGGAATTGATTGTTGTAATTGGAATGGAGAACAAGGATTGTGGTTGAGGAACAGGCTGGGTTAATACACCAATCAGGAGAAGCAGTACAGGTTCACGAGAAGAGAGAGTAGTCGAGGTCACAGGCTGAGTCAAAGACATCCATATCGCAGTACAAAGCAGGATCCAAGAGAGTAGTTAATATACAAGCATAGGTCAGGACAGGCAGGGTCAGCAACAGAAGTACTTAGAAGTAAGAAAATAGACGTTACGTTGGTCAATGAATTACCAGGCGAGAGCCCTTTAAATATTTGAATTTCTTGCCAGTGCTCGATGACGTCACACACAGTGCCTCGTCAAAACCAAAAGTGCAGAGCGCAACACCCGAAGAGGACTCATCTCATGGAAGAGGATGAGGCAGGCATCCCCGCTGGCCCCCTAGACCACTAGGTATTATCCTCACAGGTTTAGATCCAAGCAACTTTCCAATTGGTTTTCATTATTTATTTTTATAATTTTTAATTATTTACCTTCTTCTAACTCTTTCGAGTTTTCAAATGGGGGGTCACTGACCCCATCTAAAAACAAATTCTCTGTAAGGCTACACATTTATTGTTATTGCTGTACCTTTTATATTCTGTCCTCTCCTATTCATATTTCAGTCTCTTTTCCAAGCAACCAGACTGATGAAATTTCAAACTGGAGACCTGCTAAATAAGAAGCTAAATAACTCGAAAACCACAAATAAAAATGAAAACCAAATGCAAATTGTCTCAAGATATCACTCTCCACATCATACCTAGGGGGAGATTTATTAAAGGTTGAATTGTTTTTTCCATGAAAAATTCAAGTCTGAGGGCTTTTAATTATACCCCAAAGCTGGAAATAGTAACTATGCTATCTAAAACCAGCTTAAAACCCAACCGCAGAGTCCTCTCTTTGCCACCACCCTTCGACTCACACCCTCCAGCCAGGCCCAGACTGGCAATCTGCTAAAAGGTCCCATAGAAAGTCAGTATTTAGTGGGCTGGTGGGGGCTGTTTGGGCCTCTGTGTGGGCTGATTGGGCCTCTGTGTACCTGAAATGCCAGGGCTTATTTTAATTCTGAGTCCAGACCTCACCCAGGCGCAAATTTTTATGGCGCACAATTGCTATTGGGGTCTGGAAGAGGGGTTAGTTCAGCAACTGCAGGGAACTGGTCTGGGCCAGCAAGGCCCTTTAGAGCCGGGGTCCACCATGTTTTTTCCTGTTGTCCCACTGGCCCATTGAAACCTTCTCTAAAACCTGTCAAGGTCATATAGAAGTCAATGGCAGAGGTCCCTTGAACCATTTGAAGATGTTAATAGCCTTTAGGATGTTCGACTTTTATCAGTGGGTCTCACTCAAAAACTGAATCAATTAGAGCGATTTGAGATTTTTTCCACTGAAAATGTGATCAATTTTTTGGTTCGATCACACCGATTCGAGTTTTTTACATTTAAGTTTTTTCTTAAATCAGAAATCATTCGAGTTGTGAGTTCATTTGAGTTCATGCGAGGTCTAAAAAAAAATCAAATTCGGACTTTGACAAATAACCCCCTTAAAGTTAATTTATAGGTGAAAACCCCCTTTAAAAAAAAAAAAAGTGTATTTACTAGGAACCCACAATCATGACGGAATTCTGGGAACTCACTACATTGTGGGTAAAACCAATGGGACCGTCACCTAAACGTTGCACTTTGCACATAACACCGCATTTCTAACTTATACGTGCGACGTGCACACAGCTAAGAAGTAAACCACAAAATGGAAAACATAATTATTATAATAGTAAAGAGAAAAAAAAAATCTAATGGAAACTGTCACCAAGGTGCTGCTGAAATGGTTCTGCTCTGTAAGTAAGTAGAATTCACAAAATTGGGGGGGGGGGGGCAAGTAGGGCATCGCAGAAGTCGAGTTCTGTTCTTAAATTGATCCAGATTATATACATTATATGCTTGAGGTGGCTCTCAATTTGCAGCACCAGAGGTACCATAAGAGGGGGTAGAACCAAATGTGGTTTCAGTTGACACTCCCAAGATGACTCTGCCATCATCTTAGACAAGGGCCCAGATGTCAACAGTTCTACAGCACTTGCAAATATGGAAAACCATCTTGACCCACAATATGCACTAACCCAAGGGTGTCCAAACGTTTGTCTTCGAGGGCCACATTGGAAGAAGAAAAATTCTCTGGGGGCCCCCTCCTCTTATATCCTTTGTAACATGACGTTTTCTCAGGAAGGGAGCGTTTCAAGCTGGGCCGCATTCATATCCATCCTGGGCCGCAGTTTGGACACCTCTACACGAAGCGATCCTCAGACTCAGTTGTAGAGGCTATGCAGGCCTTTACCACAATACTATCCCTGAAGATAGATGAACTTAAAATCGATGTCTCCCTCCTCAGGTGGAACATGGATAAGTTTTGGGATGGCATGACTGAAGCAGACCTACAACTAAAAGCATGTCTCCTTTCTCATGTAGTGAACTGAAGACACAGATGATTGTATGCGTCACACCAATGTCAACATTCTGGGCCTGCCTGAGGGTGCAGAAGGAGCCTGGGTCAGCCATTTGTACCAAACCAGTTACTCCACATACTATTCAAGAGGATCCTGGAGGACACTAATTTGTAATACATGCATCAGCACTCTTGTACATTGCTGCTTCTATATACATATAATTTTAATACAAATAATATTTTCACACATATCACAGTAAGCACATCAGAGAGGGGACCAGTTATTCTAATGGGAGACTAATGTACTCTTCAGTCTTAGATACTGGGACTGGCCAAAGAATTCTAACTCAGTGGAAGCCTGATGGAAACATCCTGACCTATTATTCTGTGTCCCATATCACTCTCAGATAGACCATGCATATGTAACGCACAAGTTTCTCTCCCTTAAAACTCATGTGATCTATTTACCCAGAGGTATATCAGATCATTCTCCATTAGAGATGGTACTCCACATGACCCTCCAGATAGAGTCTGGAACCGGGGTGTCCAAAAAGGGTCAGATTTGGTGGGGTGAAAATGTGTGGGGGCCAACCATTCAGCCTGACACCGGTATCAGGTGTCATCTCGGAGATGGATGCGTACACTGCATTTAGGAAGTGGAGTCTGTTTGGAATTGTTCTCCATGCATCATTTAAACAAGGGATTGCGTACTGTGGCAGTAACATTTAATTGGTCTATATACTGCTGCCTGTGTGCTGAAGGTGTAAGCAAAAGACACATACTGGCAAGTAGTGACGCGCAGCTCTCACATACTTCTTTAGGTGGTGTCAATAGATGTACTAATGTGCGTGTACAGTAAACTACTGTAAAGAGCCGTGCATCACTACTAGGGTTGCCACCTGTGAGGGGGTGGTAACAAAAGGGAAATTCCATGATGGAAAAGGGGGCAGAGTCAAGCAACATGCCACAAAAGGGGCGGAAAAACGGTAAGTTCTAAGAGAATTGAGGGCAGGCCAAGGCTTTTTTTTTTTAAAAAAAGGGTATTACAAAGTTACCTGCAACTACATTACCGGTAAATTTGTGATACCAGCCCCGACCGGCCGGGTGGCAACCCTAGTCACTACATGCCAGTATGTCTATTGCTATGGGATTCCATCTCCAGGAGTGAATTATCCTGATGCTGGTGGGCCAATTATTATTAATTTTATGACGGAGGCTGTGGGAAGATGTAAATTGGCCACAGGGCTGGACTTTGGACATGCCTGGTCTGGAGTCTTCGGCTCACCCCTCCATTGTGCGTTTAATAAAGAAGACTTCAGACAAAGAATACATTTTTTTAGCCACAAGAGCAATAAAAATGACTGACTTCAAACAACTAAATTTAGTCTAAATTTAGCCAAGACTGAACTGGCCAGAAACAACTCCTACATCTAATGTTCAAAATGGGGCAAAGTTGGTGAATTGTAGGTAGTGTTGCCACCTTTTCTTGAAAAAAATACTGGCCTTCCTATATATTTATCTTTTTTTCCTATTAATAACATTGGGATCAGCCATCAAAAATACCGGCCAGGTGGCAACCCTAATTGTAGGTGATTCGATCCTGTAGTCAGTAGCAAAACAGCTACAATACCCAGCATAAGACTTCACTTGAAATTTCACCTGAAAATGCCCCTGCTGAAATGCAATAAAATCATCTCTAAGCACTTCTACAATCGTTGTCATGTGCTAACTGCCCGGACATATGGATCATGTCAATGTGGGTGATACATGGGCACTTGGTTCCACTTTTTCTACTGAAATTTGCTACTGAAACCATTACCAAAAGCTCCCTGCCCAGTGTTCCTGAACACATAGAATTCCTCAAACAGAATACAGTGCAGAGTCCAAAACTTCATAATCTGTAAACAACATTTAGAACATTGCTATCATATTGCTCTCCCTAAGAGCTCTTTCTCTTCTCGACATGAGCTGCACTACAGTTTGTCACTATCGATTGGAGTCAATTCTTTGCATAGGCAAACATTAAATTAGAAAAGAGATGCTCAGCAGAACAAAGTGGCTGAATAACAAGTACTCAACGGATGGAATAATTGGCCTCTGTATTATTGCTAATAGTCTGATATTACCTTTCCCAGGGTTCAGTTACTCGATGAATGTGCAGATGCCCCTCTTTCTTATTGTTTTCTGTGCGTCCAAACTAACAAAAGGCACAGAGCAAGAATTAACTAAGTTCTGATCTATATGCCAAACTAAATGTTTAGACACAAAACGTTTTACATGAGGTGGCTATCAGATATCCCTCCATGGAGAGCACTTTCAAGATGCTAGACTGCTGTATTATCTCTCTGACACAGAAGCATTTGAATTGTATCCAGCTTAGAGAACATTAAATAAAGACCAGTGTAGTTTATTTAATAGCTTTAGGTCTATCTTCCAGTAAGACATCACTCTTTGATTATCTTTGTTGACCTGAATGCAGCTGGATTCTTTCAGCACAACGGTCATTCTAGTTCTAAGCTAGTAATAAGATTACTCTCCATTTCTGTATGCATAAATTTGAGTATGGGATGTTTGTAAAACAAGTTGATTTTAAAGGGACATTAAAATGCTCTCCCATTAGAACAATTCCCTCCTGAAACTTTTCAAGGGAAGATAATCTCGCTCTCTTAAAACTTTGTGTTGTTTTTAAATTACCTTAAACCACATCTCCCATCATTCCTCTTTTCTAGTTTAAAATAAATGGCATACTTTTATGCATCATTATAAGAACTCCATAATTTTTTTTTATTGTTGGCTAAAAATATTTTTCATGGAATCTGTGTTTAATAAAAATAAGGCCATTGCCATCGCTAAAGTGTCTTTCTTGACTGATTACAATACTATTGCCGTGATTAAATATTTGGGAGTGTTTTCTAGTTTCATTCAGGCCATTTACATCTACTGATAATCATTTACACCTCAACATGTAGATCTATACAGGAACAATTATGTGATATTACTCACAAACTAATGCATCAATACAGTATAAAATATGCTGTAGATACAAAATAAGATATACAGTAGAAAAACCTTAACCTCTTGTGACATTTTTTTTTATGCATTTATAACATAAAAAAAGACAACATATCATCTAAGATACCAAAAATGCATGTATTGGGTGCTAGTATTTTTTTGTAGGGATGCTGTGTTCTGGATGAAGTTTAGAATTGGTTCCCAAAAGTGGTAAATTTGTGGGCATAGCCACACTAGATGGAAGTAGTCAGCATCAGAGGCATATTGCATTTGGGGCAGTAGGAAGTTTCCCATACGATGTAGTCGTATCGGGGTAAGGTGGAGTCTATGGATAATTTTGAATTGGATTAGCTTGTCTCTTGTACAGATCAAGTAATCATATTCTCTACCCATTGCCTCCTCCCAGTCCTTGCTATCTAGCTCTAACAGGTCTTGGTGCCACATCATGTAAGCTGTGGAAAAAGGGTATTGAAGTGTGGAGAGTAGCATAGAATACAGTGTGGTGACCAACTTTTTGGAAGAGGGGTTTCGGAAAGTGATTTCAATTTTTGTGAGTGCATAGGGCACTATAGTTCTCTGAAACTGGTGCCGAAAGGTCTGCTGAAGTTTTAAGTATGAGAGCCAGGCAAGTACGTAGTTCTCCAGTTCTAGTGTGCTTGATTTGGTCTCTGGGCAGCAGTGCCCCAGCATTGGTCACCTCTCCTAGTGTGTGAATGCCCCACTGAGGCCACACGCGGTATTGTTCAGTTTGTTGGAAATGGGGTAGATAGGAATTTCCACATAGTGGCAAGCCGGAGGATAAAATTGTGATTTCAATTTGTACAGCTGCATTATCTTCTGCCATGCTTTATAGGGTGTCATGATAATTGGATGATCCATTAGAATGTTGGATATCTTACGGAATGGTATGTATTTCGGTGACTTAATTGAGGTGGCTAGAGTTGCCTGTAGTGGAACATTAGGGTTAATGGGATTGGGGGGAGGACCACCATTGAACCTTGTATACCTGTGCTGCTAAGAAGTAAAACTGCCAGTGTGGGAGGCCTAGACCCCCTTCTGTAATTGGTGCCCTGAGCTTAGCTCTAGCAAACCTGGGAGGTTTATTGGCCCAGAGGAAGGTGGTCTGCACTTCATCTAAAGAGGCAAAGAATTTTGGTGGAATGAAGATTGGCGAGTTGTGAAAAAATATACAGAAATTTAAGGAGGAATATAATTTTCAGCAAATTAATTCTCCCCCAGATGGATAGGGGTTGTTTAGCCCACACCGACAGTCTCTCTCATGATTTTGAGAGTGGGGTCTAGATTATCAGGGATAAAAGCATTCAGCGCCTTCTGCACTTTGATGCCTAGGTATGTAAATGTGCTAACCCATTGTAGAGGTGTGGGGGATAAGGAGAATTCTGGTGATAACTGTCCATTTACATTAACATTCGCTGCTGGTGACTCATAACACATTCCCACCCATTTAATAAATTGTTCACCAAAGTTCTCCAGAAGTTTCAGGAGGTAGGGCCATTCAACGAAGTCAAAGTCCTTGACTGCGTTGAGTAAGACTACAACACGAGAGCCTTGATTAGTGTGATTAGCATGAATGTTAGTAAATAGTCTATGTAGATTAATATTAGTGGATCAGTTTAGCATAAAGCCTGTTTGGTCTGGCCCAATCAACGCCTCAATGGTCGTTATCAGTAATGGTATATCATTTTCACCTCCCTCCTCAACTATTCTCCCCATTCTCAATCCAAATTTCTATGGAGCATATAGAAAAAAAATGGAGATGAAAAACAAATTTAGTAAGCTTGCTGAACTCAGGGTCAGACAGGGACACGAGGAAAACCCCAGTGGGCCCTGGCTTTTTTGGGGCCCACTGGCCCTGACCCTCTCCCTGCACTGTCGCTCTCATTACCTTCCTCCCTAACCCCAGTTGCTGCCCCAACCTCCTTCCCTGGTCCTCCCTGCCAACACGCACAAAAAGGTATGTGGAGGGGGGTTGCAGCTGGGGGCCTGGAGGATAGTGCAGGGGTCCCTGGGCCCCAGAGTATGATGCTGGCTGAACTATATTTAGTTTTAAAAGGATATTGAAAGAAAAAAATATACTGAGAATTATCCCTAGCAAAATGGCTAATCCAGTGATCATAAAACTATCTGCACCCTTAAAGCGGCTGTAGACGTTACAATTATGAGCTTTCCTGGAAAGATGGATTGTTTCAATACATAAGTGTAGAGCTGAACTGTCAGATATACAGTTAGAAACAACTGAATTCTATACAATTCAGCACTAACAATGGGCAATGTTCAGACGCCTTCAAAGGCATCCAATCACAATTTTCCGTCAGGCTAGATCGACGAGCCGACCGATATCCAAGTCTTCTGACGATATTGGTGCCAGGAATTCTAAATGTCTCAAGATGCATCAGAGATTTTTTACACTGCTGTGTCTATTAACTTGGGCGAGTGGAACAGATAGAGAAGCTAAGTGTCTGTGGGGTGGGATATTTTTAACTCAGCAGTACATACGCTTTTGCACTCCTATCCATCTTTCCCAGCAGGGAAATAATAACAGAGCTGCCGCTTTGTACACATGGTTGCCATTTACTTCAAGAGGTCTGTGGTGCTTCAGGCAACATTCCACTCAGTTAGTGCTCATATCGTTACAGCAACACAGAATAGTGAGATCAATGGAAGTCTGGCAGCCAGGGTGTTTGTGATTTTATTGGCACCCTCTTTAAAGGACAAGGAAAGGCAAAAAAATGAAATCCCATTTTTACTTTCTCTAATGAAAAATAAATATATATCCAATATAATTTAATTAGAATATGTGTACTTTTTTTTCATAAGAAACCAGACTGAATTATTCCCCCTTTTTTTACTGCGGTTTATAGGAATTGTCAGACAGTCCCTAAGTGCTGGGCAGGGAAACAATCATATTTATGAACAGCAGGGGGAGCCCGCACCTACTTCCCAGCCATGCACGGACAAAGAGCATGGAGCCAGATTTAAACAGATAAACTGGGATTCTATTTGGAGGATTATTTTGCTGCAGCTACTGTTTCTGCAGAGTTGGAGAAAGTTTGTATTAAACAATACAAAAACTATAAAATCCACATTAGATTACATGACAACACAGTACCCAGTGCAGTCTGTATATTCTGATTATTAATCAGCCTTGCTGTATTGGCTTCTATGGCAGATATTTGATTTAAGCAGTTTTGATAATTTATGACGATCCCTAAGCTTAGCCCAGATCTCACTGAGCATGTGCACAGTCTTGGTCTTGCAAATATGTATAACAAAGTTACAAGATGACAGCCCCCTGTGCCCAACTTTGAAAGCATAAATCATTTGTTTGATTAGGTTTGTGGTGCAGTAAGTTCATGTTTATGTTTAGTATACAAAATACAGAATTTCTAGCCTTATTCTATTTTAGACTTTCCTCATCCTTTAAAATCAACTCTTCTTCGTATGACACAAACATCCACTTGGACTTCTATCTCAAATGTTGCTCCATGAAAGGAACCACAAGGCTGAAGTGCAGATACGGTGTCTCATCTAACTGTATGACAGATCTAACAAATCTTTTTTATCTTGTGATAAAAATATAACAAATCTCTGCTGTAGAAACTGCCACTTGGCAATACATGACTTTAAAACTAGCCAGTGGCATAACAACTTGTTGCTGCCTCCCCGCAAAAAAAATTAAGAGGGGCCAAGCACACAAAACTTCTCCTGAATCACCCTGGACCACAAGCTACCCATCCACTAGCATCCCTGGAGCCCTGCTTGTAAATTTGCAACAACCCCTAAGCTTAGCTTCTCAACAGCTGCTCAGAGCCCACTGAGCATGTGAGCGTCACAGACACTTTCCAAGATGGTGACCCCCCTGTGACAAGTCCTGGATCATTGCTGCTATTGAGGAACTGAAGCCAGAAGGCTGGTGCAATAAGCTCAGCATATAAAATATGGAATTTTTAACCATATCAATTTGTAGAGTTTAGTTCTCCTTTAACTGGCTAATTTGTCTTTTATAATTCCAAGAATCCTACAACATTGGGTTTGTGTGTGTTAGAGGTTAATTTAGCAAAACTGAGATACATAGCCCTGGGTGTCCTGACTCCTTCAGCTTGTCGGTTTCTCTAGGAACAAGTTAGCAAAACTTTTCTCTGCTCTATCGCCATTCTTCTATTTCTTTACTTTTATATAGCCTTATTTATATTTCAGTTGAATTCATGGAACATGGAAATTTTTTTTAACTTTTAACGGAGTGATTTTATAATAGTGCGCCTAACCTATTGGGGGTTGTTGCAGTTCAGTTTTGTGTTTGTCACATTGTTGTGTAATGAAGCTGTTTATGACATTTTTAGGACAGTTATCTACATAAAAATATCATACACTGCATTTATTACATTAATGATATTGGGGGGTGTATTCAGTAAAAAAATGCAATCTGCACTAGCATATCTTTTCAGAGAAATAAATAGAAGAGACCTGGGTAGGTTTTTTACCCCTAGTTTTGTCTTCGATCAACTACACCCTTACAACGCATCCAAGTTTTTGGAATTTAAATATTTTTTTCTCCTTTTGTATTTATATAAAAAGAGCTTTATCTGTAGCACTTGTCAATGAGATGAGCAATCTGAAGAGGTGCCCTTTTATTCTAAAGAGAAGAAATCAAAGAGACTTTGAGGTGTGTCTTTTTCCTCCAAGAGAAGTAAATTGTATCGACCTTGAGAGGGTTGTCTTCCACTTAATTTTCTTAGAGAAGCTGGCGCTGCTGCCCAGCACTAACCAATGGTTCTGAATTACCAATAAAGGTCCTATTAGATCACAAAACATTTGGGATCACCCCAATTGCCATATAGGGTTGCCACCTCGCCAGTATTTTATCGGCCTGGCCAGTAAAAATTATAGTTGATCCCAATTTTATTATTAGGGAAAATAGATAAATATATCGGAAGGTATCTTTTTACAGAAAAGGTGGCAACCCTATTACAATATGGGCAGGTATTGTCTTTCCCTTTTTTAATCAGAGAGTGTGGTAAGGCCAACTGGGCAGGTGGGTAAAAATGATGGTTGATACCAATGTTATTAATAGGGCAAAAAGAAAAATATATAGGAAGGCCAGTATTTTTTTTCCAGAAAATTTGGCAACCCTAGACACCAGGAAAAAACTCTGTGGGCCCCACCAAGCCAGGCCCTCTCCCTACACTAATCTTCCTGCTGCGACCTCTCTTCTTTGAGATGATAGCAGCAAAAACACAGTCCGTGCATCACTGCGCAGAGCGGGAGGGATGCCCGGCATAGGAACTAGAGTTGTGACAGGCCCCAGGCTGCCCAGTCATCCTGGTACATAGCCAGGCCTGGTAGGGTATTTTTGTGGGTTGGGGCAAATGCCCAACTGGCTGCTTGCTTTGAAATGTAAATGGGCTGCTCACCTACAAAATGCAAATTAGGTATGTCATTAAAATCTAAAATTAACCAATCACATTAGAAATGTAAATGAGCGGTCCATAATAGTCTGCCACAGCTAAGCCGATGCCTGCATTTGTTAGTGTTCATGTCAGAACTGGCATATGGGAGGAACCAGGAATTCTGACCAACTTCAGTTAGTAATATTAGAGTTGCTTGCCATCTACCCAATCCTTTATGCTTATGATAGGTATGTTGGTAACAGGAGGATCCATGCATACCATATGGAGCACTGTGATATGTAGTTACATGAGACAGACTAGTCTCTTCAAGTATGTCACACTTTGGTCCTGTGACACACAAAGTCCTCTGCCAAGGTACATGGTCTAGCTGGGGGCACACAAAGGAAAATGTAGAATATACTGTAAGTATAGGGCCACTAATCCATCAGATAAAATAGTTGTTATAGAAACTGGGGTGAGATGTTTGTTGCAAGGGCCAGTTCCAGCACATAAGGTGTATAATATTGCTGGGGATTATATGGTAATGGAATCTTAAAATATCTATTAATAAACACTAGTTCTAGTTAACCTTGGGGTTGGAAATGTATACCATGATTTGTATGTGTGTAAAATGGGCTGCTTCGATACTTTGGCCAGGGCTGCTTTTTCCAGTCCGGCCCTGTACATAGCCACTTAGGCACGTGGAGACAGAAGTCAAAGAGCCAATCAGATAGACAATGTACAGTAAAATGTGCTTTGCTGTTGTACAGAGATCATTCATCATGCTTAATGTTTTAGGCAGTTGTGCATTCAGTCATTTACAGAGCCAGGGAATCAGATTACCTTAGATAATACTGTATATAATCTTATTAAGGAGTGAGGCAAATATAAACAGTTGCTTTTTCTTTCTCCATTTCATTGTGAAAATGCTGATTTTTGCCTTTGACGTCAGCATTGCAGCTGGGAGGCTTTCTTACTCCCAATCCTTTATGTTTGATACTGAAAGTCTTAACACAAGCCTGACCATTCTTAACATACTATAAAGGATTCCAATACCTCTATTATTTTTATGCATGAAGCGTTGTCTCTCTTTATTCGTCTCTGTTTTGCTTTGTCACGCCAAGAGAAGCTGGAATTAGAGATTTAAGGGCACATTTTCCCTTCCATGTTAGCACAGAAATTCCCCCTTATCGAGTAATAAAATAAATTTTGCTTCAAAGCAAGAAAAGGAATTGCTAGCTCTGCTGCTGCTTCAGCTATATTGATTTCCTCAGTAGATGCATCACTGTAGCATGGGTGCCTCTTACCTTAAGAAAAAATGACAAGTTCCCCTCTGCTTTAGCCCAAGGACAAACAGAATATTTTGCCCTGACATGTCCCCTTATGGCTGAAACTCAGTTGCAATATAAGTGTAAACAGGGAATAAGTGAGGAACGCTGCAGCCTGCGTTTTCTACGTTTATTACTAACTTGTGTCTCAGAATGAATTGTGTCACCCCAAAAAAAAAAAAAAAATTCTAAATCCTATTTTATCACATTAGTCGAGCAAAAAGAACTTTAATTACACTCTATGAATTATTTTAATCTTGTTTCCTTTGGTCTGGGAATTCATAATTATAGCAAGCAGACAGGAGCCATTTTGTGGACACTTATTAAGTAGGGTTGCCACCTTTTGAAAAATGTATTACCGGCCGGCAGGGGGCGGAACCAAAAGGGGGCGGGATGTGACGTCAACGGGGGCGGAGCCACGCGAGCGCTTGGCTGAAGACGCGAGAAAGGTTTTTATTGTATTCAAGGCAAGGCAAGGGCCTTTTTAAAGGGGTATTACAAATTTACCGGCAGCTACATTGCCGGTAAATTTGTAATACTGGCCCCGGCCTTGGCTAAACCCCTGCTGCAAGTCTGCTCTGGTTTCTGTGTTATCAGCAGCTTGTTTCCCCTTCTTCCTGGTGGAGAGTGAAGCCCCGCCCCATAGCTTACTGAGCTCACCTTATCTCTGTGACTAGTCCTGGAGATCATTTGCATACTATGACATAGCAGAGACCAGTGTGTGTGTAGCACCTTTTGCTTGGGGAAACTAGCTTACTAATGCACACACTGGCTCCCTCTTCCTCTCTATTGTGGAACAGCAGCAAATGGACAGCTCAGTAAACTAAGGGGCGGGGCTTCACTCTGCACCAGGAAGAAGAGGAAACAAGCTGCTGATAACACAGAAACCAGAGCACACTTGCAGCAGGGACTAAGGTACATTAATCTGGGGTGCTGTTTAGAGCAAATTTACAGAAAGAAAAAGAAAAACATTTACTTTTCCTTTAAGACAAGCCTTGCATCATTTCAAAATCTTGTTTGTGCACCAGAATGGGGGACCCAATGTCCATCCTCCTACACTAGTTACACAATTAAATGGTGAAGAGAACAGGGGGGACAGTGCAGTGACATCTAGGAAGTGCTGAATGAAAAGTGAAAGTAACTGCCTGCCCTGCCTCTATAAAGGGATAGAGGAGGTGCAGATAATATTTGACAGCTGAGATTTTTAAATGAGTTTACAACAGCTATAAATGCTTTACTAAAAAAAACTTGAATTTGGATTTCAATTCTTTAAAAAAATGTTTAATTTGAAAAGGACTTTAATTATCCAGCTTTTTATGTTTGGGTGACAGGTCCACTTTTAAGATCCCCATACACGGTCAGACATAAGCTAGCGACAGATTCAGGCGCCCGTTTACTAAAGCATGGTAAATGTTACTATATATTTTCGCATGTTATCATCTCGTTCTCCTTCTCTTCACCTGCCACATCTCTCTTCTCCTGTCACTACTCTCTTTTCCTGTCAGGAATGGCAACATGAATTATGGGTAAAACAAGGTGTTATGGGATATATCCTGTCCCTCCCATTGACAATTTTCTGGCGAAAAAATAAGTTAACACCACTATATAGATGGCGGTAAAATGGTGCAAATATTCTGGCGTTAATTTTGTCTTTAAACCATTTCGCTGTTTAATAAACCAGGGGTTAATGTGTACGTAGCGTTATTTTTAGCGAATGCGATAACTGGCGAACACATTCTTGCGCAAGAAAATTCGCAAATTTATAGTTAGCGCATGTTAATAAACTTGCGAAAACATATTCTGCGTTAAATTTGTCTATATTTTGTGCGCAAATTTTTAACGCACTTTAGTAAACGGACCCCTCAGTCTGCAGCTTATTGGGCATTCCATGGGGCCCTTCCCCAACTGATTTCTGGCTGAAAGTTGGGTGGGTGGGTTTAAAAATCCCGGCTGATCGAGGACCGCATCAGTTTGTTGTTGGGTGGGTGGGTTTAAAAATACCGGCTGATCGAGGACCGCATCAGTTTGTTGATGCAGCTCTCGATTTGACTGCCCGTATTCCTCTTGTTGAGATCTGATTTTTGGACCCTAGGGTCCATGATCATATCAGCCCGATATTGCCCACCTCAAGTATACCTCCCTATGTATTGCCAGTTTTAAAGGGATCCGGTCATGATTTGTATAGTTTTTATTTCTATATTACACTGTTTATACTGCAAATAATTCACTCTACAATATACAATTTCATTCCTGAACCAGCAAGTGTATTTTTGTTTTTATTTAAAATATTGATGTGTAGGCAACCATCTCAAGTGATTTTGCTTGGTCATGTGGTTTCAGAAAGAGCCAGCACTTTAGGATGAAACTTTGGGACTACAAGTACAGGATCTGTTATCTGGAAACCCGTTAGTCCCAGAGATCCCAAGTCCCAAAACCTGAACACCTGAAGCTGCGAACTAAGCCGAAGCAGGGGAATGACTTGATGCCATGAAAAGCCCCAAAGTCCCAAAATGAACCAAAGCCCCAAAGTCTTGAAAGTCTTGAAAGGAGCCAAAGCCCCGAAAAGACCAAAGGATATTTAAGAAGCCATCATCACCAAGGACAAGGAAGAAGAGCCTAAGTTCCACTGAACACTTTGGGGAATTCACAAAAGTGATATTGAGACAGAATAAAAGTGGAGATAAAATGTTGGATTTCCCACCAAATTCTCCACTTTTGTGAATTTGTCTTTTAAACAGACAGTTTTCAAATTTTGTCTTTTGCACAACATTTTAACAACATTTTTTATGAATTTGTCTTTAGCTCTTATACACCTGTCAGTCAGTCATCAAATTGGAATTTTTGAAGGAGGGGGTATTTTACCCAGGAAAGTTGTACATCACTTCTGTAACAAGATAGAAGGATCTATATACAAGAAATGCCATTTTGCATAGTATGGGGATCTGTATCAGAAATATGTTTTATTATCTTAGGTCAAGTGTCTCAGTGCTGCTAAAACTAAAAATATTATATTATGGGGGCCCTGACCATCAATTTTTTTAATTTGTAGGGGGGACCTTGACCAGCAATGGGTTTTTTGCTCTGATGTTTGTTTGGTGTGTGGGGGTCTCAAGGGTGGGGCTGGCGATGGTGGGCGGGGACCAGAAATGTTTGTCATATGGGGCCCCATAATTTCTGATGAGTGCCTTGCATCCAGTTAATACTCAGAAGGGAACAACCCCAGAGGGGGGGGGGGGGGG
>CM044435.1:12629447-12662562 GCA_024363595.1 Xenopus borealis | reverse complement strand
AAAAAAAAAAAAAAAAAAAAAGTTAAAAATGAAAAACGATTGCAAATTAATCCCATTAAGGAAATAGTGATTCCAAAAAATTAAATTATTTTAAAAGTAATAAAATGTACGATTTCCCTGTACAGATAGTGGAAAGTAATCAAATGACAGTAGCTGCGCATGCACGTTTGCACTCGCGTGACGTCATTCGCATTAAGAAAATCGGTCACTGTTGGGGCCACTTTTCTTAATGCACATGACGTCACACAAGCACAAACGCGCATGCACAGCTACTGTCATGGCGGCTTGCACTGGGAGCTCCCTCCCGGTGCGAGCTTGCCGGCACTGGCGGGAGTACTAGTACCCCCAACCCGGAACGCGGGCTCTATCAACCTGCACATTTGGTCGGGGGTAACCTTTTTTTATACAATTGGTGCCCTTTTACATCCATATTACAGAAAGATTCATTATTCGGTAACCCCAGGTCTTGAGCATTCTAGCTAACTGGTCCCATACCTGTATATGTAAATCTTCAAGACACTCACTCTCTTAAGGTGGCCATACACGTGCTGATAAAAGTTGCCGACAGACTTATTCGCCAGCCTATCGGCCCCTGTGTGGGGCCCTCTGACGGGCTTACCGGATCAATATCTGGCTGAAAGTCTGCCAGATGTCAATTGGACTGGACTAAAAATCCCGTCAGGTCGAAGTCGCATCTGTTCGTTAATTTGGTCCTGCGATCCGACCGCCAGTACCTCCTCTGTTGTGATCCAATCGTTGGTCCATAGGGCCCACAATTGGATCACATGATATCGCCCACAAAGGTGGGCATATCTGGGAGAGATCTGTTCGTTTGGCAACATCGACAAACCATGTATGGCCACCTTTAACGACAGAGGTAGGGGTTGTCTTTTTATACCTTTAAAGAAGAAGGAAAGTCCTTTTACACTTGGGGGTGCCAAAAGTTAGGGCCGGTGCTCCTATCAGCATAAAACTGCACTAACTGGGGATTCTTCCAGAGAGCACCACAGAGCAATCCTCTTCCTGTTTCTTCTCAGGGCTGCACATGCTCAGTAGAGCGATAAGCTGAACTTTAACAAAACAGCCGACTAGTTCATTCTAATGTGAATGCGTCTGCCCTGAGAAATTTAAAGGGAAGAAGAAGGAAGAGGATATCTCCGTGGTACTTGTTGGAAGAATCCTGGGTCAGTGCAGTTTTCTGCTGATAAGCACCGGCCCAGAGTGTCAGGTAAGTAAATATGATCAGTTGGGGCATCTAAATTTTGGCACTCCCAAGTGTAAAAGGACTTTCCTTTTCCTATAAAAGGAGTGGTTGACTTAACTAAGTGGGGGAGTTCACAAAAGTGTCGGTAAAATAAGTAACCCAGAAGTGGCGGTCGACAAATTTGTAAAATGTCGTACAAACGGCAAATTCACAAAGGCAGATGTTACAATCTCTGAATGTCTCGTAAGTCCGAAAATTTTCTAAACTGTCGTATATCTTTACATCGTACAGACGACATTTGAAAGGCATTTTACAAGACAATTTGACCGACATTTTCATTTTGGAGAGCCTAATTTGTCGGAAAAATTGTCGGAAAAAAAATGAGTTTACGAGTAGTTCATAAAAATGTCGGGGAAAGTGGCGCCAAAAAAAACACACCCACTTTTCACTACACTATTTCAATAGTGTCGTATATGTCGGAAAATTGGCAGGGAAATGCTCTGTGAATTTGTCGTCTGTTTCTACAACAATTTAAAGACATTTTTTCCTTCCAGACACTTTTGTGAATTCCCCCCAATATGTTATAGAATATGGAACTGTAATTTTTAGAATATCCTAAATATTTGCCTTCTCCTTCCAATGCTTTCCAGCTTTCAAATGGGGGAAAACAAATGCTTTCTAAGGCTACACATGTATAGTTATTGCAAATTTTTATTACTCATCTGTCACTCTCATTCAATTATTGCTGAGTAAAAAGCCAAATACCTCAAAACCACAGATAATAAAAATGAAAAACAATAGCAAATATTCTCAGAATATCACTCTCTAATTTAAAGATAAACAACCCCTTTAAATGTTTGTACTTTGTAACCGGACAAAGGGTACCTCTGAAACATTGTATGTGTTTGGTATGGCACAATAAAGCGAACACAGCAAAAATCCACATCCGAAGTGGGGCCCTGTTGTGTCATGAAAGTTACACAAATCAAGTTAGTTACATATAAAAGTGAAATGTAGCCTCTGCAAAAACTTCCCTTGCAACTTTATGTAGCTTGAGTTAAGGTGTGTATCAAGCAATGACAATTCAGAGAAGCTTAATATGAGCAGCAGAGGAAATTCTTCAGACCACCAGTGAATTGTTTAACAAGGTAAATGCCACCGACTCCAATGAACGAATTCAGGAATATGTTAAATGTTTCAGTTTCTATGAACTGCTTATTATAAAGTAACATCAGATGTTTAGATTGACATATACCTGCTGAATTACATGTATGGGATCCATTATCTGGAAACCAGTTAGTTCCAAATTACAGGATGGCTATGTCCCATAGACTTAATTATAATTACTACCTAGAAGGTCTTGGTGCAGGATGTGAACCTGGGTCCCCTCCCCTTTGAGGGGCAACCTTTCTTTTTGATGAACGGGCAAGCGAACTTCCTCCCAAATCTCCTATGTGCCACAAGGGGGTACAGACCCTCCTGGTAGTTACACCACTATTCTAGCAGTGAAGCGATTATTTATTGGACCCCACAGCAAGATAGAATTTGGACCCCTACACTTACGCAATTTAACTTTGGGCAAATCCCACTGCCTCAGTGAATATAAAAAAACTCCCACTGCTCCTACAATAAGCATGACTTTTTAGCACATACATTATTTTTACTATTTATATGAACTACTACTGACTAGTTATTGGACCCCTAAAACAATTTCCATATAGATATATTGCCAGCACCAGATTTGAAGGGTGGGTGCCCCTAGGCCCCGCAGTCCTAGTGCCCCGCAGTCCTAGTGCCCACCCGGACTACCTTGTGCAGTACAAAAGCACTGGGGAGCAGCGCGTCCCCAATGCTCCCCATAGAGCATGCTGCCCCTAAAAATTTGCAGCCCTAGGCCCGGGCCTTTATGACCTCACCACAAATCCAGGCCTGTGTATTGCAGATGCTTATCAGTGTCACTGGGTCCCAGCAGTTTGTTTCCCCTACAGTTACGCCTCTGCTTTTCATTACAATGAATGGTGGTTTTGTATCACAGTAGTTGTAATTGAAAAAAAATATGTCCAACTTTTTGTCCTAGCACACAGGCAATTTTAGTACTGCGTGCCCATACCTTCTGTCCCGTTTTTGACTGCTTAGCCCACAGTCCCAGTTTCTTAATAAAATGTCCCAAGTTTCTTTTTTGATCTCCTGCATTGATGCCAGAGAAAAAAAAAAAAAAAAAAAAAAAAAAAAAAAAAAAAAAGATACCAATAGTCTGAAATTTAAGCAAAAAAAAGAGGCTTTTGGCAGAGAGTCCAAAATACTCAGCAGCTGCATTTAGATACATTTGTAACCAATAAGATAAGCAGGTCCCTTGGGGGAACGGAGAATTACAGCTTAAAGAGAAATTTCACCTTCATTAGCAAAGCTGTAAAAACACAAAATATGGCCCTAAAACTCCCAGAAATTCAGTGATGAAACTACCGGGGGTTTGACTGCACCAGGGCGCGCACCCCCTTTGAGGCCCACGTGAGATTGCTGTTGTAGGGAGGCTGCATGGCCTGCACCCCGGCCCTGGAGGTGGGGCAGTTACATTACTGCAGAAATATTTTCAAACATTCCATAACCCACCAAATTTTTGGTGTTTAGGGGGTGTTTTTTCTATTTCTCCCCCTTGTTACAGTTTTGAGGTAAGCGTGCCTAGGGTTGCCACCTCAACTATTTAAAACTGAATAAAACTGAACACATATGGAATACACAGCCTGCATGGCTAATTAGCAATTAATTTGGATTGATGCATGGCTGCATGCAAGGGCTCTTACACACGGGCATTTTTACTTGCATCTACTCCTGTGCTCCCCTGTGGCTGAACAGAACTCAGGGGAGCGAAGGTTAAAACGCCTATGTGCAAGAGCCCTAAATCAATTCAGTCTGCAGCATGCATCTAAATGAACTGCTAATTAGCTATGCATGCAGGCCCCAAAGTTTCTGATGGTGGCCCTGTGTTTTGTGTATTAAGGGGCTTTCCTTATTGTTAAGGTCAAAACTAAATATTACATCAGATGTGAATGTTGAATAACTTACCTTTTACACTTTATCCCACAAAATACAGAGTTCATGCCACATCATTTATGTGTCCTAGTATTCTGGCGTGCCTTCAGCCTGGTGCGTGTATCTCATATGCAGCATTAGCCTGTGGGCCAAAGGCTAAAAGACATCAACTCACACTGGCCTTATTTTTTATAAAAGAGAATTAATGGCAGGGAGAGAAAGGTCAGCAACTACAGTCTCCTAGAAGTGCCAAAATTGCCCCATTCACTTGTATGTTAATCATTGCAGTGTTTCAGAACGGCAATCATCTGCCACATATTGTGCAGCAAATTGCTGTTTAAAGGGCAAGCCAACCCCAAATAAAAATGTGCCTAATAAAAGAAAACATCATTCTAAGCAACTTTGCTACCATATACATTTATTATCAATTTTCAGTGTTTTTAAAGTTGTTTGTAAAAACAATTGAAAGCTTAAAGGGGTTGTTCACCTTTGAGTTAACTTTTAGTATAATGTAGAGAGTGATATTCTGAGACAATTTGCAATTGGTTTTCATTTTTTATTGTTTGTGGTTTTTGAGTTATTTAGCTTTTTATTCAGCAGCTCTCCAGTTTGCAGTGTCAGCAATTTGGTTTCTACAGTACAAATTACCCTAGCAACCCTGCACTGATTTGAATAAGAGACTGGAATATGAATAGGAGAGGGACTGAATAGAATAATAAGTGATAAAAAGTGGCAATAACAATACATTTGTAGCCTTACAGAACATTTGTTTTTAGATGGTGTCAGTGACCCCCATTTGAAAGCTGCAAAGAAACAGAAGAAAATAGCAAATCATTAAAAAACTATGAAAAATAAATAATGAAGACCAATTGAAAAGTTTCTTAGAATTGGTGCTTCTACAATATACTAAAAGTTAACTTGAAGGTGAACCACCCCTTTAACTATTGAAAAGCTATTGAAAGCTTAACTCCTGGTTGTTACTTTTTAAACAATGTTGCAAAAGTCTTAGTTCCCCAGCAAAGACAGGTCTGTTAAAGGGGACATATACCATAATTTTTTACTCCTCATTAATCCATTCCTCATACCATAAAGTTGAAGGGAACATGTTTTATTATATACCTTTAGGGTCAACTTTAGGGTTAATTGCTGGAAAACTGAAGTCGCCCCTCCCTCTCTCCAGGCTTCCTGTGCTGTGATGCATCCACACTGTGTGCACGGCCGCCGGCGGTCTCTTGCTTTTCCCCAGCTATCTACAGCCAGTGAGAAGGACAGAGGGCGTGCAGGCATGGGCGGGGCTATTTGCTTGATGCCTCGTTGTGTTAGGGTCCTTTCCTCCCACCCTGCTTTACATACACACACACTGCTCCAGCGTCTTCCCTTCTCTTACCAGCTCTCCCTCCCTGGCTCTCACTCCCTTAGACGCAGCTTTCTGCCTGCCCGGCTCTTGAATCCTCTCCCTTAGCAGTTTTCTCTCTCCCCGGCTCTCGCTCCCCCTCCCTCACAGGTTCTCCCAGGGGTTATCTCACTCCCCAGCTCGCTCATTCTATGGCTCCTCCATACAGCACAGATAAGATTGTTTGAAGTCTTGATTTTTATTACCTTTTCGCTGCTGTGTGTGTGTGTGTGGGGGGGGAGAAACTGTGAGGGAGGACTCGGAGAGAGAAAGTTGTTAAGGACGCAAGAGCTGGTAACAGAGAGGGGAATGTGAGGAGAGATAAAGGTGATAAGGGAGAGGTACTGGGAGCAGCAATAAAAATGACTGGCTGCAATTAAAAAAATATATTGGTAGTGCTGCCACAATAATGCTCAGGATAGCAATTCTAAGCACCACTTTATTTTTTTAACCACTCCCTGCAACCAATTTGTATATCTTGATTGGCATCAAGTAGTGGAATTGCACATTATTTAGTAAAAAGTTCTTGCACAGCTGCTGGGAATGTTTTCCTTACAACTAGATCAGGCAGCAGCAAATACAGCTTTGTGCAGCTGGGAACAGACACAGGCAGTGGGAGTGGTTCTCTGAGCTAAAGCAGATTTCAGCCTGTCAGTCAGAGAAGTGACCGTTTCCTGTGAGAGAATGAACAGACACTCCCACTCCTCATTTCAGCTTAGACTCTCAGCAGTAAGGATCTCTCTGCAGCTCTGATATAGTGACAGTTTTAGGTGGTAAATTGCTTTCAAAACCTTTTTTTTTCTGCATCATTACACATTTGTGGGATAGGTAACTACTATATCTGATTATGAAGATTATATGAAATGTCCCCTTTAATCAGCTGCCTTGTCTTTCATTGTATTAACAGTCTGAGCCACCAGGGCAGAGAATAGACAGGGACCAATGCTGTATTCAATAGCAATACCAGGGCCCTGAACTAGGGGTAAGCAAAAGAGGCACCTGTCTAGGGTGCAATAATATGGGGGAAGCTGTAGTCTCTTCCTTCTGCTGTTCTGCCCTCATCTCTGCTGCTTCCGCTCTCCTCCCCTCTGCAGCCTTCCCTCTCCACTACCGCCTTCTGCCACCTCTCCTCCCCACTGCTGCCCTCACCCCCCGCCCTTCAAATGAATGTCCAGCCAGTCTAAATTATTATTAACATGTATTTTTAAAGCACCAACATATTGTAAAATAAAATTTAAAATAAATGTGTTTCTACAAAGAAATCACATGAACTACATACATAATGACCAGCACCGGTACAAAAGGTGAGGAACACCCTGTGCAAAAGAGCTTACAATCTAAAAGGGGAATGGAATGAGACACAAAGGTGTGGGAGTGGGCAAGAAATAAGCAAGGTGAGAGATGTAGCATATGGTGTAGCATTTGGTAGCTAAATATTTAGCTGCTCAGCTAATAGTCTCCTAGGCAATAAGACCTCCAGAATTGCTAGGTGTGTTATTACTATTACTAAGGCGTGCAATCATCAGATAAAATGTATAGAGCTGCATATATAAGTACAGTTGTATACATAAAGATATATACATGAAGGTCACTGCAGCATGATTGTGCTTTGGGCCTGCATTACTGCTACACTGCAGCAGAGGACACCCTCATACAGCAATACTGACAGATACACAGGCTGCACATGGAAATACTGAATATGCAGAGTCAGCTGATCTGTACACATTCATGGCCTATTTAGAAAAGTAGTAAATAATGTAGAATTTTGCTGGTTTTCTTCCCTTTAAAACTGTACACATATTAAATTCACATTCTGAATGGCTAACAGTTCATTTAAATGTAGATTACAAGACAATATTGCCCTCACCCATGCATTGCAGCCTTTCTGGAGTATGTATGTGTATATATATATATATATATATATCTATATATCTATATGGTATCTGTTATTCGGAAACCTGTTATGAAGAAAGCTCCAAATTAAGGAAAGGCCATCTCCCATAGACAACTTGTTATCCATATAATCCAAACGTTTAAAAATTATTTCCTTATTCTCTGAAATAATAAAACAGTAGCTTGTACTTGATTTATACTTTTACTTGTTCATTAATGACTTAGGGGAGGGTGTTGTAAGTAATGTATAAGTGTTTGCAGATGACACAAAACTATCCAGCCCAATTAATTCCATCCAGGAGGTGGCATCCTTGCAACAGGATCTTGACAAACTGGCAATCTGGGCAGCTAAGTAGCAAATGAGATTCAATATTGATAAATGCACCTGGGATGTAAAAATATTCAAGCCACTTATACCCTTAATGGGGCTGCACTAGGCAAATCCGTTATGGAAAAGGACCTTGGAGTCCTTGTAGATGATAAACTTGGCTGTAGCAAGCAGTGCCAGTCAGCAGCATCAAGGGCCAATAAAGTCTTGAGCTGTATTAAAAGGGGCATAGAGTCACGGGAGGAGCTGGTCATTCTTCCACTTTATAGAGCACTTGTAAGGCCACATCTAGAATATGCTGTACAGTTTTGGTCTCCCTCACTCAAACAGGACATTATTGTATTAGAGAGGGTACAGAGAAGGGCAACTAAGCTGGTAAAAGGTATGGAAAATCTTAGCTATGAGGAAAGACTGGACAAATGTTCACGCTGGAGAAGAGGCGCTTAAGGGGTGATATGATAACTATGTATAAATATATAAGGGGTCATATAATAATCTCTCTAATGCTTTATTCACCAGTAGGTCTTTCCAGATGACACGAGGTCACCCATTCCATTTAGAAGAAAAGAGGTTCAGCTTAAATATTCGGAAGGGGTTTTTTACAGTGAGAGGGAGCTGTCATGATGTGGAATTCTCTCCCTGAAACTTCTCTGGATCAACTAGCAGGCAGTTTAAAAAAAAAAAAGTTTAAAGGTTGAACTTGATGGACGTGTGTCTTTTTTCAGCCTAACTTACTATGTTACTGTATTTAATCCTTATAGGAAGCAAAACCAGCCTATTGGATTTATTTAATGTTTAAATGATTAGACTTAAGTAATGAAGCTCCAACTGTTATCAGGAACCCCCCCAGAGCATTCTGGATAACAGGTCCCATACCTGTATATACTGTATATATATAAATATATATATTTATATTTGGAGCAGTTTGCCTTTACTTTAACACTCAAGTATATAGTTTTAGAGGTTTTTCAACCACAACTAAACTCACGTTTAAAAAAACAAAAAAAAACAAAACACAAATGTGAACTTTGAAAAAATCTGAAACCTCAAAGTAACCAAATAATGTATTTTACAATTTGCTAAGGACAGCTCCCATTGACTTCAATATGAACCCAACAGCTTTAAGATATTACATAAGTGTTTCTCATGTTTTTTTTGATGTAATAAACCATTCTCAACATTCCAGCTTTTTTGCACTAAAAAAATTTGAATCGGAAAAAAAATTAATATGTTAATAAATCTGTTCTGTTATATGCTGTGGTATGTCCTATAGAAAGTTTTTAATTGGCCTTCAGTTTTTCTTGTTTTGGAAGTATTTGCTTTTTCTTCTTTTTCGAATGGTGGTCACTGATGCCAGCAGCCAAAATCCTACTGCTCTGTTATTGTTATTGCTACTTTTTATGCCTTATCTTTCTATACAAGCCCTCTCCTATTTATCGTCCAGTTTCTATAGCCCTGTCAGTTTGCTACAGTTAATTGGACCCTCGCACAACCAGATGGCTCCTGAAACACCAAACCTGACAACTAAATAATCCAAAAACCACAAAAAAAATAAAATGAAGATGAATTGCAAATTGTCTCAAAGTATCACTGTTTATATCATATTAAACATTAATGGGGTTATGCCGATAAACTTGAAAAAATTGAGTTTTTATACATATAAAATCTGTATTTTCTTCGTATATGTTTCAGATTATTGGAGTTTTATTATACATATATATTATTATAGGTTGCAAAAAGTCAGAATCCGAAAGTTCTCTATCTTCAACCTGTAGAAGTCAATGGCAGACTGTTTGCAATTTGAAGATATGAAGTCTGCGCTTGGTTTCATATGATAATTAGTGATGGGCGAATTTATTCGCCAGTGAATTTCCACGTTTCTCAGCGGACAAATAAATTCGCAAATCACCTGTGAAAATCTACGGGCGTCAAAGGTTTTGACATCGTTGACGAAAGTTTTTGGCGCCAGCGAGTGAACTTTTGTCGCTGCTGTTGAAAATTGACACCGGCATCAAAAATAAATATCACTTTTGTCTTTTTTCTAACCCTGCCCTACAAAGTTACATTTTTGTTGTGGTGACCCGTGAATGTAAAGGTTCTGGTTATTCTCCCAGCTGTTCAGCTCAGATTATCACGTTCTTTAGGGGAGAGGGAGAATCTGGGTGTCACAGCATGATGTCATATTGATCAGTTGTATGTATGTTTTATTTATATAGCGCTAGTTCTGTACAGTTACCGTATGATATCATACATGCCTGTCACTGTGTTATGTATGGAACTGTGTTACTGTAAAATAAGTCACTGAAGCTGGCTCTATGCTGGCTGCTGTTACATAAATAAACACCATTTCCTTCGTTAAGTGTTTTACAAGGAAGAAAAAAGCAAAACTCTTATTTACTAGTATGTGCCTAGTCTAAGCTGTTCCAAAATCTGATTGCGAATTTTCCTGGAAATTAAAACTGTTTTTCAACCATGGGTTATCTAAATGTTGCACGGAAGTCTCCAAGCATGCTGGGAGCTGTAGTCAAGCATCATCAACGGTGGATTCTTAAAGCAACACTGCCTGATCAAATTTAGGTGAACATTTATTAAACCTCAAAATTATCTGGTCAAGGAAGTCAATGGCAGATGTCCCTGAAGTTGTCTTGAAATTGTGTTCTGCGCTGGATATTTTTAAAAAGTAGAGTTTTCACAGCAAAAATTCGATAAAGTCGAGTTTTTGAAGTACCAATTGTACAATACGAATTGACGACCGATTTTGTTGCAGTGTTTTTTGCTCTGATTTCTTCTAAAAAAACTATTGATAAATGAGTTGAATTAGTGGAAGGGAGTTTGGTCAACTTTTTCTTGTAAATAACCCCCTTAAAGTCAGTCAGCCCACTTTATACAAGATGATCCTCCAGAACAGTGGCATAACTAGATGTTACTAGGCCACACAGCAATTAAGAGCCCTAGAATATTGATACGTTGAACTTTTCTTTACCAAGTTATATTAAAAGTGCTCATTAATTAGGGCATCACTGCCCCCCCCTACAACTGCTGGGTCTGCTTTCTCTGTAGTTACGCCCCTGCTCCAGATGTTGTCATGTGATGCACTACTGCCTGGAGCAGGGCAGGGTTTCTGTTTCGGCCGTACCTAGTCCGGAGGTTGAAACTCCCTCCTAGGGTTGCCACCTTTGAAATTGTTTTTTATCGGCAGTGGTGGGGGGAGGGGGTGGCGGGAAGAAATCAGCATGTTGTGACTTAAAGGGGGCATATGGTGACGTAAAACGGGCAGAGCCACGACCAACCCCGGAAAAAAAGGTACGTTTTTAGTGAGTTGGGGCGGGCCAGGGGCCTTTAATAGGGGTATTACAGATTTACCGGCAGCTACATTACTGGTAAATTTGTAATACCGGCCCTGGCCTTGGCCAGCCAGAGTTTTACTGGCTAAGCTGGTAAAATACCGCCTGGGTGGCAACCCTACTCCCTCCCCATGCAAGCTCACCCAACTCTCCTTGCCTGGCCTGGAGACTGAGAGGACGCATGTGTGGTTGGTTTTGGGCTGCAAATATGTCTTTGGTAGTTTGGGGTGTGCCAATTCCCTGCCTGATTGGGTGCACTTGTTTGCCAGGTGATTTGTGCTACATCTGACAGCTGGGTTTGTCTGTGCTAACAAAGATTGTCCAGGGTCCTCAACAGGGATGTAAACCATCGATAAAACTCTGCTTTTGTCATTGGAGATTATTCTTGCCAGCACTATGTTTTCATGTGGCCTTACATACGAGCCGGAGCAAGATATTGGAGGGTAAAATTAGAGCTCACCACAGAAATACTCACCCATTTTATAGTGATTCTTATGATAATTAAGAATTAATAAAAAGAGCTTACGTTTTTCTTTGGTGAGCTCTAATGTCATACTTTGGCAGGGTCAGACTGGGCCAACATGAAACAAGGAAAATACCCGGTGGGCCCCGGCTCAGACATGTTCCCTGTCACTGCTGGCCAGAACCTTCTCCTCCTGGAACAAAAGAGAAAAAATGTAGAAGCACGCACACACTCATTCACGCACGTGCATATGGGGAAGGGGAGGCAGCAATAAGCAGGGGCGGAGGGCCCAGAGGTGGCTTTGCGTTATGGGTGGGGGTCGGATGGTGGCCGATGAGACAACAACCCCAGTGGTCCCCCCAGTCTGCCCCTCAGACTGAGATACTGAACCCCAAAATAGGGGTAAAATAGCCCCTCTCCTATTTACCCAGAACATACGTCTCTCATATCTTGTTTGTATTATACCAACAGGGACAATTCTTAATTACTGACCTCACTTATAACTAATATAACCTCACCAGACAGAACTCCAGCATATTATTCTGGGAAAAGTATCCTTAAAATGTCACAAAATTATCACACTTCCAACAGAAGCTCATAAATGTCACCTTCAGGCCAGATCTCTAATTCTATTGCCCAGTTTGCCCATCACCTGGTAACAGATCTGCCCCATTTGCTCAGTGATCAGTACCACCATACCAAGCAGATAGCTGGAGAACTGCAGAAGCAAAGGTTTCATTAAAGAAAAAAACATAAAAATGCAAAATGTAATCCATTTGCAAATTATATTAGACACTCATTGTCATGCTAAGTTAAAAGTTCATTTTAACCCAAGCTCTCCTTTATCGCCCAGTGTGTCACCAGCCTTAAGTTCTTGCAGTGATCCCTAATGGTTCTAAGGCCGTACAGATTGTCAGCAGATTCTGATCATATTGCTCTAAACATCTTTTAAGTTGTGTTTATTTGGTGTAAGGGGCTCACTCTATCTGTCTGATTTTGTGGCTCAACCTGTCCCACTGAGTAACTCAGCCATGATTAATGAGGCTGCCCACGAATGATTGATTCTCTACTATAACAGCATCCCATAAACGAGCCACTTTCCACTCACAGATGCCTCCCACTAAGAATTTTTCATCAGTCCTTGTACCTATATTATGCACAAGGATTCCTTTTAATGTGCTTTTTCTGTGTCTGGTTCTGTCATGTGTTGTCAGTCTTCCTGATCTTACCAGATAAAGCTAATTCACTTCCAGTAGCATTATATAAACTGATGTTTTAGTGCAGCACATACCCTGTTAGTATATATACATATTGGGGGTTAGTCAAGTCTAGCTGAATAGTGTGTAGGTAAGAAGAAGGTAAGAACACACCACAATATTGGTTATTGGCTGTGGAATAGCAGGTATAGTAGGAAGAGATGGTGTCTATAGTAACAGTGGGATAATAGTCTCTGGGATGGGAGTGTGACTGTGGGATAGCAGGTATAGTAGGGAGAGATGGTGCCTATAGTAATAGTGGATAATAGTCTCTGGGAAGGGACTGTGACTGTGGGATAGCAGGTATAGTAGGGAGAAATTGTGCTTATAGCAGCAGTGGGGATAATAATTTCTGGGATGGGAGTGTGGATGTGGGATAGCAGGTATAGTAGGGAGAAATGGTGCCTATAGTAGCAATGGGGATAACGGTCTATGGGAAGGAGTTGTAGCTGTGGGATAGCAGGTATAGTAGGAAGAGATGGTGCCTATATTAACAGTGGGATAATAGTCTCTGGGAAGGGATTGTTGTTGTGGGATAGCAGGTATAGTAGGGAGAGATGGTGCTTATAGTAACAGTGGGATAATAGTCTCTGGGAAGGGATTGTTGTTGTGGGATAGCAGGTATAGTAGGGAGAGATGGTGCCTATAGTAACAGTGGGATAATAGTCTCTGGGAAGGGATTGTTGTTGTGTGATAGCAGGTATAGTAGGGAGAGAAGGTGCCTATAGTAGCAGTGGGATGATAGTCTATGGGAAGGGGCTGTAGCTGAAGGATAGCAGGTATACCAGGGAGAGATGTAGCCTATAGTAGCAGTGAGAAAACAGTATCTGTCCAAAGATTGTAGGGCAACATGACAATAACAATTTCAGTATTGCACCCAAGGCAAGTACCTCTTGTCCACGCTGTCATCACAACAACAACCTTCCCCTGCAACTCCCCCACCCCCCACTGCTTGCTATGGACTGCTCCCCCATTTCTGAATGTAGAACAAGCCAGGGCAGACCAGTCCATCACCCACTGACTACTGAAGGTGGTTTGAGAAACAATCTTCCCACTTATCTCTTAGATTGGGTGATTTGGAGTTGGCCTGACCATTTCACAGTTGGATATCAGCAACATGGACCTTAGAATCTATCACATTGACCCAATCAGCTGCATGCTTTGTCTGTCCCTATTCCCTGTGACCTTAGCAAGCACCCAGACATTGCGCCATACAGAAGAAGCATTTTAGCTATCAGAGCCTAATCACAGGCAGATAAGTTATCAGTGGCTCTGCATATCCTACAAGCTTTTCCCTCAGATGTGCAGACTGGAGGGATCTTATCTGGCACAAACATGACCCCACAATTAAACTTTCCTTGCAGTTCCCTGTTCCTCCACAGCCATTTCTCGGTTATGGTGTCAAACTGCTGTTTTATTTGGCTCCGGGATGTCTGGGGAACGTTAAAAAAAACATTAACCCTTATATGGCCATTACATAGATAAGAGGATTCCCAGGAGATCAGATAAAGAGATCCATAACAGCATGATCTGCTGCAATGTGTGGGTAGAATAGTATTATATGCAACAAAAAAAGCCAATGGAAAAACACCAAAGTTAAGGGAAAATCCACATTAAATACTTCACTGGCCTAAAGTTAATTGATTGGGAATGTTAGAAACGTTGCTGCTTTTGATGCTTTAACTCATCTCACACATGGGAACCTGAAACAAACTCCGTAAACATTAGAGAGGACGCAGAAGTTTTATTCTAGAAGCAGAAAGTGCTGCAGTGAACCCCATATCACTGGGAAAGCCACGAGAAATATCAGGAAAATACATGAATTCATTCATTAGTTGTACATTGCTTTGGAATACACTGGGGCTTCATAAATACGTGAATGTAGTACAGGTATGGGATCCATTATCCAGAGAACTGTTATCAAGAAAGCTCTGTATTACTGGAAGCCTTCCTTTTTTTTTTTAAATAATTCACATTTTTTAAACCAATTTATTTTTCCTCTGTAATTATAAAACACTACAAGTATAGGATTTATTAACCGGAAACCCGTTATTCCGAATTACGGAAAAGCAATCTCCCATAAACTCCATTTTATCCAAATAATCCCAATTTTTCTAAATGATTTCCTTTTTCTCGGTAATAATAAAAGTAGTTTGGATTTGATCCAAGATATCTTTAATACTTATTGGAAGCAAAACCAGCCTATTGGGTTTATTTAATGTTTACATGATTTTCTGGTAGTTACGTTGTGAAGATCCAAATTACGGGAAGATCTGTTATCCAGAAAAGTCCTGAGCATTCTGGATAACAGGTCCCACACCTGTACCTTGTATTTGATCTAAATTAATTAATCCTTATTGGTGGAAAACAATTCTATTGGGTTTATTTAAAGTTTACATGATTTATAGGAGACTTATCCAGAAAACCCCAAGTACTGAACATTCTGGATAACAGGCCCCATACCTGGAATAATAATAATAATAATAATAATACAGCTTAATAATACAGCTCCCCGTAGCAAAGTAAGAGAAAACAGTTATTATTATATAAAGAGTGGTTCCCCTTTTCTTTAACTTTTAGTAGCTTTTATAAGCAACTTTTAAACTGGTCTACATTTTTTCTTTTTTATATATTTTTTAAATTATTTGCCTTATTCTGTTTTCAGCTTTCAAATGGGGGGTCACTGACCCCATCTAAAAAACTAATTCTATGTAGTGCTACAAATGTATTGCTGGTGCTACTTTGTAATACTCATCTTTATATTTAGGCCTCTCCTATTCATATCCCAGTCTCGTATTAAAATTAGGGTAATTTGGATACTAGCAACTAAATTGCTGAAATTGCAAACTCGAGAGCAGCTGAATAAAAACCTAAATAACACAAAATCCACAAATAATAAAAAATGAAACCCAATTTCAAATTATCTGAGAATATCACTCTTTACATCATACTAAAAGTTAATTTAAAGGTGAGCAACCTCTTGTATATAAAACAAGGAGTATAAACCCCCTGCTGCTTTTGAGAGCTCTAAGCACTTTCTAATAGCCAAAGTGACAGCTGTGACTCATGCAAAGTACATATTCATTTAAGGTACCTGTGGTCAAAAACAGGTTATTTAAAAAAAAAAAAAAAAAACCTTTAAAATTTGACTTCTGATAAATAGGCCCCTATGTGTCATGGAGATAAGAGGATAGCGGTCCCTGCACCATAGAGCTTACAAGCACAAATAGGAGGAAATTAAGGGGCAGATTTACTAAGGGTCAAATTTGAGGGTTAAATAAGCCTCGAATTCGACCATCAAATTTTTATCGAATTTTAACCCTTCAAATTCGATATTCGGATTCAAAGGGTTTTTAACGCAATTCAATAAATGGGACGATCAAATAGAAAATTTTTGATCGATCGATAAAATAATTTGGATCAAACAATTTTAACCATTCGATCAAATTTTTTTATTCGATCTAAGAAAAAAAACCTGAAAAAACCCTATGGGAGATTCCCATAGGGTTATACAGCAATTCGGTAGGTTTAATCTGGTGAACTAGGGATTCGAATACAAATTTAAAGGGCAAGTAATTCGACCATCGAATAGTTGAATAAAAGAATATATTTTTATTCGAATCACTCGATTCAATCGACTCGATGGTCGAAGTGACCAGACCTATTTGAAAATTCGAATTCAAAGCTTTTTTAAAATTCGATCGAATTTCGAATCATTCACATGAATTTAGTAGATCTGTATTGGTTGTATAATGTCGTGTTCACGTAAATGTTCATTAACCTGCACCCAGGCAAGATGGAAATATAAATATATAACACTTTATTTTTTTCAGTTATTACCAATGGATCAAGAGCTCTTTGGAAATCAACAGTCCAAAGCATAGACACAAAGACACAACCAGGGAACAACAGAACATGCTAAAAAGCATAGAGGTATGGAATTCCGTATCCGGGAACCTGTTATCCAGAAAAGAAAAGATTGTCTCCCATAGACTACATTTTATTGAAATAATTCAATAATCATGATTTCCTTTTTCTCTGTAATAATAGAACAGTACCTTGTACTTCAACCCAACTACCATAATTAATCCTTATTGGAAACAAAACCAGCTGATTAAATTCATTCAATGTTTAAATTATTTTTTAGTACATTTAAGGCATGGAGATCCAAATTACGGAAACATCTGTTATCTGAATAACCCCAGGTTCTGAGCATTCTGGATAACAGGTCCCATACCTGTGCCAATAATCTTTGATGCTGTTTTCATTCCCTATTGCCAGTAAATACACAAAATAGCACAGATTAAACAGACAGCTGTCATCTTAGAATCGATGGCATTGGCACTTATGGTACTTTTAATGATCCATAGCATTAAAATGGTTAATCAGCAAAACCCTCCCACTCCTGAGTGTTACTATAGAGTGTAGAGAGAGTTTCAGCTGTTTTGGCTTTGCAGCATTTGAAGTGAGCTTGTACTATATTTCAAACTGCAGCGGTGCCCCCTTTCCCTCCCCGCACAATACAAAGTGCTTTGTAGCCCCTCTGGGGTACTCGGCCCAGTGTTTTGCAGTCCCAGTGTGATCATTACAGCAGATGTGTTTTTCCTCATTAAAATGGTTTCAATTTTTTTGATCTAATTTTCCTTGAAGACTGTTATTTATTCCCCCCCACCACCCCCTTCTGGAGAAAGGAGGCTTTATAAAGGCCAGATTGTTTTTGTGCGACTTGCAGCTAAAATGCATATAAAGGTGCCTTTGACTTTACCACATTAACACTAATGGGCCTTCCACCCTGAGCACTAAAACACAGCAGAATGAACTGTTATGTTACAAGTGAGCCTCTCTGACACTCACTGCTTGAGCCGGAGCTTATTACGCACTTTAGGAGAGATGGCCCCGGATTGTGCAATGTGTAAAACCCGCACTAATGTCTAGGTTGCTCCTAGGGTTGCCACCTTTTTTGGAATAAAATACAGGCCTTCCTGAATATTTGGAATTTTTCCCTATTAATAAATAACATTGGGGTCGAGCATCATTTTTGCCAGTCGGGCCAGTAAATAGTGGCCAGGTGGCAACAGTTTGCTCAATGGGGAATGGAATGGCTACTACTGTGCATCAATGTGTCCTTGGAATAATTGCATTTGCTGAATTGAGATAAAAGGGGTAACTTTTCAATCCCCTGGTACAAGTGTAAAAGTGGCCATACACCTGCAGATGGGCTGGTCCAGACGAGAAGATTCGGTCCATCTAGTTGCTTCAATGAAGAATCGACTTAGAAAAACGCAGCGCCGTGTGTGAATAGGTATTCACACACGGCGCTGCGTTTTTCTAAGTCGCTTGAAATTGCCTTACGAGGCGATTTGCAGCGATTTAGGAAAACGCAGCGCCACGTGTGAATAGGCACAGACGACTTACAGTTTAGCAGGCGCGAGACATGGGCAAGCAATTCAGGATGATTAGTCTCTCCAAAGAAGCTGCAATTAGTCGCCAGGCGATTAATATCCCTGACTCTTCCCATGTGGTCTAGCCCTTAAGCTGCTGATTCAGGTCCTTAAGGGCAGATATATAATCAACTATAATTTGGAAGGCGCACACCCAGTTAATACATGCTGAGGTGCAAATCCTGGGGAGGTCGCCCAAATAAACCTCCTAAACATGTAAAATAATAAAAATGAATGGATTGCACACTCAGTCTCAATAAAAAAAGTTAAATTTTATTATATCAAGCACTTACACGGTAACACACCACCCAACGCATTTCAACCACACTGGTGGTCTTCATCAGGGGCCAAAAACAACAACAAATACAAATACAAAAAATTGAATAAAAAGGCTGCCTGACACTGTCAGATTCGGGGAGACAATTTGGACATGTCTTTGGTGGATCCGTAGTGATGCACCAAAACGCAGGTGTCAAGTTGGATGCAACAGAAAATAAGTTAAGCAATAGCAATGTCAGATGGTGTCGCAGCATTCATCTGACATGCATGCGGTGTGTCTGCATCCAACAGTCGTGTCTGATGACTGCTGTGACACCATCTTACATTTGTATTTCTTACCTTGTTTTCTGTTGCATACCACTTGATGCCTGCGCTTTGGCGTAGTCATGTAGTTCTACCCTTAGTCGTCCAGCGACTAATCGCCTCTTCTTCGGGCGACTAATCTCCCTAATCTGTCTTCCCCCGGCTATAATGTAAATCGCCAGCGGGATAGCACTCGGAGCACTTTGTTTTCTGAAGTCGTTCAAAGTTTCCTCAAGAGGTAACTTCGGAAAACGAAGTGCTCCAAGTGCCATCCTGCCAGCCAATCTCCATGTGTGTCTCTGCCCTTAGATCAATTTGGCATCTTATCCCTCTGGTTACGTTACTGTGCCCGTGTATGGGGCATTTCGATGGGCCTCCCTGACTGATATCTGGCCAAAAATCGGTTTGATTTTCCCCTGCGACTGAGGAACACATTAGCTAGTTGCCCTCATCCCGTCAGCGCCTATTCCCTTCATTGTAATCTGATCATTTGGCCCTATGTCGGATTGGTGGGCTTATCAGGGAAGGATCTGCTTGTTTGGTGACCTTGCCACACAACCAGATCTTCTAGTGTATGGCCACCTTCAGAATACTAAGGGCCCCTTAGTGCTCACTTACCGAGCACTTGCACTACAGAGATTACTTCTCTCTTTGCACAGAACTCTGGATCAAAAATCTGAATGATGCACATGTTATGGGGCAGGTAGCGGGAACACATGTCTTCATTACTCTCCCTGCCTGCCCCTTGTAGATATAGCAGCAATACTCTATCCAGTATAGTAGAGGGGGATTTTTTTGTTGAGGCGGGCAGCACCGCTGATAGCACTGGGTGATATTGTACCTGGGCCTGCACTCCCTTGGGTCCACCAGAGCCATGAAAAAAGGTCATTTGTGGGCAGGAGGGCTGGAGAATTTGAGCGCAAGCATGGGCACAGTGGGGGGGGGGCACATACTGCACCCAGGCCTGGGCTTCTTTAGTTATGTCACTGCTGAAATGTGCCTTCAGTTAGGGGTATAATTACAGAGGAAGCAGACTTATCAATATTTTGGGGCAGGTCTGGACTTTCTATGGCATTTTATGGAAGCACCTGGCATTTGCCAGAACCCACAGATTGCCAGTCCAGGGTCTAAATTGAATGTGCTGTGGGGCCCAGTAACATCTAGTTGTTCAACTGCCTTCAGAACAAAACAGAAGCAGACAGGCCCAGGCGAAACTAAATGATAAGCATCTTACCCTAGAACAATTTTACTTGGTTAATTTATTGCATGGCATATAAAGTCCCCTGCCTCTGGTCCATCTGTCCATTATCTACATATTTGTCTGTCTGTCTGCCAAGCCGCCTATAGGGCTGACGACTTGCCCGTCTATGGGGCAGCATCACACCTCTGCGCCCACCTCCATTTCTTCCATTCTTCTTTCATCCTGTCACTCTTTTTATTACTGCTCCCTCCTCCTCTTTTCCCAGCCAGTGTTTTCTGCTGCTTGGAGCAGGCAGCAATGTATAAAAGTTAATTGACGGATTTACAAGTACTGGTTTTATTTGCTCTAAATCTGGATTAGGTCTGAATGCATTAATAAGGTGTTTGACTGTTCAGATCATTTCAGATGATCCCTTGTCCTGACACTTTCAGGGGGTGGGCTTTGCTGCATGATGTGAGTACATAGGGACTGCCCTTCTAGTCACTGGCACACTATATCTGCCCTGCGGCCACCATAGCTTTCTCCATCAGTTAACTCCTTGTTACCTACTCCATCCTGCCTACAGACACTTCCCATTGACTATTTTAAATTATTTTAATTATGTACTTGTTTTTATATTTTGTATTTTTCAAAATGCTTGATTATTAAAACATTAATAATTACATTTTCCAGGAACATAATTCCTGGCCTGGTGGAACTTTAAGTAAATATTACTTAACACAGACTTTTTCCACAAAAGCAATATCTTTGTTTCAAATAACACAGGTGGGGACATTTTTGGATTAGTCTACAGGTATTTGCCCCATGCAAAGCTACAGGGAGAGAGCAGCATTCATGCCAAACTTGTATGATGCGTCTTCATATACTGACTGATATCTAAACAAGCTGATCAGTTAAAGCGGAATACACCACATATATGAAAAAGTGCAGGTGCTCGATGATTCCAACGTTGAGTGGTTCAATTGGAATAATCTTTATTGAAGTTTACAGAATTACAGGAAGGCCATCTCCCACAGACTCAAATTATAATCAAATAATTCAAGTTTTTAAATAGATTTCCTTTTTCTCTGTTATAATAAAACAGCACCTTCTACTTGATCCAAACTAAGATATAGTTAATCCTTATTGGAACAAAACCAGCCAATTGGGTTTAATTAAAAGACTTGCCACACTCAGTGCCACTTCATCAGATGCAAATTCGTTACCAATATGCTTAATCAGGAAAATGCAAAATTGCATCCTGTGAGATGAATGCTGGTGACTTTTTGCTAGAGATACTTCTTCAGTGAGAGCATTTCATAGCGAAGATTCGCTAGACTTCGTTTGTGGAAATCAAAACTTTGCTTCAATTTGAATAGGCGAGGTGCATAAAAGTAGTATACACGTTTCTTTTACAGATGGTGGAAATGCTTGAAGTAGCCACTTATTGTCCAAAGGAGCTTAATAAAGACATAAAAGCTCCTCCTTTAATGCCCAAGACATGAGTGCACCCTAAAATATATGTGGCAGGCCCCTCAAATTCTTTAATAGTTTAGACTTTTGAAGTCAATCACGCTTTAAAAAACGAAAAGTTGCCACCGTTTTTTTAAAATTTTTATGACTTTCCGGCATACAGGATATGATGTCACTGATATAAGATTGAGGAAGATGTATCTTCGTTTCAGTCTAAGATGGCGAAGGAAACTCTGGCCAAAGAGGTAATGTTCAGTAAAATCCACACTTTAGTGAATTTGCAGAGTAACAACCAATCGCCACAGTGAAAAGTCAGCTGGCGATAGAGTGCGAATGAACGATGGTGACAGTCTCTTTCGCTAGTGAATTGTCGTCTGCATCTGTTGAATTGTTGATGTCCCTGCATATTGGATTTCTGGTGACTTTTTGCTAGTGACGGCCACTTCGCCCTTTTGTGAATCTTTAGTGATCCAATATACAGAAAGACCGCTTATCTGCACAACCCCAAAGATATATTTAATCCTTATTGGAAGCAAAACCAGCCTATTGGGTTTATTTAGTGTTTACATGATTGTCTAGTAGACTTAGGGGCCGATTTACGAAATTCAAGTGAAATGAACGAAGTTCGATCAAATTAGATCAAAAACCGATTGTACCAATTTTTCGTGAAATCGGATATGCAAATTTGGCCTCTTCGACCATCGAATATCAAATAGATTGAATGATCGTATATTCGATAATTCGATAATTCGATGATCGAAGGATTCAAAATTTTAAAACTATTCGACTGCCTACTTTGCCAGATTGAACCTACCGAATTGTAATAGAAGCCTATGGGAAGCTCCCCATAGGCCTCTGAGGCTAAGTCCTACTTGAATACCATTTGTACGATCGGAGCGTTCGAATCGTACGATTTTTTCGGACGCTCGAATGAAATTTCACGATTTTTTTGTGAAATCGAACGATCGGTATCCGATTGTACAAATTCATCGAGAAATCAGATATTGAGCAAAATGATAGCCTAAAACAATTCGATAAGCAGTCGATGGTCAAATACTTATCGAATTGCGAATTTGGTCGAATTTTTTTGGGGGAATAAAAGTAACTTTGCCCCTTAATGTATGATGATCCAAATTATGGAAAGGTGTTGTATCCAGAAAACCCCATGTCCAGAGCATTCTGGATAAAAGGTCCCATACCTGTGTGTGTTATTTAGAAAAATGAAAGACTATTGAAGTGTTAAATGATTCTCGATACATTTTCATATACATACATATTTAGATATGTGTTTGAGTGTGTGTACGTGTGTGTGCATTTGTGTCAATGAAGTTTTCACACCACATCATTGGATTGGATGGGTCTGTTTTCTCAGAAGCTGTTACATTGCTTGGCCTTGATGTTGTCCAGCCATGGGTGTGTTATTAGAATAGTTAAGTGTCATTGTCAAAAAAGAGCTCCAGAGAAAATACACAGGCACATAAATCAATAATAAAACACACGCTCTCCAACACCCATTTTTAATAATATTTATTTAAAAGGACACAACAACATGCGCACATACACCTATAATTGTCTATCTCTCTCTCTCTCTCTCTATATATATATATATACATGTACACAGAAAATGTGACTTATCTCCTGTTTTTATTCCACAGTGCCATATATCATAGGATGCAAATATTTAAAAAAAAATTTATAACACTTTTATTTATTGTTATTGACACTTACATTAATACTGTTCTCCAATCCTTATTCCAAATAAATAAACATTATCTGTTTGAATAAAACAAAAGCAAGATGCTTTGCTCACCTAAAGCGCAAAATGAAACTCAGTATTAACAAAATGCATAAAAGTGAGAAAATAGGTCGTTTGGTGAATTATGAGAAAAATACTTTTTTTTTTTTTTATTTGCCTTGGCAGGTTCAGCCTGTTAGAAAGTGATGAAAATCATGAGGTAGAAATCACATTTTACAGTAAATTCACACAGCTAGGTATTTAAATATATGAACGTTTCCGAACACTTTATTAGGTACAACATTCAGGCAAACTTTGAAAGGAAAATAGTAAAAGACAACACATAAGGGAAAGCCTAAATGATATGAAAAAAAACCCTCCTTCTTACCAGAAATCTGCCCAGCTAAACAATATCAACAGTCTGCTTTTAATGTAGGAATCAGAAGCCATGCGTTTGGCACACAACCGAGCCATTAACTTGGCATAGGCGAGAAAGGGCAGATTTAGGGGGTTATTAACTAAACTCCGGTCAGACTTTTCTGGACAAAACTCGAATTTTTTGAGATTTATTTAAGCCTGATGAAGTAAAAATCTCAAATCCAAAAATCTCAGACCTGCCAGGGTTGTGTATTAATCAATGACAGAGGCCAATATCCTATTTCGAAGATTCTGAAAAAAGTTTTCAAACAATTTAGGCTTTTTGGGAAAAAGCCCGAAAAAAATCTAAAACTCTGAAAAAATTGTATGATTTCAATAGATTTTACTGAATTTTTACCGGAGCAGATTCAAGTGAGCTTTTTTTTAAATAATAACTAAGGTCAAAACGTGGATTCTAGTTTGGTCTGACTTTTTTATCCAAAAGCTTCGGATTTTGATAAATAACTGCTTTAATGTCCCTTCTAAAGAATACAACAACAAAAAATAATACAGGCAAATGTCTTTCAGTAACGGTACGTTCTATAAAATGGCTTTTTACCCCTTTAATTTATTTTTACTATCGTGTAGTGCAGTCTTAAGGTATATTTATGTTCTTTTCTTAGGTAGTCATGCATTGTGTGCCTCAGAATAGCCAATTCCATCCTCGAGACACCCATATCTGCTTGGAATACAGGGGTGGGGGGGTGGGGGGAGTAAGATAAAACATAACATCATATCAAATATGTATACACATTTTAGGAACAGCAGTAGACAAGAAGAGCAGATGAGCCTATACACATCTACTCTGTGTGTGTGAGAGTATACCTTTAAGTACAGTAGGAATTTAACAAATATGTGCTTAACGTCCCTATAGTCAGATTGTATATTTTTTCTAAACTGGCACTGAAAGTAACTGGATTATAGATTTTCATATTGAGTGTATTTAGCTAATATTTATAGTAATTGCAGATTGTATCTGGGTCTGGGATTTACATTACAATTACGGCTGCAAATCTGATATAATATCAATATAACCCATAGGCAGCAATCACTGGGCACTGCAATGTTGCGCCTTATGTGCAAGTGTATCACTGTATTTAATATAGGCATTTATAGGTACTGTGCAAAGACACACACACATATATTGGTACAGTCACACACATATATACAGGTACAGGTATGGTACATCTGTTAATCTGTTATCCAGAATGCTTGGGACCTGGAGGTTTCTGGATAATGGATCTTTCCATAATTTGGAAAGCCTACTAGAAAATCTTTTAAACATTGAATAAACCCAACAGACTGTTTTTTTTCCAATAAGGATTACTTATATCTTAGTTGGGATCAAGTACCGGTATGGGATCTGTTATCCAGAATTCTAAGGACCTGCGGCTTTCCCGGAAAACAAATCTTTCCGTAATTTGGATCTTCATACCTTAAAGAGGACCTGTCACCTTGAGACATGAGTAAAATATTTCTTTTCCATCCTTAGTTAAACCCTTTAGTCAGCTGTTTTTGTCTATATCTGAAACGGATTAGAAAATATCCTTCATGTAAAAAAGGCTTCATAGGCGCTGCCATGTTTAAACACCCCTTTGTTTTCCGTGTGTGGGCTGTGCCAAACTGCCAAATCTCATTCATGCTTAGTCAGAGTATACTCTATGATAGACAAGCTCTGTATAACTCATGTCACACCAGGACTTGATATTCTATGAGAATTATTTGAAACACCTTCTATTGTTCTATTCAGATTGTGTGGGCTACTCCAGCCACTAACAACTACACAAACTGGTGATATCGTGAGAGGAGTCTGCAGGACTGATTCTACCCATGATGCTTTGCTCTCCTGACTTTCTGGAAAGTCAGAGCTTCAGTTAGTGTCTCATGGACATTTTGAAAAGTAGTTATAAATTGAGAATTAGTGAGATTTGAGCATAATAAATAGCGGTATGTGGTTTGTTTTAAAAGTTTTATTTTCTTCCTAGTGTTAACTCAATCATGACAGGTTTCCTTTAAGCCTACTAGAAAATAATTTAAACATTAAATAAACCCAATAGGCTGGTTTTGTCTCCAATAAGGATTCATTATACCTTAGTTTGGATCAAGTACAAGCTACTGTTTTATTATTACAGAGAAAAAGTAATTTTTTAACATTTGGATTATTTGAATAAAATTCAGGGCTTTCTGGATAACGTTTCAGGATAATGGATCCCATACCTGTACAAGGTACGGTTTTATTACTGAAAAAAAGGAAATCATTTTTATTAAAATTAAAATTATGGGAGATGGCCTTTCTTTAAATTCATAGCTTTCTGGATAATGGGTTTCCGGATAATGGATCCTATACCTGGATATGGTTTAGAGGGTGAACAACAACTGCCAGAAGGGGTATGTGCATGCTCTATGCCCAAGGAGAAGAGTGATCATTAATATATTTTGAGTAAGTCTGTTCAATGATGTGTATATATGGAAACCACTACCGTAATAAGTGTATCCTCTTGCTCTTGTATGTTCATGTGTGTAAGCACAGCAACTGCATATGTGTTCTGTCTCTCTGCACATACATACATGCAAATACGCAAGCGCACACACACACTCCTTTATTTAACTAACACAATTTCAACCCTCTGGTTCTTAAAAGAAAAACCTACGTCTTCTATTCTACAATGATCCCCATACCTTTAAATAATGACAGATTCAGCCAATTATTGCATAGTAAATGTATGTAATTAAAACACAGAATAAAAACATTGGTGTTCTAAATGGGAAAAATAAAAGAGAAGGACAATTACAGAAGACTCCACTTGTTGAAAATGAGACCTGATCCCTGAGTCACATTGGTTAATATATATATATTATATAATACATATATATATTGAATACAATTCTGGCTCATTAATGTAGATCCACATCAGTTCTGTTTCTCAGTCTTGCAGAAACTCGCCAGTCTTGTGCATCCTCCATTCCAAATAACACCTTTCGGTCCTCTTATTGCAGATGAAAAGAAATAACATTGCACATAATTACAGATGAATGTCTTCTCCCAGCCTGGAGAGCGTTCAGTGACTAGATTTCTCATTGGCAGGACAAAGCAGTGCATTTAGGTTACCCAAGGGAAAACAGAACAATCACGGGTTTAGTTCCAGGGCCCATACCTGCTGGGGCCATCCAGTCCGTCCTTTTAATTTCTTCTCTCCTGCAGGTGCTGCGCCCCAATATCCTTCAGTTGGTTGCTGGATACAGAGAAACAAGGTTTTTTTTATACAATGGCCACAAATCTTAATATTAAAATACAGAATTCACATTTTGACATGCAACTCAAGTCATTCCGACTGCTCCCACATAAAATGAACTCACAGGGGTACACATAAATTGCAATCACTAACTAAATCCAATAACAAAGTGTGTACTGGGTTACCCTGAGTCAAGAGTCATAAAAATATTTTAATTTTATAAAACATCCATGTTTTTATGACCGTCATCAAAGTGTTATCTCTTGAAAGGGCCAATTCAAATTTTTCAGCGATACTTGTTCCATCACTTAAATCCATTATAAATAAAGAAATGCTGCTTAATTCACAAATTCTGGCTGGTGCCAACTGTCATTATTACAAGTGTCTACAATGCTATTAATTACCTTATTTATTTATTTTCTATATTAATCTTGGGTATTCGTAAAGCATTGTTTCAGCATAAACTGTATACTATAGATATTGAAAAATGATATTCCAGTGGTATTATTGCTAATATTAAATATTATTATCATTATTGGTCTTTTCTAGATGAACAGACTGGCTTTTTAAGGACTGCTCATTGAAATTGTAGCATTGGTAAGTGAATCTGCTTCGACTGTATTTTAACCCCTGGGGACTTGTAAGTTGTATATGATTGGGTGAAAAGACATTATGTTTGCCAGAGAAAAAAACCCTTAGTCCTCCCTGCAGTTATATACAATTTTAGAGTTCTGTGACAAATTGAGCAAATAATTCTCTACTTCTTTAATAAATATTCCCCTCCTGAACAACCTTTTTGTTATTTTGGGGGAAAATATTTTTCAGTATCCATTAACTAGTATATTATAAAGTCCAGTGATTTTAACATTATTTATAGTAATTGCTGCTGAAAGCAATTTAGTTCCCTAGTTCAGATTCTTAGAAAAAAAATGCAGCAGAAGTCAGTCTCCTCTGTTAATCGTCTGGCTTCTGCTAAATTGTTTCAGGAGTTAAAAAGGCAGACGATATAAACAGAAAACAAATGCTGCTTTGGCAGCAATTTAATTTACAAATAAAAGAAAAACATTGATAATTTGTAATTAACAGAGAAGTAATGTAAAAGCAGTGGGGGGTGTAGTTGTTAGGCACCCAAAAATATTTCTAGTAGCCTATGAGCTAACTAAGACTGGTGCACCCATTCTTTGGGTGCCTGGGTACTGTTTAAGAAGCATAGCACCACCATTTTTTTTGTTCTCCCAGGGGGTCCCCTGTGCGAATTCTAGAATTTGTGCATTTGCAGTACAGATATCTCAGAGAACATTCTATACTGTGCATCTGTTAACCAAGCCTGAAAGGAGATGTTGGAAAGACTGAAAGACGAGGGTGCAGTGCTCAGGAAACAGCACCCAGCTATAAAAAAAAGGAGCACCCACTAGCCTTGGGTAGTCGGTAATCATCTAGAATAACTAGGGGGTGCCTAAAAACTTGGCAACCCCCTTGGTGATTTTATTTAAAAAAAACAAAAAAAGTTTTGGACAAAGATCCCATTACGTTAATTTTTTCTATCCCAATTTATGTTTGTGTGTCTGTCTGCAACACCAAATATCAGAGATTAACTACATTTCCTAATTTTTAAGATTTTAATGTTTCTTACAAATCTGTCAACAGATTTCCCAAGAAAAATCAGGGTAAAACACTGGCTAGTTTATTACCCATATTTCCAGTGCTAATAACGTTTTATAATTATTACTTGGATTTAAATGACAGGGAGCATAGTGGGTAAAAAATGATTTAAAAAAAAAAAAAAAAGCTCTAATGATCAGGGTTATCATTACCCACTGCACGATCAGTATTAGTCCCTAATTTGTAAGTTTAATATATACACTCTTCTATTGTAAAGTAACAAAGGTAAGTTAGGCTGAAAAAAGACACACGTCCATCAAGTTCAGACTTAAGTCTGTATATAACCCACTATATTGGTGCTTTATACATTCTTGTAAATTTCTTGATCAATACCAACACCACCATTACTGCAGAGTCACATTTAGCTATATATATATATATATATATATATATATGTTTACATACATTTTTCTATATTCCAGCACATCTGCTATTAACAGAGGTTTGCAAGACTACAATACCACTCTCCAGCACAAATATAAAATGTAAATAAGAATGCATATGACAAACCTACCAAAGACTGTCGACGATTGCTCTTCCTTTAAATCCAGCCCTTTAGCCAAAATACACTCTAGGGCAGTGAGATTTAGTACTGTTGTTAATGCACCTAGCTTGAACTCACTATTCACTAAATATTTTGGGGATCCAAATCGTTAAAGTGACAAAGCTAGAAAAGGGCATTTAAAGGGCTTGTTCACCTTCTAAACGCTTTTCTTCAGTTATGTTGTTTTCAGATTATTTTCTAGAAATGAAGACTTTCTTCAATGCTGCTTTTCCAAAATCTAAGATTAAAGTTTAATGTCCCTCCATGTCTCTGGTGTTTCAGTCTGACAGCTCAGTAATTCAGGTCAGACTATAAACTGTTACAATTTGCTACAGTGAGTTGATACATTTATCAGCCATTTTTGTGCAGTATTAGCAACTATTGTATCAATTCTAACAGCTGCCTTTAAGGGTTGTGACATACAGGCAGATTCGGGGAGATTTAGTCGCCTGGCTATTAATCGCCTCTTCTGCGAGGCGACAATCTCCCCGAACTGACTGCTCCCTGCCTGCAGCCTGCTTGAATGAAGGAATGCCAGCGCCAATGCACTCACATCGCTTCGATTTCCAGAATCGCACGAAGTCGCCTCCCGAGGAAACTTCGGGCGATTACGGAAATCAAAGCACTGCGAATGCATTGGTGCTGTCGTTTCTTCATTCAAACAGGCGGCGGGAAGGGAGCAGGCAGTTCGGGAAAAATTGTTGCCTTGCAGAAGAGGCGATTAATCGCCAACCCTAATGGAATTCAGGAATTCTGCTCAGCAGGGACCAAGATAAGAAATGTTTCAATTAAATGTATCAATCTAGAGGTATAGAGTCCAAGCTGCTTTAGAAAGACATAAGAATGTAAATAAAATAAACTTTAGCCTTCAACATTAGAAAAACTGTCACAAACAGCTAATAGAAAGTTATTGGGCAAAAAAAGTATTTCTAGTGAACTATCTGAAAACAACTGAACTGAAAAAATGTGTTGGGAGGTGAACAACCCCTTAAACTATAAATGCCAAAAAAATGGCAGGTTTCAGGCAATAAAATAGAGTTTTATTAATAGGGGATGAAAAATAACCGGGTAATAAAAATGACTATAAATGTCTCCAGTTTAATAAAAATTAATTTTTTCCATTATAATTTTTGAAACCCATCAGTGTTCCCTCTAATTCCTTCTTGGCTATGTGTGCACATTTTAAACTTATGTGCAATTTTTTTTTAACAAACTCAGTTTGTGTTTTCACATAAAAATTCTTTGTGCGCCACACATTTGGGAACGAGCATGTAGCTTAGAAGGAACATAACCCACGATGCATTGAATTTACTCACCAGTCATTTTACATTCTGGTGATATTAACGCTAATAACAAGTATTTTTACCACTGAAAAATCACAGAATGTGTTATTTCCTTATTTTTAATGATTAAACATAAGCAAATATAATGCACTTTAGAAAATCGGGACCTCAAAGGTGGATATTTGCTAATTTTTTAGCATTTCAGATAGTTTAATTAATAGTAATTAAACAATACCAGCGTAAAGTATGATGGGCATTCTTACCACATCGTTTTTAAAGGACTATAATATTGTTGTTTAATATAGATAGAAAAATAGTCCTTAGTGACATATTAAGGAGAGATGTTGTAGCTTGAAGATAAAAACTTCCAATATGGTGTCTAACCCTACCTGCTCTTTAGTGAATGGGCCCCAAAACACATTAGACTCCACAGGTATCCTCTGCTTTCTTGATCATTTCAAAAATAAGTTCAAAAAAAGTATAGCACTCAGCAGGGCTTAGTAAAAGAGAAAGAACGTTTTATTTTGTGGTGACCAAAGTCACTTTGAGCCCCCTCCTAACTTATTGTAGCTGAGTGCTCCCTGCTGCCCCAGCAAGCCCTGCATCTTATTCTACCGAAAATATTAACATCTATAGCATCTAACATTCCCCCAAATAAATATCAAAGGTTTTATTATTGAATTTGCTTCTGAGACATTTTGGGGTGAAATTAGAGAAGAGATTACTCACTTTGATTTCAATCAAAACAAATATTTGTTTCAACTTTTCCCCAAACAATCTTACAAGCAGCGACTTGTTTATTATTAGCGACGTGGATTATAGGAAAATATTTACTTGGGCAAATATTTTACTTTTATTTTTGTACAGCAGAGAAGATGGATATAATGGAAATGATTAAACTTCCAACCAAATTGAGTGTGTGAATGCTTAAATGTAATGTTTATTTTTAAAAAGAGAAAAAGATAAAAAAAAATAAAGCTTTACTCTAGATTTACAGTATATCTATCAGATTTTCTGATTTACAGTATATCTATCTATTGTCAATATGTAGTATATATATATATATATATATATATATATATATATATATTACACCTTTACTGAGTACTTCTTGCTCCCAGTATTGCATATGTGTGTTAGTTCAGCAGCTGCTATGCTTCCATCATAAGTATCCAGTATACCTTAATAACATGATAACTGCATGACGGATAATATAACACTTTAGAAACTGAACATATAGATACCCACACATGTATCTATAAAAGAAGATAATTTGATGGAACCCGAGGATTTTTTTTGTAACAAACCATATGATATGATTAATGTGCATTATCCGAGGAATCGCTGATCACAGACTATGGGAATCTCAGGTTTATGTTTTAGTTATTAGGGCGATTGTTACAAAGTGTCTCACGTCTATCACAAAATAGCAGTAGTTTTGTTTGGTCTATAATGAAACAGAGAGAAAAAATATATTTATATATTTTATTATAATGCACAGAAACAAAAACTATAAATATATATATATATCATTATAGAGCACAGAAAGAAAATTATATACATTCTCTATTGCTCTTCTAACCCTATATATATATATATATATATATATATATATCATTATAGAGCACAGAAAGAAAACTATATAAATTCTCTATTGCTCTTCTAACCCTATATTCATGCAGCCCCTACTCACCGGTTCCCTTCTCCTCTTGCCATCCACCTTTTTAATCTCAGCTTTGAAGGCTTCCGTGCCCCCGGGCTCACTGTCTTTAGCCAACACATCCATCAGGTAGCCAATGTAACTAGTGGCCAGTCTAAGGGTCTTAATTTTGGAGAGTTTGGTATCTGCTGGCACATTAGGGATGCACTCTCTCAGTTCAGCAAAGGCACTATTGATACTCTCTGTCCTTCTCCTCTCTTTCTTGGGGGGAGCTCCTTTCCTCCTGCCCAACTTTCCCCCCAGATTCTCTATGCGGCCAGAGGTCTGGGAAGGTCCCACCACTGCTCCGTATTCTGGGCTGTAGGGGGGTTGTGCAGGGAATTCAGGTGACACCTCTTCTGAATTCAGCACCCATCCTTGGAAATAAGGTCTCTCCTGGTGGCAGCGGGAGCCCGGGGAGAAAATGAAGGGATCAGGCATCATGTGGTGGTGGTGGTGGTGCTGGTAGCTCCCAATCAGGTTCATGGTCTGCACAAGTTTCTGCAGCTCCACTAAAAACAACTTCTGGCACCTCCTCAGTGGGAAGCCATTAGCTCTGGCATCAGAACATCCTCAGATACTCTGCAATCACTCCTCAGGGAAGCACCACAATCATCTAGTCCACTATCCAGCTGCTTACAAGCCAAGATATGGAGATATAGCAGACCTACACAGCATGAGGGAAAATCAGCTGGAAAACAGCAAGCCTCATCCAGGCAAAGTCTACACTGCAGTTTAACCCTTCTCTATCCTACAGAGTACTTCATATAGATCTCTGGCTCTGATGTAACACAGCTGGGACAGCCAATCGGAGCAGGAGAGGGCTGGCCCTCATAAACATCCCTAATTACCTGCCTCTCTCATTACCCCTTATGTAACACTTTTTATACCTGTTTAGTCTCTCACATTGGTAGACACTGCTTTAAGAGGGATAGACTTGTTTTTTTTTTTTTTT
>CM044435.1:12617835-12629310 GCA_024363595.1 Xenopus borealis | reverse complement strand
TTTTTTTTTTTTTTTTTCAAACAAAGAAAAATGTATGTTTCTCAAAGAAAAAAAAATTCTCATTTCTGTTTATAAAGAGAGGGTGTAACTGGAGACGGTAAGAGAAACCCTTTGATTTGTTGCAAGACACACAAATATATATAATATATATTTATATACACACACTTGTTTGATTTTAAAAATTATGTTTTTCCAATAGTTTTCCAGGAAAGTAGACAGAATGCTTTTTTATACAGTATTCATAGAATGTATATATATATATAAAAAAAAAAAATATATATATATATATATATATAATATATATTCGTACAGGGTATTATTGATATAATTATTCATCATATATATATATATATATCTATGTTGCCAGGAAAGTAGTCAGAATGCTTTTTTATACAGTATTTATAGAATGAAAAAAAAATATATAATATATATATTCAGATAGGTTGTGACTACTTGAAGAAAGTACAATTGATATAATTATTCATCATGTAAGTTTATATATATAGGCTGCCGGGAAAGTAGCCAAAATGGTTTTTTATACAATATTCATAGAATGTAAAAATATATACATGTAATATATATTTGTATAGGGTGTGAATATTAGAAATTATTATTGATAATTATTTTTCATATAATCTTATACATATATATAGGTTGCCAGGAAAGTAGTCAGAATGCTTTATACAGTATTTATAGAATGTAAAATATATATGTATAATATATATATATATTTGTATAGGGTGTAAATACTATTCATATAATTATTCTTCATATATATATTTATAATAATTGTATATATAATTATTTATATATATATAGGTTGCAACTTGCCAGGAAAAGTAGAATGCTTTTTTATACAGTAATTTTAGAATGTAAACAAATATATAATATATATATGTATAATATGTGAATACTAGAAGAAAGTATTATTGATATAATTATTCTTCATATAAGTTTATATAAGTTATATAAGTATTATTGATATAATTATTCTTCATATAAGTTTATAAATATATATAGTCAGGAAAGTAGTCAGAATGCTTTTTATATAGTATTTATAGAATGTAAATATATATATATATATATATTTGTATAGGGTATGAATACTAGAAGAAAGTATTATTGATATAATTATTCTTCATATAATTTTATATATTTATATATTCACCTCAAAACTTCAGTATAAAATACACCTTTTTCTAATACAGCTACACAAACACATAGGAACATGACTGCACTATTTGCATTAAAAGTTTACGATTACACAGATTCTTTTTTACTGTTTTTTTACGTTTTTACTATTTCTGTAATGTGTGCACAGTATACATGACATTCTGTATATATGTCCCATAGTTATATAAAAATGACATGCCATTCATTTGGAATTAGATGTATAACTTTAGTGGATTGTATCTGTTATTATGAATTAACATTCATGTGCTTGTGAGTTGTAGAAGTGTCTTGAAAGTGATCATTTTACACAAATATATAGGGGAGATAAAAAAAATCTGTTGGGGACTGTATGCAGAGATATTTACATTCAGGCATGCATATTTGTAATTACATTTACATATGGAAATTAAGATACATGTGGATTATAAATTAGGCTTCTTTCTGGATCCTTTTTTAATATTACAAAGTTGATTTATATTGTATATCAGAATGAATTGTAGGTTTTAGAAAAAGTTTTTCAACTGTTGTACATAAAGCAAATGTATTTTTGTTTGTTTGTAAATGTGAATATCTCTTACTGTAAATCTGCCTCACATTGTTGTAAACCTGAAGTGAATATTTCTTTTTGGCTTTTGCTGCTGCTATCAGTTCTTGTTGTTGCTAAGACAATAAAATAAAATATCTTTATTTTCCTTGACTGAGCTCAGTGTGCCTGGCATAACCCCTTGCTCCCAGGGGACAGGACCTTCAGATGTATTAATGCACCTTAAATCTTTCTAGTTTAGCCCGAAATAAAAATAATATTTAGAAGTTCTTGTCAGATCTCGTTCTTACACGGTATAAATTGTCTAATTTTCCACTGCTCTGATCTACATTAACATGCCATTATATATAACCATTGATACTAAATTACAGCTTTCCTCTTGGACACTAAAACCAATCACCTATTGGTAAAGTGTAATACTTTTCACAAGATGTGTAATTTCAACAATATTCGTATTGCAGAGTATGGGCTTGTGGTAACAAATGGGTTAATCCCAGAAGACTTTCCCTGATACCCGTTCTAGTGCAATAAGAGGTGCTAATATTCCTTAGCATTATTATTTAATCACCAAACAGTGCTTCTTAATACACTCTGTGCTATGGATAATAAATAACTTTATATATATATATATATATATGTATCTGTGTGTGTACAACGTATTATATATATCATATTCATAAAAAGGGAAATGGGAAAGGAAATGTATTTATTTGTTCAATTAATTTAATTCATAAAGATATATATATATACACACAGTATATAGAGCATCAAAAGAACCACAGTCACAGGACTTGATTTAGTGCAAAAAATTTATAGTTTAATTCAACGTTTCGGCTCTTAACTTAAGCCGTCATCAGGAAGTGCTTAAGTTGAGCTGCAACGTTGAATTAAACTATAAGTTTTTTGCACTAAATCAAGTCCTGTGACTGTGGTTCTTTTGATGTTCTATTATTATTAATATTTATTAATTTATAACCAGCAAACAGTGACTACAGTTTGGATTTTTGAGTGCACCAGCTCATAATTGGTGTTTATATATATATAATATATATATATATATATATATATATATATATATATATATATATATATATATATATTTATATTTATATATGGAGTCTATGGCAGACCACCTTTCCATTATTTGGATCTTTCTGGATAATGGGTTTTGGATAACGGATCCTATACATATATATAGATATATAGATAGATATGTATTTATATGTATATATATTATATATATATATATATGTATACTATCCATTATCCAGAAAGATTCAAATAATGGAAAGGTGGTCTCCCATAGACTCCATTATAATCAAATAATTAAAATTTTTAGAAATGATTTCCTTTTATCTTGTTGTAATGAAACAGTAGCTTGTACTTGATCACAGCTAAGACATCATTAATCCTTATATGAAGCAAAACAATCCATTGGGTTTAATTAATGTTTAAATGATTATTTAGTAGACTTGGGGGCAGATTTATCAAGGGTCGAATTTCGAGGGTTAAAAACCCTCGAATTCGACCCTCGAAATTTACCTGAAGTAAAATCTGACGAAATTGAATATCAAATAGAATGATCGAATAGCGATCATCCAATTTCACGAAAAAATCGTACAAAACATCCGATTTCATGAAAAAATCGTATACATCGTATGATTTTTTTGGGAAATTGGATGATTTCTATTTGATCAAAAAACGTTAAGAAAAAGCCTATGAGAGCTTCCCAAATATAGGAACTTGGTAGGTTTTATCTGGCAAACTAGGCAATAGAATACATTTTTAAAGGGCAAGTACTTCGACCATTGAATGGTCGAACGTTTTTTTTATTCGAATCGTTCGATTCGTTCGAATGATTCATTGGAATAATTCAATTCCATCAAATTTAGCAAATTCGATGGTCAAAGTAGCCCCCAAAAAATTTGAAAATCTAATTTTTTGCATTCAAATCCTTCACCGAGCTTAGTAAATCTGCCCCTTAAGGTTATAGAGATTCAAATTACAGAAAGATCCCTTATCCTTAAAGCCCCAGGTCCCAAGCATTCTGGATAATAGATCCCATACCTGTATATGTATAAATATATATATAAAATGGAAAAAGAAGCTGTTGCACTCAAGGGACTTCATAAAAAATGAAAACAACTTTATTTAGATCTATATATATATATATATATATATATATATATATATATATAAATCACAGGGTATCCCAAAAATACTTCCAAATGCCTCAAAAGACATTTAATTACAGATACCGCTATAAAGCCTATATATATCGGCCGCTCTATGATGGGGATTTGTCTCAGATCCATTATACATTGTACAGTCTGATATTCCCTGTACAGCGCTAACTGTGTATATGAATATATATTATATATATATATAAATACAAGAATTCAGGCTATTTAGTGCTGCCTCCATAAATCGGGCATTAGGGATACACACAGACACACATACATGTATATAAAAGTCGTATCCTGCAGTTTGAAACAAATGCCCCTAAATAAGCTCAGTGTAACTGGGGGTGCATCAGATCCAGCCCTGATTCACAGACATTCCACGAAATACACTCATGGGGAATGCACCAGATGCCCAATACTTTGCACATATATCTGGGGACTTATCAGCCTTGTTCTCTTCCACAGAAATGAAAGGAGCAATGGGGGCAAGGCAAAGTCAATAATAAACAAGTGATAAGATAACCCTAAAGATCAGACAGAGAGATCCTTTATTTTTGCTCCCTGTGACCATTAAGTGCACAGACCCGGTTGTTCCTTCATATCTCTTTCCCCACTTGGCTATAATGTGAGCAAGTAAGCCCCTGGCACATGCACAGTTAAAGCAAATGTCCCTATCTACTTGATATTGATCTTACAAGTATTCAGTGGTCTGCAAACCCCAAAGGGCCCAGAATAAAGCAAGGGGGCACTTAAAGGCCAAATAGGGTCATACTTGAGAAGGACATTTATTCTATTTCTCTACTGGAAGTCATGTAGAAACCAGTTGAGGTAAGACATTTTTTTCTATCCTGGATGTTACTGAAACTTTCTTATATCCCCATTTTTATTCTCTATAACTTTGCTGTGAGCTAAAGGAGTCCTGGCTAAAAGCTGGATGTTATAATAAAGGGAGCTTAAACCAAACTCCTTTGCACCAGGGGTCATGGTTTTTGGGGGACAAACTTCACCCACTCAACACCAAAAAGTGAATAAATAAACACGAGTGTTAAAAAACCCTTGAATTCGACTATTAAATTTAAAGGGAAGTAAAATCCTTTGAATTCAAAGGATTTTACTACAATTCTACCAATCGAATAGAAATTATTCGATCGAACGATTAAATTTTAACCATTTTTTTATTCGATCTTAAAATGCTTTAAAACACCTATGGGAGCTTCCCATAGGGTTTTAAAGCAATTCGGTAGGTTCAATCTGAACTGGCCTATCGAAATTTTTTTTTTTTTAAAAGGGGAAGTACTTCGACCATCGAATGGTCGAATGATCGAATAGATTTTTATTTGAATCATTTGATTCATTCGATTCGATCGAATCTTTTGAAATTCGATGGTTGAAGTACTGTGATTGTCTGTGAATACTTTATAATCTTTCTACATTATAATCTTTCTCAACACATCTGGGCATTATTATTATCATGTATCTCTAAAGCACCAACATATTCAAGAGCACTGCACAATAAAGGGGTTTATGAACATAAGGAATTATTTACAAAGCAAACAATAACCAATACAAGCGATGAAGAGGGCCCTACCCAAAAGAGCTTACGCTTACTATCCCTATCACAGTCTCTGAATGTATCGGGGTCCAGCAGAGCAACAACTGTAAATAAAAAGAGTCTGATTAAGGGAAGTGACACACTGGCAGATTCGGGGAGATTTAGTCGCCTGGCGCTTCGTTTTCTGAAGTCGGCCCGAAGGAAACTTTGGGCGACTTCGGAGAATTAAGCACTGCGTGTGCTTAGCTCAGGCGACTCTTCATTATACAGGAAGGGAAGACACATGAAGGCAGTTCTGGGAGTTTGTTGCCCAGAAGAACAGGCATTTAGTCTCCAGGTGACTAAATCTCCCCGAATCTGCCCGTGTGTCACTACCCTAAAGCTAAGCAGTGCACATAGGGTTGCCAACTGGCCAGTATTTTATCGGCCTGGCTGGTATTTTTGATTGTTGATCCCAATGTTATTAATAGGAAAAAAAGATAAATCTATAGGAAGGCCGGTATTTTTTTCAAGAAAAGGTGGCAACCCTACGTGCACAGCAAATTCATTTCTGGACTGTGAAGGCAACACAACCTCACCTCAGGTCAGATCCTTATCAGCAATCTAGAAATGGAGGCTGCTGTAAAATCCCATAGATTAGTGTTTTCTGCTGGGCCTGTGTGGGGCTGTTTGGACTGTTGTGTACTTGAAATGTCATGACTTATTTTGCATCTCAGTTCAGCCATACCTATAGCAACACTGGGGATAACTGGGATTATAGCTGCAGGGTAGTAGACATTACCTATAGCAGTAGTGGAAATTGGCAAATTTGGGGTCCTTAAAAGTTATTTATATGGTGACCCCATAAACACAAATGTGCAGTACCAAGATTTTTGGCCACAAAAGGTTGAACTTGCTGGATGTGTTTTTTTTTCAACCACAGCTACTATACTATAAACTCAACAATCATTTTAGTGAAAATCAGTGGTGTCACTATAGAGAAAACAGACACTGTAGCTACTGGGGGCCCAGTGAAACTGATAAGCCACTACAATATACGTTCATGAAAAATGTCTTGTTTGCAAAGTTTAGGGGCCCAATGATCTTACTGAAGAGCCAAATAACCAATCACTCCACTGCTAAGAAAGTTCATGTAGGAGACACATATATGACTAGATCTCAATATAAATAGTTGATGCCAGCAGTGTAACTGTGCCACCCCCGCACGCATCCACAGAAGGGCCCAGCAAACACTTCAACCCATTTGGGGGATTTCTTTAAAGTTATAGAGGAAGCAGACCCCATAGCTTGCGGCCCCCTGTCCCCCCACGTGCATATACAGAATGTGCTAAGAAATCAGTCAGTTAGGGTTGTCACCTTTTCTAGAAAAAAATACCTGCCTTGCTATGTTTTTATGGTTTTTCCCTATATTTAACATTGCAATCATGCAACATTGTTAACGGCCAGGCCGGTAAAATACAGGCCAGGTGGCAACCCTAGGGTCAGCAGAGCTACACACTTTCCTGTCCCTGTCACACTGCATTATTATTTCTTGATATGCAAGCTATGTTTCTACAAAATTAATGCAAGTTCTGTAAATTGTATACATTTAGGGCCCAATGATCTTGCTGTGGGCCCCAATAACTGAAAAGAGAAAGTAGGAGAGGATCATATAAATTTCAGTAAATTGCTCCTAATGTAAAAAGTTAAAATGATTAATTAATGTGCTAATTAGTCAGTTTATTGTTGGGCGGTCAGAGGAATTTACTTGTTTTGTTTTTTTTAATTTATTGGAGATCAGTGTAATTTACCCCTGCTGTACCTGTTGAGTTTCTCTGCATTATGATTGCAAGTCATTACACTAACTACATAACATAATTATGACACATAACTTACACATGAAGATTAGTCTGGACCCAGGACAACAGTTCCCCCTCCTCATTGATTGTGGTAGAGTTAATAGTCTCTGGGAAGGGACTAGGGCTGCCACCTGGTCGGTAAAAATTATGGTTGATCCCAATATTATTAAGGAAAAAACTTCAATAATTGGAAGGCCGTTTTTTTTTTCTTCTTTTTTTCAGAAAAGATGGCTACCCTAGAAAGAACTGTGGCTGTAGGATAGCAGGTATAGTAGGGAGAGACAGTGTCTATAGTAACAGTGGGCATAATATTCTCTGGGAAGGGACTGTGGCTGTGGGGTAGCAGGTATAGTAGGGAGAGACAGTGTCTATAGTAACAGTGGGCATAATAGTCTCTGGGAAGGGACTGTGGCTGTGGGGTAGCAGGTATAATAGGGAGAGATAGTACCTATAATAGCAGTTGAATAATAGACTTTGGGAAGGGATTGTGCCTATAGTAGCAGTGGTACAGTGGCCTCTAGGAAGGGACTGTGGCTGTGGGATAGCAGGTATAGTAGGGAGAGATGGTGCCTATAGTAACAGTACTTTTTTTGAAATATCTACACTGCTGCTATTATTTAAATATTTACTGAAAGCCCATACAAAAATAAATGTAATGCTTCCTAAATTGAAGAAATTACAGTTATTTTTTCAAGGCCCATGTTTGTTTAGGTCAAGTTAAAGTCTATATTTGTTTGTTTGCTATGTATCTATGCTGTATGACTGCAGATACATTTTACTTTATCTGACCTTCATGAAGGTCAAAGCAACTGCCCTTAGTATATACTGTAGGTTAAACACAAATATGAGGATATAACATTTTATATAAAATATTTCATTCTAGAGACAGATTTCTTTGAAGATTTCTATTCTATCTAGATTCATATGATTTGTTGTTTTCACACTGAGGGTCACACGTGGGTTAATATCAGTGTATCCCACAGCTGGGGTCTGGGGGTTAATTCATACTAGGGCACAATGTCTGTATAACATGCGGGGCTTGAGATGAATAGACTGTGTGCCTGTAGCAGGGTCATTAGGCTGTAAGTGCAGAAGAGGCAGGAGCTAATGTGAATGATGGAGTCTAACAAAACTCTCGGTCCTACTGGGATTCAAGGAAAACGTTGATAAACCAATTTTATTTCTCTGTAAACCAAAACAAAAAATTTAATTATCTTGAGTTGATCTTGCAGATTTTTCTTTCAGCATTCACCTACCTCAGGCCCTTTTTTTAAAATAATTATTCGATAAGTCAGTTACTTTGAAAAAAGGTTTGTTTATACAAGTATGGGATCTTTTATCCGGAAACCCGTTATCCGGAAAGCTCCGAATTACCGAATCTCCCATAGACTCCATTTTATCCAAATAATTCAACATTTTTAAAATAATTATCTTTTTCTCTGTAATAATAAAACAGTACCTTGTACTTGATCCCAACTAAGATATAATTAATCCTTATTGGAAGCAAAACCAGCCTATTGGGCTTATTTAATGTTCAATTTATTTTGTTTAAACCAAACCCTTGTTAATAAAAACCCCTACCCTACATAGACCCCCCCCCCCCCAGCCTAGGTGTCTACTTCAGTAATTAACCCTAACTCGTTACTTACCTCTCTTCAGTCGCGATGTAAGCGCAGTATCATCGCATGCGCAATTGGAGCAGTCCTCCAGTCTTTGACAATTGCGCATGTTACGAAAGTTACGGAAATTGCGAATCACCAGAAGATGACCCGAAGAGGACTGAAGAGCTGGAAGATGGCGACCGTGAGCTCTGTTGCGCTGAATCTGCAAAGAGAGGTAAATAAAGATTTAGGGTTAGATACCAAAGTGTACACCTAGGGTGTGGGGAGCAGGGAGTGGGGACTATGTCTATGGGGGGGTAGGGTTTTTTATTAATAGGGGATTGGTTCTCTTTTGGTATGAAGGTCCAAATTACAGAAGGATCCGTTATCTGGAAAACCTAAGGTCACAGGTATTCTGAATAACAGGTCCCATACGTCTATCACATTAAATAATTTCTACCTTTAAATGCCAACCACTCTTTGAGTTTATTTTTTCATTTCAAATAAACTCAAAATTTCACTAAACACGAATGTTTGCTTATTTATTAAACAATGTATTTGTAAAAAACTTGATCACCTAAAACTGTGAAAATATACCGGAATACATCAAATTTGTATACTACTCCTCATTTTCAATGGGTCTCCAAAAACTTCAATAAACTCAAAATTTAAGAAATTGCTTACATTTTGCCTAGGACAACTCCTACTGAATTTGCTGGCTATTTGATGCCAAATTTCTAAATTCAAGTTTTTTTGGTGTTTAATAAAACTATAAAATTCCAATCTTTAAAACTCTAAACTGAATTTGTGAACTTTTTTGAAGTGAAAAAAAAAGTTATATTTTATTTAGCGTATTGTTGTAAACTAAAGGACTTATTTCCTAATATTCAGTTTTCCTTTTTATTTAGAAATCTTATTTTTTCTGTAAAACTCTAAAAATTCAAGATTTATAAAATATAAAAACCATGAAAAACGCTTAATACAAAGCTTCTCTGAGTAAAAGCAGTCTTGGTCCCATAGATGTAAATAAGAGCTGTGCTGATCCTCTTTTTTTTAGCCATTCGCAGACTTTTAAATGTTTTTGGGGTTTTTTTCACTCAAATTTATAGAGGTATTAGAGAGATTTGTATTTTGTTCAAATCTTTCAGCTTTTTTTTCCCAGTTGTACTTTTTATATTCAGATCTTTTCATAACACGGCATTGTGTTGTTTTTTTTAGCGAAATAGAGTTTAATTGTGGTTTCAGGTATGGAACCTGTTATCCAGAATGCTTGGGATTTGGAGGTATCCAGGCAGTGCCTAACTAAAAATGACTGGGCCCCACAGCAAATTATTTTTCAGGCCCCCAAAATGTCTAGAGGTTGGCCCGTTTTACCAAAATGTATTTAAATTTTATATGAATTATGGCCTCATGGGGTCTCTATAACTCTGGGCGCCCCTGCAGCTGCAGGGTTTCGTCCTCTGAAGTCATGCCCCTGTTTACAGATAATGGATCTTTCTGTAATTTGGATCTTCATACCTTAAGTCTACTAGAACACATTAAATAAACCCAATAGGCTGGATTAATTATACCTTAGATTGGATCAAGTAAAAGCTACTGTTTTATTATTACAGAGAAAAAGGAAATCATTTTTAAAAATTTGGATTATTTGAATAAAATACAGTCTATGGGAGACGGCCTTTCCGTAATTTGGAGCTTTCTGGATAATGGGTTTCCAGATAATGAAACCCATACCTGTACAAGGTACTGTTTTATTATTACAGAAAAAAAGGAAATGTTTAAGAATATAAGACTATATATAAGAAAAGTATTGAGAAATATTGAACAAAATTTTATTATTTAAAAGGAAATGTTAACAATCTTTGATTTTAAATAACATTATTTGAGCTTCATTGCTTTTTTTCCCTCATCCAGACCTGAATTCAGACAATCTAAGCAGCCAGAAGAAGTAGCCTCACCCCGCTGGAATGAGTTGGCGCTGACCGTTATTGAGAGAGGAGATGAAAAGCAAGGAGTAATGTGTTGCACTATGCAAGGAACAGAAGTGCACAACATTACATACACATTTACACTAGCTCATTACCGGTGTGTGTTTGTGGCAATAACATTTGTTAAAGTGTGCGCTGCGGGGAGAGGAATGGACGTAAACACGCTCTTTTCACTGGAGGTGTTCCTTTTGGCTTGTGTGTGCTGCTAGCCATTAAATCTCCTTTCATCTGATTAATCTTGGAATTGAGACTGCATATGGTTTCTCCTTCAGCTGCCTTCCAACCCCTGTATTAATCATTCACTATAACAGCCCATTAATGTCTCCAAACTTTTTAAAGATGACAAATTTGATTTGACTGATTTCAATCAGAGTTAAGGGACAGTCCCAGGGGCCTTCGGCGGCCACTTAAATGCCTTAGTATTTCCCATACTTATTTGTTACAATCTGTCTTAAGGGGCGGCGAGTCAGTGTTTTAACTCTTTTTTGGCACACACCATCAACTTATTTTGGCTGGAGTTCACTAACCCTTCACGCGGCAGATAACATTCAGAATAATCGTAAGTGCAGGTCGGACAGTGCAAAAAAAAAAAAAAA
>CM044435.1:12607587-12617825 GCA_024363595.1 Xenopus borealis | reverse complement strand
CAGAATAATCGTAAGTGCAGGTCGGACAGTGCAAAAAAAAAAAAAAAACACGGCTAAATTCCAAACTGTTTTGATTAATCTAAATCCTTAGCATTGAGTCGAATCGTTTCTAAAGCCATGGAGTTTTATTCATAAGCTGGTGGTATGGAACTGCCATATATATACATTTACTTATTAATAAAGCAATAAAAACTTTTCAGTCGATGGAAAGTAAAACAGAGCCCAGTATTTAATAGAAATTCTATCAACATAGTGTAAAGTTTGAGAAATAAATACAATTTTCATAAATAATTTAAATAAATGGATTTACCCCGAAGTGTCAGGATTTATAAATAGGGCACTAGGCCACTTTAAGGGCAACCGTTGATTTCTTTGTCTTAAATGTGTTCTGATTTAAATATGAATTCAGGCTTTGCTTTTACTACGTAGTTGATGTAAGTGAAATAAAAACATTCTCTCCAAAAAGTCACTTTTTCACATTTTGATCATTTATAAATAGGGACCTATTATACGTGACTTTAAGGACATCTAAAACTGTGTTCAGATCAAAGTTTTGCTCTTAGTATTAGTACAAATACAGATCAGGTGCATCCCAACTATAAATTCTGATGCATCAGCATAAAGAATACGAATGAGGCCCCTTGTTTAGTAACAGAATAATTGTATTGTAATTCAAAGATTTGGCGCATTCCCTCCTTCGCAAGTTTATAGTTGACAGCATCTCTTACACCTTAAACCTTAAAGTTCACTTTCCTCCTTGTAATTCAGACTGAAGTGATAAGTAAATCCCTAGATAATTGTTTTCGTCGTTAAATGTTTTTTTTACAGCCCGATAAAAACAGAACATCCGATTTCCCAGCGAAGGGGTTAAAGTGGATCTAACAGCAGACCTTACATTTGTTCTTCATTATTTAAGCCTTCCAAATAGTCTAAGCTCTAGACTGCTTGTGCGAACTATAAAACATTGGATACAACCCCCCCTCACTTCCACCACCCTTGGCCCCTGGAAGCACACCCATTCCCTGCTGCAAATAACCTTGCCTGAGCTTCTCCTCTCATGCTCCCTGAGATGGTTTTCATCAAAGGCCTTGGCTGGCTGGCCAGCTGGTTGAGATACGTAGTAGTTTTGATCACTGAATGGAGACCAAGCAGCGGCAATACAAACATGGGATGTATAATGACAGTGTGAGAACGGGAAACTTGAATATATTTCAAGAATTCATGATCAGGGGCAGTCCCATATTCATGTTAATTAATATTATCATATTAATATGATGCACTGGAGATAAGACATTCCCAGAACCGAAGAGAGATACGTAAATATTCTCCAGGTTTGTAAATGAATCGTGTGCAGCTTTGTTTATACATCTGCTTAAGAGGAAATATACACAGTATTTTTAAAGGGGCAGTATACCTCCTTGTTCCACATGCATGCAATGAATAGAACTTGTGCCAAACATGTTTTTTGCATATTGTTTTAATCATAAAAACAATCCTCTCTTTTTTTTTTTTTTTTTTTAAATTTAATCAGCAAAACAGGGCAAAGACAGAAACTTAAAGTAGTCCATCTTTGGTTCTTGCAAGGTAAATAAATAAAAATGAAGTATTAAGTCTAGTTTTGGGGGAATTCTTTGGTTTGTTTTTTCCCTGTTTGTGCTTATGTGGAGGAATGTATTTGCTGTTACACATGGCACTGTTTCTACTTCCATTTTGATAAAAAAAAAAAAAAAGCAGGGCTCCTGGCTTCCTTTACTATAGGAATCCTAGATATACTTTGAAGATTGCATCTGTAGTGAAATGTGGTATGTTGATCAATTGCCCAGCTCTGGGCCAAGCCAGCAGGGAACCCAAAAAATCCAGCTAGCCACCGTGCCCCCAGCCTGCCCTAAAATAAAAGTATGGGTGGATGGAGTTTAGATAACAGTTGGGTTGATAATAGGTTGTAAGCAATATAAACACTACTGCTCAAATAGGGCTTACACCAGGCAGACTGGAAATATGGATATTCTGGCAAATGTGCTTTAGTAACCTGACATCAGAACCCAATGGGGACTTGTGTTTAACCCTCTGTTCAACTGAGCCCCTTTGGTTTGGGACCTGTGTTTATTGTAAACAATTTTACAATAATTTACTTATCTCAGTAAATCTTATCTGAGCACACCCCAATCTTCCCTGAGAACACCCCAATCTTCCCAGGTCATGCCCCATTGAATCCTACCCATTATTTGTGTTTTACTTTGAGCCTATGGAAGCTGCCTGGGCCTAAGTGTCTTTGAAATGCCACCACCAATGACATGGCAGATGACATTTTAGTTGGACTACTCTCAGCATATTTCACCATATTAACAATGGATAAAGCCAATAGACAGTTGTAGTCCAGCAACATTAGGGATTTATATAAGTCAGTGTCTGATAAAATGTTTCTTCAACTCAGGGGCCCAATGAATGCAATAGGAATGGCCAATAAAATCCTGCTCTCTCTTCATTTATCTAGCTCTGTGTATTCCTATTCCTGTGAATGAAGCTGGAGATAATTTACCTTTATCTTTGTAATAAGAAGCAATATAGTACAGTACAATGCTTGCTCTTTTGATGTTTGACTGAAGTATATTATCAGCAATCCAGAATTCCTCAGTAATCTCTTCATGTTGGATAGCAACAAGATGGCTGAGGTAAGCAAGGAATTTTTCCCAGCTGTATATAAATAGGAATGTAAGCAAAATATTTCTCTTTTAACCTTTGTATGAAACAGTGTTTGGTGGAAGAGGCATATTCCTAGGGTATGGCGGTGTGAGGAGAGTGGAATGGATTGAAATTAAATAAGAGCAGCGGGGAAAAGTGATCAGTGAGGGTGGAGAGGACTGGGTGGAGAGAGGGGGGGATACAATGTGAATAATTGTGAGCAAATGGGTGGAGGCAAATAGTACTTGGCACAGGTGTATAATCTATTAATTATCATGATATATTCATTATCATAATCTATTATTTATCACGATCTATTAATGATTGGGACCTGGGTTTTCCATATAAGGGATCTAATTTGGATCTCCATACCTTACTCTGCTAAAAATAATTTCTTGGTAAGCTCTAATATCACACTTTGATAAATTCTGTCGGTCGTCAGACGCAGCGTGCAGCGTTCCCATGCAGTTTACACATCCGATTTTTGTATTAGTCCCATTATATTTTGACCCATGTGATTACATCTGACATGTAGGATGCGTTATGTCGATCCAACACCACAATGCTACTAAATTTTCAGTAGAGTTTAGCTCTTAGCATGGGCTGGTCAAAAGAAAATGGCTGCTTACAATTCTGGAAATATCTGGCAGTTGCAATTATTTCACTCTGAAGATGTAACTCACAGAAACCAGCAAATAGCTTTATTCAACTGAATTAAGAGTAAATTTAACAAACTTTTGGTTGGATACTTGCAGAGTGAAATGTGCAACTGTTCTAAGAACTTTCAGTCTCGGGTAGGGTTGCCACCTTTTCTAGAAAAAAATACCAGCCTTCCTATATATTTAAGTTTTTCCCTATTAATAACATTGGAATCAACCATCAAAAATACCGGCCAGGCCAGTAAAAAATAAAATAAAGGGTGAGAGTTGTTTCACCAGAAAATAAAGATACCACTTAACCAAAAGGAGAAACAAGTTTTGGAGAAAATTGCAGTTGAGAAAATTCTCTTTGCATTGGCATAAATTCACATCTCTTCTCCAGGTGAAATGTCTCTGGTTTACTAAAAGCGCAAGAGAAATTTCTCCTAGTTCAGGCTGGCAAATCACCACTATAAAGATAGAGCAGCCACTTTTGAATCTCATCATCTACATCACTCCCTCCATGCTAATTCTCCACATACAGTAAGTAATTTCTTCATGGTTGAAAATTCGCTAGAAATTATTCCCAACTACAGGGAAAATATACTGGTGAGTTTTCAAAGAGAATTTATGCCATAAGAAAATTCGAAGATTTAAAAGTATTTTCTTTTTCCCTGTAATAATAAAACAGTACCTTGTACTCAATCCAGACTAATATATAAACAATCCTATTGGGTTTATTTAATTATTTACATGATTTTCTAGATCAGTTATCTGGGAAAACTCCATGTACTGGACATTCTGGATAAAAGCTCCCATACCTGTAGTGAGAAAAAAATGGATTCAAAGAGAACAGAGGAGTCTGTAAGTGTTTCACTAGTACTAATTAGCAGTATGTTTCTCACATAAATGCCTCCTGAAAATCAACATGTTCTATACCACCAGGAGAGATCTAAGAGACTGGAAAGGACATGAAACAACATGCGTGTTATTCAGAGGACCTGCAAAATAAATCAATGGGCATATTTACTATAGGACAAATGTTGAATTTTGGTGTACTTCCAATAATGATAATTTTCTATGACATCCGCATAGTAACTTCACATTGGAGAAAATTTACATTTTTCCCACCAGTCAAGTGAATCTTCGTCTGTTTACTAAGAGCACAAGAATGCATTTTCTCCAAGAGAATTTTCTCCAAGTTCAGGCTGGCAAAATGCCATTATTAAAGATATAGCAGCAACGTTTGTAGTAAACAAGCCAATACTGTCTTTGCCTCAAATAGATTCTTAAACCTGCCAGATCAACATTTACTCCAAGATATTGGTTGGGCATGCCCTTTGGAAAGCCCCATGCATGGACAGACAAGTTGCCGACCCTGAATGGGTTACTATAACGTAAGTGGATTATTTGTCAATTTTTACCCTAGGGCCAAACTATCACATTACAATGAAGGGGATGGGAAAAGTGGGAGCAATGTGGTCCTTGATCTGACAGAAAATTCAAGCCTCCCTGATAGAGAACTTGTCGATTTTTGGCCAGATATTGATCAGGGAGGCCTGTCGGAGCGCCCTGGACACCTGCAGATAAGCTGCCGAATCAGTCTAAAGTAATCAAATTAGCTGCTTAAATCTGCCCATGTATGACCACCTTGGCAGGCAGTGGGCTAATAACATGGACCCCAAGGGGGTTGGAGACATTCTAACTAAATTGTAACGGTTCCAATCATTTCTGAACCCTATTATTAATTTATTTGCCAGGCCCACACATTGATATATTAAATAGAGGAAAGAAAACACAAACAACCCACTCAGTGGTGACACTGCTACCTTGGCAGCATGTCAAGCAAATTGTATGGTGCCCAGCAGCCCAGCAAAAATCAACATTTTGTAGCAAGATGACCTTTAAATGTATATCATAAAGGGGTTCTAATCAACTATACAGTACACACTTATTACGACTTTTCATTGGTTTCAGTATTTGTACAACTAATTTCTATTAAATGTAGTATCTGTCTATGCCTTGCTTTTATCTGAATGACTGCTTCTGACTAGTGAAACAATGAAGCAGAAACAATGTAGCAGAAGCCAGTGGTTTAACAGCAGAAGCATGCAAGGCATTGTGAGAAACGGAGTATTGACTGAAGTATTGACTCCATCCATTTATACAATATCACTATTTAGGAAATACTGGACTACAACTCCCAGCAGGCCTCTGCCATTTTAATAACATTTTTTTGATGAGATATTTCTGTTATTTGGATGTTCATACCTACTACTATAAAATCATGTAAACATTAAATAAACCCTGAAGGCTGGTTCTGCTTGCAATAAGGATTAATTATATCTTAGTTGGGATCAAGTACAAGCTACTGTTTTATTATTACAGAGAAAATGGAAATCATTTTTAAAATTTTGGGTTATTTGGATAAAACGGAGTCTATGGGAGATAGCCTTTCCATAATTCAGATAACGGGATTATGAATAACAGATTCCATACCTGTAGTAGCATTCAGGTAAATAGTCTGATGCTATGTTTGTCACAAAGAATGTCAGTGACCCCAGATCTAATAGCTACAGAAGTCTTTCTTAAATCATTAAGATAAAGGGGCAGATTACTGTTATAGAACTTATCATTAGCAAATAGTATGCAACAAATGGTATGTAAAAATTGCACTCTATTCTATATCTTGTATCACTTTTTTAAATGTCAGTTTAAAGTAAATACAGTAGATCCCCCGTTTATCGTTTTTCAGGGGACCAGAACAAAATGGTCTAAAATCGTGGGGAAAAGTAAAATCAGAGAAATGCATTATGCATAATATACTGAATAAAGTCCACCCTATTGTAAAATATAAGGCTAAGTTATCAAGGAGTTCAATGAATAAATAGAGGTCACGGAACTCCAAGGTGACTTCTAATATCCTAATCCATGGGGTACTTTAGTTATTATGATAGACTAGTTTTAGTCATCACTAAGTTCTGTTTATAACTGATGACATCACTAATAGTTGTTTAAAAGGATATAATTTAAAGGCTATTCATGGCTTGTGAATTATATATATATATATATATATATATATATATATATATATATATATATTGCATTCCAGTTGCATAAGTCAAAGACAAAAAGAGATATATTAATTTGACTTGTTTACATGTCATTGACCAGAATCCTTCATTGCTTAACATGGCAGTGGTGTGAGAGCAGGAGACCTGACAGATTTGTTCTATTTTCGCCCCTGTTCATATGTGACGCTGTTCAGAGCCTACAACCCACAACTCTTTATCTAAATATAGCAGTAAATCGCCGGCCTGTCAGAAGCCATGTAATTACATGAACTCCATAAAAAGCATCTCTGCACTGCTGTTTACATTACTTTGCAGGCCAGTCCCTGACCTGTCTTTTGTATTCATGGCTCCCCTGAAAGGGCAATATAAATCAGCCCACACCCAGCTAGGCAGCTATGGAAGAATGGCACATGCTGGTTTTATTCCAGTTGGAAGGAGATAGATGGTGCTGAGATTACAACCTGGCTATAGATCTTCCTGGGATCCATTTCTGATAGTCAGGGAGGGGTTAGAACTAAGGTGAGGTGAATCTTTGCATGGAGAGGTGGCAAATTTACAAAATTCACATGTATTCACATGAATATTCGCTCAAATTTTCAAAAAGATTTGAATTCGAATTTCGAATATGCAAATTAGGCAAATTCGATCATCGAATATTCGAATTCAAATGATTCGAATATACAAATTTAATTTTATTCGAATATTCGAAAATTCGATGGTCGAATACTTCCCATTTAAATTTGATCCCCTAGTACGCCAGATTAAACCTACCGAAATGGAGATCATTCCCTGAGATCGAATAGGAAAAATTCGATCGATCGTTTAAAAATCGTTCGAAAATTCGATTCGGATTCAAATTTTTTTTATTCCCCACTATTCCCTGGTCGAATTTTGAATTTTTTTGCCATTCGAAATTGGACCCTTAGTAAATCACCCCTTAATATAATTAAGTAATAATTTGCTCCAGCCCTGAGTGCAAAGGTTGCCAATCCCTCCCATCCTGTATTTCACTTGAAGCAGTGAGTAATAAAGGAATTTCAGGGTTTTTATACATCTAGTGAAGTTAATCTAAACTTTTCTCATGTGTAAATATCTTTTATTAAAATTTCAAATGACTTTAATTGAATACATAGTGAAGGCCTTACTGTCACTATGGTGTACTTACAGGATTAAGGATCACAGGATTGTTAGTCGTTCTGCTGGATGGAGACTGGCTATCATGTGAATGCATGGTCATGCAGCGAGACGTGCATGGAGGCCCTCATACACACACATAAAATAAATTGACCATGACATACAATTGTACCTATAGTGGACCCAAGAAGGCACAGTACTTTATAGGATTGAGCAGAGGTTTGGGGTGTGTCTGGATGTAACTGGGCATGGGCAGGACAGATAAGATGTCTTCTGACCTTCACCTCACTTCTCCTCTCATCACTTCTGCCCATTATCGTCTACAAGACTTCTCTTGGGCTTCTACTTTTCTCTGGAACTGCCTCGAGTTGTCAGGATTTCTCCTTCTTTCCAAACTTAAAGACCCACCTGTTTAAAGAAGCTTATTTAATGTACCTTAATTAATTAATCAAATCACTACTGTATCATAAATCCCAAAATTGTGTCTGAAACCCTAATGTCTCAATTGTATCATAACCTTTAGTTTGTAAACTCTATTCTGTAGGGCCCTCTAATCCTATTGTATTCTGTAAACCCTTGATTGTTAGCCATTATATTTTCCCTGTTTGTTATAACTAAGGTAAAGCACTGCGTATCCTGTCGGCGCTATATAAATAAATGATGATGATGTTTCTTAATTTTAAAATGCTGGGAGTGTATGGTAGCCACTAAAATCTAAATGTAAATTTGAAATACATATATAAAGACATTGATCGAATAAAAAATTTATACATAACGGAAGCCGTGAACACATTATTACTTGCGAATGACTTCTAAATACAAGTGCCTTACCCTGGCCTCAATGATTTTGAACCCTTCGACTTGCCATATTGGTACATGTAATATTTTAAATGATGTGTACTGGGAGAACTGGAAACATAGCTTAAGTGTATTAAAAGCTAGTTTTGTCATGTCTACACCTTGAAAGAATTATACTTATTCGATTGCCTTAATACTAAAATTCAAGTTGCAATTACAACAAAGAACAGTACACCTTTATAGTAGCTTTTTTTTAAAATGTAGACAAACTGGAACAAGTTGTAATTAGTCACTTGCATTTTTTTTTAATTATTTAGCTTTCTGATCAGCAGCTCTCTTGTTTGAAATTTCAGCACCAGGCAATGGATTCAGTGGCAAACTGAGGATGAATAAAAGACGGCCGGAATAGAAACACAAGTGAACAATAACAACAAAATAATAGCCTCCCAGTGTAATAATGTTTTGGCTGTAGGTGTCAGTGACCCCCATTTGAAAGCAGGAAAGCAAGAGACAAAAAAGGCAAATAATTCAAAAGCTATAAAAATGAGGACCAATTAAAAAGTTGCTAAGAATGCGACATTCTAATCTACAACATAAGAAGAGCCAGAAGTCAGTATAATAATATTCCTTCATTGGTGCTGAAACATTTAAATATGTAAACCCAAAAATAAATGTTGCTAAAATCTAATTCTAAGCAACTTTCCAAAATTCATACACATTATATATGTATTAATGTTACTTGTAAATAATGATGGGCAAAAATTTGCATGCATGAAAATTGTCGCGCATAAAAATTATTTTGAAGTCACTTATTGACTTCAGTGAGTTTCACAAATTTTTCACCGTTTCACAAATTTTTTTAGCAATGCGCTAATTTTTGGCAAATCAAGATGGGACAGATTCGCTCACCACTATAGGCACAATGTAATTATAAATGAAAGCAGTATTTTTCTGCCCCTTCTAGGCTCTGTCTCATAAAAATCAATGGCAGACTTGCATAATCCATCAGAGGCCAGGTAATCACCTGGCTTCAGCTACATAGTTTTAATAGTCAGAGTCAGCAGAGCGGGAAAGAACAGACAGATAATGGTTTACTGGTTCTTATATTTACAAATAACTTTAGAAACATTGAAAATCTATTTTTATTGTTTTATTTTTTAGCTTACATTCCCTGTAAGCATTTATCTTTCTATATTTCTACAGGTTGGTATCCTGGGTTTGTTCTGGGCTTTATATTCTTAAAACCAGGGCCGGAACTAGGGGTAGGGCGCCAGACACAAACCTACTCTGCCTTCTCTGTAGGGGTGTAACTATAGAGGAAGCAGACCCTGCGACTATAGGGGCGCCATGAGGCCCTAATTCAAATCCAATGTCAATAAATATTGGTAAAACAAATAAACCTCTAGACATTTTGAGGGGCCCAAAAATATCTAGTTAAACCATTGCTTCTCTGCATCTATTTGCGTCCACATGAGTCAGCGCAACCAGCCAGGTTGCGTAGGGCGCAGCTTAAAACCTTTTAGCCAAAGGGTTAATATTTTGGAATGTCACATCTCCCTCTGAGCCCCAGCCTTTTAAAAAAAATTTACATTTTTTTTTGTTCCATCTTAGTTTAGCCGTGCTTGCAATTGGTGGTTTTGTTTACACCATATGTCCATCTGGGTACTGTCTCTGTAATACAAACCAGGGGACAATTGAAAATGAGATATTCATCTTAATTCATCTTTCCCGGTAAACCATTGTAAATAGTTCCTAAAGTGAACGTAAGTTATATGGGTATATATGTAATTTTGCTAGAAGCTGTTTTACAATAGTGTGCTGTTGTAAGGCCAATAAACCATCACAGTGTTCCAGGAGAAAAACAGGGAAGGCACTTTTATAGCGGAAGAAATAATAAAAAAAAAAAAAAAGA
>CM044435.1:12533433-12607541 GCA_024363595.1 Xenopus borealis | reverse complement strand
AAAAAAAAAAAAAAAAAGAATAGCGGAAGAAATAAAAAAATTTGCGAACAAATTCCCAATCCTGCAAAATGGCTTGTCCAAGTGTATTTGGAAATTCTAATTTACAGCGCTGCAGGAAATGTTGACACTATAATAAACATAAATAATATAGGTACACAAGCCATTATCCGGAAGCCCATAATCCAGACGAAAGGCCGTCTCCAATAAACACCATTTTATTCGAATGATCCAAATTTTTAAAAATGATTTCCCTGTTCTCTGTAATACTAAAACAGTAGCTTGTACTTGATCCCAACTAAGATATAATTAATCCTTATTGGAGGCAAAACCAGCCTATTGGGTTTATTTAATGTTTACATGTTTTTTTAGTAGACTTAAGGTATGCAGTTATGGATTCAGAAAATCCCTGAGCATTCTGGATAACAGGTCCCATACATGTAAAAATGATTATTATACATCACTAGAGACCCACGCCTAAAGCAGAGTGATATGAAATAAGAACTTCCTATTAAAAGGGCTGGCACACACTGATGCCCATGGCTGTGCTGGTTAATATAATCGGTGATATTACCTTAAGTAAATAAGTGATGATGATAATAAGACTTAAACCAGTGCTGAAGCAGTGCAGTGGCTCAGTGCTGACTTGGAGGGGTGATAGCTAACGGCACATGGGATCTGTTCTCTGCTGGAATAAATCCACCAATAGAGAAAACCCAATCTGCTGCCTGCATGTGAACAAAGATCAGATTTCAGTCAGAACCCCCAAACAGGGGCGCAGCTTTAAGAGCCAAATTTCCAGTTTTCAACCCGGAAATTCGGCTCTTCTAGTACAGAGCACGTAGTTGCACACTCTACACTAGCGATGAGGACCCCACATACCCCCGGCTGGCGCTGAAAAAGTCAGTGCCGTGGGGAGGAGGGATGGCAAAATGAAGACCGCCTCAGGCAGGCAAAATGGGCAGGATCGCTCCTGCCCCCAAAATATTCATTTTCATTGTGATACTTGCTCTGTGTGTGCACTGCAAATTAGCGTAAATGCGCTTTGCCTGGCGAAGTAACTAACTCTAGCGCAACTATGCTACTGTTCGCCGACCTTAGCGTAACTTCGCACTTTAGTGAATTTGCGTAGCGATGGAGAAAATTCCCCAGGTGAAGTGCGGCGACCGTTAGCAAAGGCAACGCTAGCGAATTTTCACTGCTTAGTGAAATTGCTCCCCAGTGACAGCCTTGCATTTATATCATCAGATGCAGAGATATTATTGGCAGCCAATATAAGTATTTGTACCTGTCCGATCGCCATGCAACGAAAAATGTTGGGACGATCCACACACAAAACTTTGATTCCTATGACTATATCTTTGAATCTATGGCCAGCTTTATTCAAATTAATGCATGGTTGCTAGGGTAATTTGGACCCTAGCAACCAGATTGCTGAAATTGCAAACTGGAGAGCTGCTGCATAAAAAGCTAAATAACTCAAAAACCACAATCAATAAAAAATGAACACCAATGGCAAATTGTCTCAGAATATCACTCTCTACATCATACTAAAAGGTAACGCAAAGGTGAACAACCCCTTTAATGTCATGGATTTTGTTTGTTCTCCCTGTGCCTTTTCTCATCAGTGGAACTAGGGGTAGGCAGAAGGGGCACATGCCTAGAGTACAATGGTGGGAGTCACTAGGCATACCTCCCAACTGTCCCATTTTTAGAGGGACAGTCCCTCTTTTGACATCTTAACCCGCAGTCCCTCATTAGTACTGGAAAGTCCAGCACTGAACAGCCAGAAAAAGAAACAAAGTTTCTAACTTAATTGACTTTTGGCAGAGAGCCCAGAACAGCCACAGAAATATGTTCAAACTTTCATAACCTGGTAATAAGGGGGTGTGGCCACAAAAAATGGGCATGGTAAAAAAAATTTGCCATGCTGCACGTGGCAACTTTTTGTCCCTCTTTTTATTTCCAAAATGTTGGGAGGTATGCTCCTGTAGCCAAGCCTTTAGAGCAGGTTAGTGGCTGGGAGGTTGCTGGTGATGCAGGTTGTGAGCAGGTGAGTGGAGCTGATTGGAAGTGAGGGTGGGGGATGGTCTCTGGTGGAAGTGGTTAGGTGGCAGTCAGATGTCTTCGGCACACTTACCTATGGCGCTGCTCCAGGGCCTGGTAGGCAGAAGAGGCACTGTCCTAGGGTGCAATAGTGGGGGTGTGGGCCCTGCTAGGCCTGGCACTGCCAGCTCTGCTACCCATGATACAGAAGCCTACAGGAAGTGAAGTTATTATTTATTATATGTTACTTACAACGAGCTGACATATTTCAGCATTCACAGGTACAGTACGGCCATTTTTATCAGGAGCCAATTAACTGGCTTGCATTTTTGGGTGTGTGGGAGGAAATCAGAGAACACAGAGAAAACCCACTCTGATGCTGGGAGGACATACATACAAACTCCTTGACGCCTGATAGAAATGAGAATAATGAAAGTGACCTTAAGATTGTAAGATCCACTGGGGCAGGGACTAATTTGAATGATGCTTCTAGAGCACTGTAAAACATGTTGACATAAATTAAATACATTAAGGATATAATAAAATGTTGCAGCTATCGTCCACAGTGAGACTGCAAAGTCATAGGAACTACTTTAGCACATGAAACCCTAACAGAGTCCCCTAGCCTATATAAGCCATTATTTTAATGAAATGCACACGGATATGCACACCTGCCTCCATAAATTGTTCACGTGCCGGATGATATTGTAAAAGCTGCATAGTGCCTATTAGTGTTACATATATTAATGGGATATGGTTATGTTTAGGGGTAAGCTAAATGGAACATTCTAAATCCTGCTGGAGGACAAATCCCAGGATCTGCTGCCATCCAACTGAACTCTTATTGGATCTGACTGCTCTTACTTCTGTTGTTTTTTCATTCCCTTGTTCATGAAACACATTTCTTACAAAATAATACAAGTAAAAAGTGTCAGAGTTGATCTGTTGAACCCCGATTCTGTAAATATCATTTAAAGAACTATAGGTTCCATGCAGGATGCTGCCACTCTGCAGAGTGATTGGTCTAAGTTGGGAAACTGGGCAGCAAACTGGAAAATGAGGTTCAATGTTGATAAATGCAAGGTTATGCACTTTGGCAAAAATAATATAAATGCAAGTTATACACTAAATGGCATTGTGTTGGGAGTTTCCTTAAGTGAGAAGGATCTTGGGGTTTCTTTAGATCACAAGTTGTCTAATTCTGGGCAGTGTCATTCTGTAGCTACTAAAGCAAATAAAGTTCTGTCCTGCATAAAAAAGGGCATAAACTAAAGGGATGAAAACATAATTATACCTCTTTATAGATCCCTAGTAAGACCTCATCTGGAGTATGCAGTGCAGTTTTGGACTCCAGTCCTTAGGAGGGATGTAAATGAGCTGGAGAGAGTGCAGAGATGTGCAACTAAACTGGTTAGAGGGATGGAAGACAAATTATGAGGGGAGACTGTCCAGGTTGGGGTTGTTTTCTCTGGAAAAAGGTGCTTGCGAGGGGACATGATTACACTTTACAAATACATTAGAGGACATTATAGACAAATATCAGGGGACCTTTTTACCCATAAAGAGGATCACCGCACCAGAGGCCACCCATTCAGACTAGAAGAAAAGGACTTTCATTTGAAGCAGTGTAGGTGGTTCTTCACAGTCAGGACAGTGAGGTTGTGGAATGCACTGCCGGGTGATGTTGTGATGGCTGATTCTGTTGATGCTTTTAAGAGGGGCTTGGATTTCTTGGACAGACATAATATAAAAGGCTATTGTGATACTAAACTCTATAGTTAGTACTGTATATGGGCATATATATTTATGTGAAGGTAAGGAGGTGTGTGTGTGTGTGTGTGGATGCTGGGTTTTAATTTGGAGGGGTTGAACTTGACTTTGTCTTTTTTCAGCCCAATTTAACTATGTAACTATGTAAAGGGGCCGTTCACTTTCCAACACTTCTTTCAGTTCATTTGGTTTCAGATAGTCCACCAGAAATACCACAAATTAGAGTCCACAGGTCCTCTCAATAGCGATTTTTACTCCTCTTTTTCTGATTACGCCTACTTCGGATTATGTCACTTCCGGTTTACAATGACAGCACTTCCTGATTCTTGACGGTCAGCGGGTCGCAGATTGGGTTGCAGATAAGGTACCCGCTGGTTGGCTTGGGTAGCGGGTCCAATCAGGTAAGAATGCAGGTTGCGGGTCTGGGTTGCGGATTGCAGGTTGCAGGTACAGGTCGGGTACGAGTTCCCAAAAATGGACCCATGCAGGAATCTACTACAAATTACCAAAAATCCCCCTCACTGAAATAAATGGGAATTGCAGTAACATTTTCCTGTGTTAAATAAATAGTTTGATCATAAATCTATCTATTTGCAGGAATCATAATGTTTACATATCCTCTTTCATACCACAGCACAGGCACATTTTTCAATGCCTGATTGTTAATCTGGCCCTGATTACACTATAATTATATCAGTAGAGCAGAAATAGGGCTTTTTGCTACAAATACTGTATATTTATACTTTAAGCAACAATATGCATGCATGGATTTCAATTGGAGCTGGACTGAATGTAGAGCTGGTCAGAACTACAATTCTCAACATGCTTTAGCTCTTTTTAATATGCCGCGGGAGTGGTCGTTGCCGAATTCATTATTTTGCCATACGCTGGGAGATGTATCCCAGCAACATTTGGAGGGAGTACATTTGCAGTGGAAAGGTTTGGTACATGTGTCATATACAACACCAGCATGAGAAAGGAAGAATACGAAGCAGAACAAATATTGCAGTAAGAATTGTTTTACATATGCAACATGAATTCAAAGTGGATGCACAGGCAAAGCAAACTGAACTAAATCTCCAGTGTCAGTAACATTTAAATAGCCCTCGAAAACCTCTCAAATGAGCCCACTAAAGTAACAGCAATCAACCTCAGTAGAGTTGGTTTTCTTTTCAAATAGAATAGAAAGGACCCCAGGGCTGTCTTTCAGTATCATGGGGGCCACTTGTGGCCAACTCTAACCCTTAAGATGGCCATAGATGCAAAGATGTGGAGTGTCCTGACATTTGTCTTGCCACACCAATTGGTCATTCAGTTGATCGAACAGGTTTAAAGATTTCTGTCGGCTGCTGATCATATCTCTGCATGTATTGCCAATCTGACGATTTTCAGTGGGAGACTGTCACCAGCTTTGTTGAACATAAATTTTGGTACGACTGATGTCATGGGCTGAACATCATTTGATCTGTTCTTTCACTGCTTTATTTCAACTGAAGGTTAGTGGCAGGTCGGGAGATGGGGATGTCCGGTCATTTGATGATTCGACCGATCAGATCTTTGTGTCTATGGCCAGCTTTACACACCCCACCATCTTCCTGGTAACCTCTACCCTTACATGGCAGTCCAGGGTCAGGTTGGATTGGCTCACTGACAACCATAAAGGACAGCCCTGGGTTACTGTCATTTTTAGTGTCCCAAAATTTATTTGTGAGTCATTGCTGAGGCCCCTTTGGGACATGCCACCAGCTGTGTGTATAAATTTACCAATACACAGGGCAGGTTGGTGGGTAGGGAGCAAACCTGAACAAATAATAATAGGGTAGGGTATATCAGGAGATAATGTCCAGCAGCAGCTGTGTAAATATCCCCTATAAGTGAGATTAAAGGCCTTAAGTATCTGAGGCAGATCAAATCCATACTCCCTTGATTCTGAGTCCAATAACTACACAACTCAGACTTTCACTCAGCTGAAATATTGGGTTTACATCACTTTTTGACATCATTCCATACCACAGGGCCGTGAAGGCTCAGATAAATACAACAAGGGAGGGTACTCAATAGCTGCTTCTGATGAAGTGACTTATTGGTCACGAAACGCGTCAAGCTTTTTCTCCCTGCCCGTGTGTATTCACTATTTTAATATGGATTAGTAAAGCAATTTTTATTTTTACCGTACACTGTTTGGTTCCACCGCTGTTGTTGTTCCAGTTATCCCTCGCACCAAGCTGATAGCCGCAACAAGTCTCAGTCACATTTAGAACAAATAGATAAATGAGCTATTGGAGTACATACCATCTCGTCAATGAAGAGATGGAGAAATAAACAACATTTTATCAATAAACCTGCGCTCTTAATTAGGGTCTGGCCCGGCGGGGGCCCATGACGGTCAGGGCCCACTGGGTATTTTCCCGGTCTCCCGCCAGGCCAGTCCGACACTGGGAATTCACAATTTTTCTCTATTACTATAATCCTTGAATATTTCATTACAAAAAGTATAAAGGTATGTGATCTGTTATCCAAATACCCGCTATTCTGAATTACTGAATGGCCATCTCCCATTGACTCCATTTTATTAAAATAATCCAAATTTTTCAAAATGATGTAATAATAAAACAGTAGCTTGTACTTGATCCCAACTAAGAAAGAATTAATCCTTATTGAAAGCAAAATCAGCCTATTGGGGTTTTATTATTGTTTAAACGATTTTCTAGTAGACTGAAGACATAAAGATCCAAATCAGAAAGATCCATTATTCAGAAAGCCTCAGGTCCCAAGAATTCTGGATAAAAGGTCCCATTCCTGTACCACCCTTGTGTATTGATTTGTTTATTAAGAGTATGGGGATATTAATAAAATGCTGGGCTGACATCTAAAGTGTGTTTTTTTTAAAGGAGAACTAAAGTTAAACTAAAAAAGTAGGTTAGAAATGTTGTACATTATGATTTGGGGTTCTGTACCATCCAAAGGCAACTACAGCCCTTTAGCAGTAAAGATATTTGTCTCCCCAGTAGATGCCCCAGTAGCTCCCCATGTTCTTTTCTGCTGATTCTCTGATTCACCGATTAACATGCTCTGTGCTACTGTCACTTACTGAGCTGTGGGACCCACTCATAATATACAGTACACATAGACTAAAAATGTCACAATATAAGGCTGATTAGTAATTAATACAGATAATTACTACATGGCAGCAAAGAAACCAGTGCAGCTAGCATCAGAATTGAATAATCAGCCCAGTAACATCAGTTTACATTACAGACCAAACTAATTTTCTGATTGATAAGTTGCAACAACTCCTAAGCTTCTCAACTGCTTAGACAGCCCACTGAGCATGTGAGTGTCACAGTCACTTTCCAAGATGGTGATCGCCTGTAACAAGTTTGAAGTCCTGGATCATTGCTGCTATAAATGCAATAAGTTCAGTAAATAAAATGATATATTCAGCAATATTTAATTTTAGGGTTTAGTTCTCCTTTAAGGCACATGGCAACTAACTAAATTCAGGCAGAAAAATACAAGATGGCAGCCACAAATGTACAATTTTTTTAGAGTGTGAGACAAAACCAGAGCTACTGGAAAATGAGGCACAAACCATTCATCTAATTTATTATAATCTAATAATAAGTGTTTCCATGTCGACATTTGCATGATTGCAAGCTTTTTAGGCAAACAACAGAATCGGTCTTATCGTGATAGACATCTTTTCCTACCGGAACTTAGGGGACTGAGCTGTCAAAGGCACGGAATATTCATGGAGGACTACAAGATGACATTGTGTTTGGAATAGGCCTTACACGTTCCGAGCCCTGTCACAGTTTAACTTCCTCTTGTGTACTTTATAGAGATGGATGTGTCTCCAATGAAACCCAAAACCCAAACACTACAGGAGCATTTGCTAAATGTATTTATTTGAAAGAAATCCCAACTCACTTTCTCTTAGGTAAGAGCAATCCTTAGATTTATGTTTGGCTTAACGCCTGTCAAAGGGATTTGTTAACCTCCATGAGCTGTGCGATGCTGCAAGTGGCTCTTTATAGGGGGGGCCAGGGTTTAGGGAAGTGCGCCTCCGTATATTAAATTTCATTGTATGTATAAAGCCTTACATAATGTTCTTCAGGATTATGTAGGTAGTGTATTGCAAAACATAGACATTAATGCATCGGTTTGCCCAAACAAGGATCCAAGGGCAATCGCATACACGCTTCCAAATTGCAGAACAGCCCCTCTTCAGGAGTAACTTAGTGCGAGTGACAAATGGGTTAAGAATTGGTGCCCTAGATCAGGTCCGGATTTGTGGGGAGGCTGCAAAGACATGGGCCTAGGGTGACAAAGTAATGGGGGGGGGGGGGCATGCCGCTCTGTCTTTCTCAGTATAAATGAGGATGCATAGTTCCCCAGTGCTCTGGCTTCTTCTCTGTGCTCTGGCTTCTCCTCAGTGATCTGGCTTCTCCTCCGTGCTTAACGCATGGGGGAGGTAGTGCGGCCTAAGGGCCCATCAAATCCGACTAGGGTTGCCACCTGGCCGGTATTTTACCGGCCTGACCGGTATTTTTGATGGTTGATACCTATGTTATTAATAGGAAAAAAAGATAAATATATAGGAAGGCCGGTATTTTTTTCCAGAAAAGGTGGCAACCCTAAATCCGACCCTGCCCTAGATTCTCTTAAAAACAATATATTGCAGCATGGTTCCTGATCAGAATATAGAGCATGGGTATAACTGTTGAATATCAATGTAGAGAGAGACCCAAAAACACCATCAGCTAGACTCACCCAAGGATAAAGCCAGGTTATGTTCCCTTTTAAACCACACCCAATCAGGGCCATAGCTACATATTTTCTCCTTTTTTCCTTTGTGCATACACTCTCAGGCAGAATGAGAGTTTTAAGTTTGGTAACAATTCATCATTAGAAATTGTACATCTCCCCTACCCCCAGCAGAACACATTACACTGGGACTTTTAAGTCAGTGTGGGAGCAAACAAGGGCGAATGGGAATCTTAAAAACTGTCAGTGGTATCAATACATGCATGCCAATATGTAGGTGCTCCACAACCCTAGTGTGTCCACAAATCAGAGCACAAGAACATGCACCAGCACACAATAACACATCATCACAGAAGTTTGAATGTCCAAAATTGAGGGCATAGGCAACCATGAAGAGATGCCTTACCGTTAAGTCAGTTGTGTGCCCAAAGAAACATTCTGTATGCCTTTGTTTGAAGAATGCAGCTTCCCAAAACTCAATATTTCTGGCATTAAGCAAGATGACCCAGTAAATCATAAATGACAGAAGGTAGGAGCAACAAACCTGTAAAGCAGGGCTTCCCAATCTCTTTTTTACACGTGAGACACATACAATAAATAAAGTGGGGGTGCAACCCAAGTATGGAAAAAGTTCCTAAGGAGTGTCAGGTTAGCTATTGTGTAGACCCTTTATGGATAATCAGTGTAAAGGAAGCTCTATTTGGGAGTACATCTGGTTTTATTCAACCAAAACTTGCCTCCCTGAAAAATAAGCCCCTGCTTTGAGGCCACTGGATCAACATCCAAGGGCTTGCTGAGCAACATGTTGCCCTTGAGCCACTCGTTGGGGTCACTGATGTAAAGCAACACAGGTATGGTGGAGAGGAGTTACTAGTAACTTTGACATTTGCTTGATTTGGATTACTATGGCCAAATGGTTAGCTTCTTAAAACAGCATCTGCATTAAAGTGCCAAAACAGCAAATTGACTAATGTAGATGTAGGTTACTTATTAAGTAATAATATCAACATTGTGACTAATGTATAGCAGCTAAGAAAATCTTATACCCCCCCCCCCATGTAAAGGCTGAAATAGGGGAATTATTTCCTGCTTCCCCACCCCCAGCACAACAGAAGAACTAATTCTCCAGTTCACTAACCCACTAATGTTCCTAGGTATGACCACTCTGCAGGGGGTATTCAGCAACACTTACAAATGACTTGGCTGTTTGCCTTGCCTGTGGTGACAAATTTATGTTTACTTTCAACATGTTATAGAATGGCTAATTCTAACCAACTTTTCAGTTGGCCTTCATTTTTTCTTTTTTTATAGTTTTTCATTTATTTTCCTCCTTCTTCGGACTCTTTCCAGCATTCAAATTGGGTCACGGACCCCTTCTAAAAAACACCTGCTCTGTAAGGCTAAACATTTACTTTTATTGCTACTTTGTATTACTTCTATTCAGGCCCTCTCCTATTCATATTCCAGCTTCTTATTCGAATCAAAGCAAACAGGAGATCTAATGAATAAATTACTCAAACAGAATAACAAAATACAACAAATAATACAAAATGTAAACCAATTGCAAATTGTCTCAGAATATCACTCTCTACATCATACTAAAAGTTAATGTAAAAGTGAACAACTCCTTTAAGACACATACTATTTATAAAAACATTTATAAAAAAAAATGTTTCATGTTGAGTTAAGCATGTGTTTGGTGGATTTTGATTCTTAAATTGAAAGAAAAGGGGATGGTGCTTATGATGTTTCCAGAATATAGAACACTTGCCTTTATACATATTAGCTAGCATACCGATTACCATAACTTAACAGCACATTAGCACCAGTTGTGGTCATGACTTGATGAAGATTTAATTGTTGAAAAACCGGGAGAAAATGGCCTACCAGCATAATTATTATTGCAACGTGTTTTACCAAATACTGGGCCAGATTCAGTGAAATGAGAAAGATTTGCCTCCAAATTCAATTCCAGATTTTACATGAAATAAAGTATTCTCAGCAATCTTATTCTTATCCATTTTACTGAATTGTAAATAGGTGTAGGAACCATAAAAGGTAATTGGCGGCAGGCCCAGACTGGCAATATGTGGGTTCTGACAAAAGCCAGAGGGGCTGCTATAAGGTCCCATAGAAAGTCAGTATTCAGTGGGCTGGTGGGGGCTGTTTGGGCCTCTGTGTGGGCTGATTTGGCCTCTGTGTACCTGAAATGCCAGGGTCTATTTTAATTCTCAGTCCGGACCTGATTGGCGGGGGGCAGGGTGATATTCTTGCCTAGTTTTCTTGCCACCAAGACCTATTGTACACCTGATGATACCAATGTTTGGAACTGGTGTTCTGAAGTCACTTTTCTGTTACATTGGATTTTCTTTTTTCTTTTTTCTTTCTAGAAAGGGCAAAAAGTAACTTAATTTCACCTTTATGTGTCCTTTGATGCTTCTTGACAGTAAACAAGCTATAAAAATGATATAGTGATGGGTAGAAAGCAGAACAAATGAGAAGGCCATACACAATAAGATCCGCTCGTTTTGGTGGCCTCTTTGTGAATGTTCGGCCCTAGGGCCGAACGATTGGATTACAATGAAGAGAGTCATAGGACCATATCAACTAGCTAATACTGTCCTCAAACATTATCGGGAAGACCTGTTGGAAGCCTCATACACTTGCAGATAAGCTGCCGAATCAATCTAAAGGACCGATATTGGCAGCTTTAATCTGCCAATGGTCATACAGGTATAGATTTAAACGATTTGTAGTGTATGCTGAACGGATGATCCCGACTGGTATCAATGTGCCATGGATATCATTGGTTTATTGAGCTACCTGGCTACCAGCTACCTGGTTTAAGAGTCATCTATCTTCTCTGCACTGAACAGCCAAAACAGATACAACGTTTCTAGCTTAATTGGCTCTTAGCAGAGAGCCCAGAGAAGATACTTAATGGAACAGTAACAGTATTTTAAAAAATGTTTTAATTTGTTCCTTTATAACGAAAAAAAACCCGACAACACAGTTTAAACTTTAAATTAGCTAAGTTTTCATTAAGAAATTACTTATCGATTCGCTGCATGCGTTCCTCTTCTGAAATGGCGATATGCCGACGATCCATCGTGCAGCGCTCTCCTTCTATAGGAGTTAGGCAGGGAGGAGAAATGAAGCATGCACGATGGATCGTCGCCATATCACCATTTCAGAAGAGGAGCACATGCAGAGAGTAATTTCTTAATAAAGCGAGTTTAAACTGTGTTGTGGGTTTTTTTTTTTTTGTTATAAAAAAAAAAATAAAAAAAATACTGTTACTGTTCACTGATACATTTGTACCAGTTTTGTCCCTTGGGAGAAGTTTGACTCACAGCTTAAAGGGCAATTCACCTTCATTAGTACGACTGTAATAAAACATAAAAAATACAGAAATGTATTCAAACTTTCAGAACCTGGCAAATTTTGAAAATGTGCATGGTAATTAGGAGGTGTGGCTGCAAAAAGGTGTGATCAAATAATTTTCGCCCCACTCCATGCGGCAAATTTTCGCCAGGCAATTTGGAGCAATTTTAAAAAGCGCGCCGCTCCGTGTGGATACGCGCCGGCGTTTTCAAGCAACGCCGGTGCGCTTAGGTAAGTGGCTGTTCGGGGAGGTTCGGGGGCTACAAGTCGCGGCGAGAAGTCGCCAGGCGGTAAAATGCCCCCGAATCTCCCCGTCTGGCCTTAGCCTTAATAGTGTGCTGAAGAGCTTAGCTACAACAGCAACACATTCTATAGATGTTTTTTACATACTGTTGAGTTTTTAGTAATTTATAGCATTGTCTCAGAGCAGGAACAATCATAACTACATCTTTAATGTTTGCTGTGAGAGAGTTAATGCTGCATATTATCCGTATCCTGAGCTCATCCATCCGTCTGCCAGACGCAGGGCCATTCTCTGATGAGATTCCGCATGTTTCCGCTGTGAATCATAACACAGGAAGGTCAGATCCAATCTGAAAGGTCACAGAGAAAGAACATTTTGGAGCATCAGGTTGTGTGTCTGGGATCACAGGAACCAGATCATTTTTCCCCTATCTCACATCTTTTATATCTTCAAAAGGAAAATAATTAAACTCTGTCCTGTAGACATCAGTCATGTACCGCTTTACAGTGTTCATTGTACATCAGGCTGAATTTTGTGGGGTGCGCTATTCCACTCTCCGCTAATCCTGGATGGCAGGAGCCAGAAATTGGATCTGATTCAGACGAAGGGGTGTTTATATCAAAGAGTGAAGTTAGAGATCACTAAAGTCCTTTAGAGTGAAATTCCGTCACACTGCATTCATTTCTATGGGATTTTTAAAAGAGTATTTATAAATGGGGGAAAGTGAAAGTTCATCCTTTGATAAATACGCCTTTCAAAATCCCATAGAAGTGAATGGAGAGTGGCGGAATTTCACTCCAGAGGACTGTGGCGATCTTTAACTTCACTCTTTTATATATATACCTCAAAGATGGCCACCAACACTGCTGTTCTTATACAGCAGTGTTGGTGGCCATCTTTGTCAGACATTTTACTGTCATATACAGTGATATTTTGGGGGCTATGTAATTAAAGGCACTGGGGTTATTTATAAACTTTGCACATGGCAGATTGGTTTGCACAGTGAATATAGTTGCTCTGCACATGGTTACATTTATAAAGGTGATTAAGATTGTGCAAAGAGAATTGGGAATTTTTTTCCATATTGTGAATATCTATAAGAGCTTTTTAAATATGGCAAATATTATGTGCAAATATAATTGCACCACAACTTTGGTGGCAGAGAAATTATTCACAAAACAGTTTTCAAATTGTGAATTCAAGCAGCTGTCACACAGCAGCACACAACAACCTCGCACAGTGGGCCCACTCACACAAACACCCGTCTCGTTTGCGAGCCATTTGCAAAACTGTACTCTCAATGCGAATTTGCAAAAAAAACCGGGCAAAGATGGGCATAGCAGTGCAATATTTTAGTGTTCAGTAAAAAACATGGGCAATACAACCATTTGTGAATAAATATAAATAACCCCCGCTAAATTTGCCCAGGAGCAGTATCTCATAGCAACCAATCAGCAGGTAGTATTTACTGGTCACCTGTCTAAAATCAAACGTCTTATTGTTTGCTATTGGTTACTGCTCCTGGGCAAACTTAGTGCCTTTTATTACAAAACCCCCTTATAGAGAGATCCGCAGGCTCAGGTGCAGGATGTGCACATGCCCCCCCTCTAAAAAATAGTGAGGTAGCATGTTCCCAGCCACGTGCCATGCCCTGTTGCCCACAATAACACTTATGAGGCTCCAGTGGGCCTCAAGGGGGTTTGGGTCTGGGTGCAATCACAACTCTGCACCCCCAGCAGTTATGCCAATGGCTAATGCATCAACCCATACAGGATTGAACTAGGGTGTCAGGGGCCTACTGGCATTGCAACTTCAAGGGCCCTCCATGCTGACACCCAACATACAACCTCACTCTGCTACCCCTGCCCGCAAGCCAGTACCAACTAAGTGGGGAGAGGGGATTGTCCTGGGCGGCAGAAGACCTGGGTTGGCTCAGTTCGACACTAAACCCATAATATGTGGTACTATAGTTAGACTGGTGTTACTATACAACAACATTTGTAGATGAAGAAGGCTCATACAAATGAAATATGTGTCCATACATGGCCCAACCTTTTACAGTAAACTTGCAATTGACCTGTGGGGGCAAACAGACAGATACCATACAAGGGACAATACTTGACATGGCCACCTTTCTATTGTTCTGATCATTTAGGCCAATATTTTGAACAGTCATAACAGCGGGACGTAAATAGTTACTTCAAGTTCTTTTTGCTTCCTCATCTGCTTTTGCGCCATACAATGGCCAACATGGCGCATAGGAAAATCGTATTTTTAAAGATGCCAAACGACCAATATAAGTGAATGACTAGATTGGCACAGAGATTTGCAGCTCATTATCAGGAGATAATTGTAATTGTCGATGTTGGTGGGATTCACTTGATACAGGCATGGGACCTGTTATCCAGAATGCTCAGGAGGACCTGGTGTTTTCCAGATAATTAATCTTTCAGTAATTTGGATCTCCATTCCTTAAGTCTACTAGAAAATCATGTAAACATTAAATAAACCCAATAGGCTGGTTTTGCCTCCAATAAGGATTAATTATATCTTAGTTTTGATCAAGTACAAGCTACTGTTTTATTATTACAGTTAAAATACGGGAGACAGCATTTCCAAAATTCTGAATTTTCTGTATAACGGGTATCTGGATAACGGACCCCATACCTGTTCTAGTGAACCATGGTGGGAATCAGATACTTTGGTCAAAAGATATTTTTTAGAATAACCCTTAGAGCAGTTGTTGTGCCATTGTACATAAAGTCAGTGGAGTTTTTATGTTTTTTTATTGAAAACAAAATATGAACATAATTTACACTAACAGTCAGTGGAGCTGTGAAAGCCAAAGAGAACCATAAAAGTACCATAAATTTAGGACAAGCCACCAGGGGTTAATAGACGTTCTTACTGGGCTGCAAATCACCCTGCACCCTGGCTATTGGAAAGAAAGGAGCTACAGGTATTGGAACAATAAGACAGTTTATATCTTGTAATTGATAGTGTTTCTCCCTGATATGATGGATCTCTGAAGTGCAGAGAAGTATGTATGCAATGTTAGCTCATAGCTTGTATGTTTGGAATTCATATCCCTTCTGTCAAACATTCCCCCTCTCTGCACTACTATGTGGACTCCTGCTGCACTCTGTACTGTACCTGCCTGCTGCCTTGTGTATACAGCTACACATCTCTCCTGACCCCTGGGCTTAGAAAGGCTGCAATTTAAACACCCGGGGTCAAAGATCAAAGCAAGCCCTGATCAGCAACCGTGTTTTTAACATGAAGCACAAGCCTATTATCTATATGGCACCTTGGTTATAAAATGTAACCACATTAAACACAGTGGCTCTCATTAGGCAGCTCTGCTTGGGCTCCCAGACCACCTACTATATTGGTCCTACAAGTCACCAAATCTGCCTTTGTTCTTGATTGGTGGGAGAAAAATAGTTTTCTCTGTTCTCTATAGTGAGGGTATGCTGTATATATTCACTGTAGATGTTGGTGCACATATATATTCTTCTGTCTTTGTGTGCAACAAAAACATATGCAAAGATCTGTTTGGGAACCCTGTATACAGTACGTGTCTCCTGCTGTGGATACTACCTAAAACGTGAACCCCCACTATTGGCGCCCCCTAGGCACGCGCCTACTCTGCCTACCCCTAGTTCTGGCCCTGCCACTGAGGTCCCATGGGCAGCCCTTGTGATTGCAGCCCTGGTGGGCCCATATGATATCAGTCTGACACTGAGGGGTGACAAAAATTATGCTCCTGGTAACTTTAAAGAAGAACTAAACCTCCAGTACCAAAAAAGCCCCCCACCCCACAAAGGAGCGTACCTGGTTGGTAGGAATCGGCTTCTACTGCACATATACAAATCGGTGTTGAGTCCTGATATAAAGCAGTGGAAGATGCTTGATGATTTGCGACAATCCCCTAAGCTTAGTTTCTTAGCTTCAAATCTCACTGAGCATGTGCGGATCGCAGACAGTCCTTACAAGATGGGAATATTCGTTGAAGACTTTGAAGGCCTGGAACATTACTATTATAGAAATGCTGAACCTTTAGACTGCTTCAATATGTCCAGTATATAAAATATGGCATTTCTAGCCATATTCCTTTTTTACACAGTTGTGGGTGGATTGTCACTCTTCAATCAGAATTTTCCATTCATAAGGCCCTTTATTCAGGAAAATCCCAGGTCCTGAGCACTCTGGATAACAGGTCCTGTTCCCGTAGTAAATGAAGAAGTACATAAAATGACAGAATTCACATTATGTACTCACATTACCGATGGCATGTTATTCAAGATAATTCTCACAATCCTTTTGAAAACAGGGAACTTTGCAGGTAATTTGTGACTATATTTACTTGTAATTTTTGGCTTAGAGTTAAGCACTGTGCTTTGTTGCTTATGGATTCTGTAGCTCATGTGATTCCACACCAGCACTATGTTATATTAGCCCTGGACACGCTTACTCCCCCAGGCACCCTGATGATAATAAAATGGATATAAAAGCTAGTTGCAATGATATTTTTGCTAAAATTGCTATATTTTCTATACACAGAGCAGTTACATGGGTATACTGAGAGAGAGAGAGAATCAGAGAGGAGTCGACAAGTCTTGCAAACCTAGAAAAACAAGCGTGGAAAGGCTTATTAACGTCACATTGTAACATTTTAAATATTAGTAAAATATGCAAACATAATATATAATAAATATTAGGGGCAGCATGCTGGGGGGGGGGGGGTGTGGGAGGGTGGCCCTAATAATATCTCTGCCAGCAGATGGTATATTGAGTAAAATATTAAGTAGAGAAAATGTTGTGCTATAATCCTTGCAATATGGCATTGTTGGAAAAATTCTATCACTTAAAGTAATCATCTCAGGATCCATGTATTTTGCTTAGATTTTTAATCAGATGGATCCTGTGGCAGGATAATGTACAGATATGGGATCTGTTATACAGAAACCCATTATCTAGAATGCTCTGAATTAAGGAAAGCCATCTCCCATAGGGGGAAATTCACTAAGCGGCGAAAATTCGCCAGCGTTCGCTTCGCTAACGTTCACCGCACTTTGCCAGGCGAATTTTCACCAACACTACGCTAATTCACTAAAGTGCGAAGTTACAATAAGGTCGGCAAACGGTAGCGTAGTTGCGCTAGTGTTACTTCACCAGGCAAAGCGCATTTACGCCAGCGATGTCTAATTTGTATACGGCGCGAATTTCAAAGTGTAATAGAAGTGTATGTTACAGCCACTACATTGCACTACACAAGCCCAGGAAACCTTTAATAAATAAAATAAAATTGTCCTATTGCCCTACATGTGCCCCCTGTATAGTTGTTTTGCAATATGTTAGGAAATCTGGGGGGGGGAGGGTAACCCCTCAAAAAAAATTTCACTCTTTTTCAGACTATCACCCTAGAAAGGTAAAACATGGCAGCGTTTTTTTGGGACTTTCCAAAAAAAAATTTTTTTTCAAGCTCCTATTATATTGAACTTCGCCAAGTCTGACCTGACGAAGCAATGTCTAGCATAAGTGGTAACGTTCAGTAAAATGGTCATCTTAGTGAATTTGCATAATTGCGATCATTCGTCAGTGCGCAACTTCGCCTGGCGTAAGGGTGCCAAGTTGCGCTAGTCTATCTACTTCGCTAGTGAAAATTCGCATTAGGCATCAACACAGAACACCAAGGAGTAGGGGCTCCTCAATTCTACTCCGTGGTGTTCCCAATTAATGCCTGCCTACTATGATGATCTGGACCATGAGCTCCCGGGCCCACTGAAAAAGCGGTAAATTTATATATATTTAAAATCCCTGGATTGATCAGCTTCTACCATTTTTCAACTATTTGAAACCAGCTGAACTGAAAAAAGTGTTTGGAAGGTGAACATGTCCTTTAAGGTATGAAGATCCAAATGACAGTATGATCCATTATCCAGAAAACCCCAGATCCAGAGTATTCTGGAAACCAGGTTCCATACCTGTACATGATTTTCTAGTAGACTTAAGTTATGAAGTTCCAAATTACAGAAAGATCTGGAAAGGTCCCATACCTGTACTGAAAAACATATTTAAAGTGTATCATAAGTAGGGTTGCCGCCTGGCCGGTATTTTACCGGCCTGGCCGGAATTTTTGATGGTTGATCCCAATGTTATTAATAGGAAATAAAGGCAAATATATAGGAAGGCCGGTATTTTTTTCCAGAAAAGGTGGCAACCCTAATCAGAAGGAAATCATCAAGACATACTATTATAATCCCATTTAAACACTTCTGTGTAATTAGCAGTTGGTATCAATTTATTGGTTTAGGCCATGCACCTTATTGTCTGCAGAGCAGCTACTAGCATATGCCTCAAACCTGTCATGCAGGCTGGGAAATCTCTGCTGGACAATGGGCTCAATCTGGGATGTTGCTATAGAATAATATTAGATAAAAGCATGTAAAAGATCCTTAATGAGTTTCATAACTGTGCCTTTGCACATATAAGGCAATATCTCATGGGGATTCTATGAAGGGTTGAATTCTGAGGGAGTGTTTAAAGACTGGAGAGTAGAGGACAGATGTGCAGACAGAGGGAATTCAATTAGGTTGGTTCAGACAGGAGAGATAGGCAGAAGGTTATATGTAAAGAACAGATGTAGAGAATAGTCTTTCATTTCATAAATTAATACACAAGAATTCAGTGTATTTTAGCTTAGTATTTTTTTTATGTTTTTTAAATAGGGGCATAACTTACATAGTTACATGGTTACATAGTAGATGAGGTTGATGATGAATTCAACTTATCAAGTCCAAAGAAATCTGCCAAACTGCTAGTCTAACTACCGAGTTGACTTTATTTGAGTGCACATTATGGTGACTGCCCTGGCTTCTACAGAGGTACCAGAGATACTCCCAGTCGGCCCCAGTCGAGGACAATTCCAATCAGCCCATTCTAATTCCCTTTGTAGGTCTATATATATTACAGCAATTAGTAGATAGTGCTAAATGTAAGAGTAGATCCTTGGAATCAGGTTTTCAGGTGGGCCCTAGGAGCTCAGTTCAACACTGGTCAGGGGATGTTCAGAGTTTTAGATATATGACCAAAAGAGAAGTAGAGAGTGAAATTCTCTTTCTAACAAGCCCCATCCTTGACAAAGAGCTAAGAAAGAGTTAAATGCCATGGATTTCGTAACTAATATTTCCAGTGCTAATGTCTAAAGTGACCAGGGGAAAGTGGGATTAGTGTGCGATAATAATATCACAGGCTTTTCTTCTCCTCCCTCTGCATTCTCCTAATCATAGAGTCTGCCCCCCCCCCCACCTCTTGTGTTTGAGGGGTCTGGTGCCGGCTAGGGCTTGTGGCTAACTGCAACCCGCCCCCCCCTCCAAGGGCCTTTCCCTTGTCTCGTTCCATCTGTGGCTACAGGACTGAGAGAAAACAGACTCTCTCCCTCAGGGCTCCCCCCTCTCTTTCAGTATCAAGAGTGTTGCTCCTTCTGTCACTGGATTATACTGGACTTTACATAAACTGCCCCAGCAAAGAGAATAGTGATGGGCGAAAATGACCCGTTTTGTGTTGCTGAAAATCATGAAAAAAGTGCAGTGAAGTTTTTTTTTCACGTCCCTTTTTCCAAACCGTTCAACTTTTCTTTTAGTATACATTAGAGCAGTGATCCCCAACCAGTAGCTTGTGAGCAACATGTTGCTCTCCAACCCCTTGGATGTTGCTCCCAGTGGCCTCAAAGCAGCTGCTTATTTTTGAATTACTGGCTTAGAAGCAAGTTTTGGTTGCATAAAAAACATATGCCCTGCCAAACATTCTCTCCTGAGTCCATATAGGGGTTACCAAAAAGCCAATCAAAGCTCTTATTTAACATCCACATGGACTTTTTCATGCTTGTGTTGCTCTCCAACTCTTTTTTAAATTTAAATGTGGCTCACGAGCAAAAAAGGTTGGGGACCCCTGCATTAGAGTCTATGGGCATTTTTTTGATGTGGAACATGTGCAATATTTTGCACTACTCTCTGACTGATTAGCACAAATCGGTAACAGTTGGAAAAACCAACATGGACAGCGCATGTGCAGACTGCACTTTGTGGAATTAATAATAATTTATTAATTTTCTGCCACTCCTGACTGCTAACAAGGTTGGACTGGGGGACCCGGGGCCCACCGGGATTGCTGTTTGGGGCCCCCCTCCGCCCCCCTGCTCCCCTACTGCGCCGCTCTGCATGCATATGTGAAGGAGCTGCTTGGCAGTCGTGCAAACGGTAAAAAAACTTTTTTTTGTACAATTACAATATCAGCAGAGGGGGTCTGACCCACTGGGTTTTTCTCGGTGTATTGCCAGGTCTGTCCGACCCTAACAGCTAGCAGTTGTTTGGAGCCTTGCAAACTAGGGGTAGGCAGAAGAAATGCATGCCTAGGGTGCAATGGTGGAGGGACACCAAGGACATACCTCTTCTGCCACCTTCCTCTAGTTCGGACTAGTGTGTCCTCCATCTCCACCAGCTCTTCTTGTATCATAGGTACATGCATGAATTTTTCTGAAGATACATATGTGCATTTGTTCAAGCACGCACACAAGGAGAGGGGAGACGTATTCGGCTGTGTTGCCTAGGGCGCATGGCTAGCTTGGCCGAGCACTTGTGCCTCATATGCAATACAAGCTCTGCCTATTATCTTTTTCATTGTGCGCTGACAGAGACCGTTGCTAAGTGTGTTATTCAAAAGGGAGATTTATCCTGCTCATAAAATGTAATTGATACTGACACTAAAAAATGAAATTTAACATATGAATGTACATTAATTGTTACCTATAGGTCATGTTGATCATTTTTTGCTGAGAGGTTTGTTTTTGTATATAACTGTTAGCTGAAATTTCTAAGCCTGACTCTCTGACACCCTGACACTCTTACTTTGCCAACCTAACAGTCCCATCTCAGTCTGTTAGTTACAGTTTGTAATGATAACAGATGCCGGGTGCACAAATATGGCAGCCCCCTCATACAGGAACATGGGGGATCAGTCAGGTAATGGAAAAGCATCATGCAAATACCTTATGGCAAAGTTAGAAGTAGCTTTCAAAGCCAGTTATTATAATAGAGGTAAAAAAGAGTTTGACTTTAGGTGTCAGAATCTCTTTAAGGCTGAGATTACACGGAGCATTGGTGGAAAAAAACGTGGATCCCTCCCCAATTCCGTTGATCTCCACTTAAAGGTACAGCTTCTGCTTATGTGCAGGCATATGGAGCAGAAGTTGGTCTGAAAATGTCTGCTTTTGCGTTTTTGGGCAGACCTTCAGTCTGCTCCATGTGCTTTTTAGTGCAGATCAACGGAGCTGGGGAAGGGATCGGATCTGCTTCTCTCAGTCTGCAAAAATAACACAGGCTGAGATCAGTGGAGCCCCTGCCCTGTGTGCCCTGATTCTCAGATTCACCCCTTGTGCTATAACATGTTGAGCTCAGTAATTCCTTGTTGTGTCGAGTCAAATAATGCGCACATAGCACAATTACACCATTAATGCACTTATATTGTAATGAAGGACATCAGGCAAATGGCAAACACATGAATTCTGAAGGGCAAAACAATGCATAATTCCTTGTCATTAATGGTGCCCTGTCATTTTTTACATCATTAAGGCATGTTTTTATAAAGCAAGTTCCTGTCGCTTGAAGCTTAGCAATCATGTCTGTTGCTTAAAAAGCAGGGAGACACTTGTCACACTTGTCCATGGCTGGATAACACATGATTTGAACCCAAAGTCCAATAATTTTGCTTTATAGGAACAGTAACAACAAAAATGTAAATAATTATTTTGATCTGACATAGTGTTTAAATTGACCAGCTGCAACAATACTGTGAATAAAACCCAGCTGCTCAGTGTTGGGTCGCCACTTTTTCTGGAAATAAATATTGATCTTCCAACATTTTTTATCTTTCTTCTGTATCTTCCCTAAAACATTGCAATCAAGCATCATTTTTACCAACCTGGCTGGTAAAATACTACAAGCTCAGAGACACCAACTCTTCTATTATAGTTTCAGGTATCCATTAACATCTCAGCATCCCAAGCTACATGATGAAAATGATGGCTGTGAGGATGCAAGATTCCCGAAGTTATGGAACAGCTGGTAACCATAGGTTGGTTAAATTGGCTTGCAGGTTATCAGCAGGCCTGACAGACACCAGATAGGCAATGCTAACAAGTTTAGTAGACACAGCCATGTTTTTGGTCCTAAATGCAAGTTCCTTATATTAAGCAGATCCTTCATTCCAGGGAAATATAGCAGACAGTCAAGTTGAAGTCTACAGACCTTGTAACAGTGGAAGAAAATACTATATAGTATGTTCTGTCTGGATATGTATTGGCTTTAAAATGCTACTGAATCATTCACCAGGTATCCTTATCCTCCTGGTACTGCAGCTATCGTAACCCCTGTGTTAAAGCTGAAGAAAGAAAAATTTTAGTAATATGGAAAATTCTTCTTTATTTGAGGTATTGTTTTAGGTTCTGCAAGAAGTATATTTCATTTGTGTTATAGAATTTTCATGGGAACCTCCTTTGAAGCAAGTTGTGTCGAAGCTTAATATTAATGTAAAAATGCAGACGTGCAGAGAAGAAATAAACATAAACAGCTGTAACGGTGCTAAAATTAAAGGGGTGTTTCACCTTTGTATTTTATAGAATGGCTAATTCTATGCAACTTTTCAAATGGCCTTCCTTCTTTATATTTTTTAATTATTTTTTATATTTCTTCTGGCTGTTTCTAGGTTTCAAATGGGAGTGACTGACCCCCATGTAAAAGACAAATGTGCTGTTATCGCTACTTTTTATCACTCATCTTTTTATTTAGGCCCTCCTCCTCATATTCCATTCTCTAATACAAATCAATGAAAGGTTGCTAGGGCAATATGGGCCCTAGCAACCAGATCGCTAAAACTGCAAACTAGAGACTAAAAAGCTACATAACTTAAAAACTACATAGAAGAAAAAATTAATACCAATTGCAAATTGTCTCAGGACAGTGGTGTAACTACAGTGCGCCAGGCCCCGCTGCAAAAAAATCAGAGTGACTGCACTTCACAACCTGCCCACCCGCCCGTCTGCACTGATTTATAGTTCCATGTCTCCAATAGCATCAAGCCAAACTCTTGTATTGTTGGTTTGGATGTTTTTTGTTGTTATGTTTAGGGTATTAGAGTAGAGTATTTGTAGTTGCCATCCTAAGAGGGAATGGCAACTTAGCCAAGGCTGAATTTGTAAGCTGAGCCTGTAACACCCCCATAGAATTTAAAGGAAAAGCGGGAAAGAAAAGACAAATTCAGCTCCATACTGAATTTTTAAAATGTACCCGACAATAATATAATCTACTGGCCGTTTAATGTCAATTACAATTCAGTTTCAATTTACTGATGATTTATTTGCTGTTTCTGCATGGCATGTTCTGTGTGAATAGAGAATTGGAAATACATATTAGGAACAAAAATATGAAATATGAAGCTTAACATGACTATGTCATATCACATAAGTAAAGTAAGTGAATCCACTGGCAAGAAGATCTTGATGCACAGCACTAAAGGGTAGGACGGGGTGTTTTTAATCATGGAGCAAATTTACCAAGGGGCAAATTTTTGCCTCGGAAGGTTCCCCAACACTTTACGCAACTTCGTCACTAATTCATAGCGAATACGCATATTTATCATGAAGTTTCATCATGGCAAACAAACGCTGGCATGCAGACATCCCTAAGCAAATTTTCTCTAGCATGTCTTTCTTCCTAGCGAAACTTTAACATGCTTAAGCTTTCGTCATTTTAAATATAGCGGGTACATACAGGTCATATATATGCATTTAATAGTGAGTGTTGGTGAAAGTGCTGGAAGTGGCCAGTCATTATTAAAAATGTCCAAGGAATCAATATAAAAACAAAATTGTCCTAGACAAGAGCCCGCCCTAAAACAAATGTGGCATGAGCTTCAAATGGTTAAAAAAATATATTTAAAAGTTACAACTTTTAAAAATAATTCCACATTAAATATGAAAAATGCCAGCATCTTGTCTTTATGTTATGACTTTTTGGCATACAGGATATGATGTCACTGACATAATGATGTTGAGGCTGTAGCTTCATCTTATCAATTTGCCAGGTATAACCTGTTGAAATTGACTCTGGCGAAAAGAGTAAGGCTGGTCATAGATGCAAAGACCCGCTCGTTTGGCCACATCGACAAATGAGCGGATCTTTCCCCGATATGCCACTAACTGGCAGGGCTATATCGGGGTAATCCGAACGTTAGGCCCTGTGGCCAAACGATCGGATTACGAGAATCGCAATGGACTTCTGTCTGGTCCGTCGGAAGAAAATCTGACTTCTCTAGTGCTGAGCTTTTTTTGCTAGAGAATTGTCCTCTGCACCTTTTAAAACATTGCCAGATGTCCCTGTGGATTATCATTTTGATGAATTTTCGCATAGGGCAGAGACACACAGGCAAGATTCGGGGAGATTAGTCGCCAGTGATTTTCATATTAGTCAGCGGGAAGGCAGGTGAAGGCAGTTCGGGGAAAGAAGAAGAGGAGATTTGTTGGCAGGCAGCTAATCACCCTGAATCTGCACATGTATCTCTGCCCTTAAAGTGAAACTGTCATGTCAAAAAATTTTTTTTCAAAATGCACCAGAAGAAGAAGAATTCTGCATTGAAATCAATTTCTCAAAAGAGAAAACAGATTTTTTAATATTTCATTTTGAAATCTGACATGGGGCTAGACATATTTTCAATTTCCCAGCTGCCCCAAGTCATGTGACTTGTGCTCTGATAAGCTTCAATCACTCTTTACTGCTGTATTGCAAGTTAGAGTGATATCACCACTTCCTTTCCCCCACCCAGCAGCCTAACAACAGAACAATGGGAAGGTTACCAGATAACGGCTACCTAACACAAGATAACAGCTGACTGGTAGATCTAAGAACAACACTCAATAGTAAAACCCATGTCCCACTGCATACTATTCAGTTATATTGAGAAGGAAAAACAACAGCCTGCCAGAAAGCAGTTGCCTCCTAAAAGGCTGGCACAAGTCACATGACCGGGCAGCTGGGAAATTGACAAAATGGCTAGCCCGATGTCAAATTTCAAAACTGAATATGAAAAAATCTGTTTGCTCTTTTGAGAAATGGATTTCAGTGCAGAAGTCTACTGGAGCAGCACTATTAACTGATGCGTTCCCATGACAGGATCCCTTTAAATAGCCACTTCAACCTTTATAGTAAATTTGCCCCATAATTTTTGTGCTAATAATTAATGAATCCACTTTACAGCATGTCAGTGCACAGCCTACCCCCTATGCCTTCTCATCTTTTCTGCTAAGTTAAGCACTTACTCCCCTCTGTGAGGACTCCCTCCCACCTCTCCACTGTTGACAAATACCATCTGCATTGATACTGAAAGGCTCCTTGAGATCTCAGACACACTGTAGAAGGGGGCGAGAGATAGACAAAAATGCTCCTGACTTTGTTAAAAGGTTAGGGGGAAAGGGAGGTAGCGACTCCCATCACTGGAGCCAAGAGATATGTGAAGGTGTTGAGGTCTACAAGAGATGAAACCAGCTCAGCATTACATCCGGATGTCACCATATGAACTCTTTGTCTTTTCAGAAAAGACAACACTTTGCTTTCAGAATGAAACCTTCGGTGGGGCATTAAATTAAAAAAATAAATACAAATAGTTGCTACTTCCCAAATGAGGTTAGGCGAGAAATGTAACTAGCAGAAAGGAAATCTACTAGAAGCTTTCTGATGTTATTGATAGAATTTAGTGACCAAATATTTTCCCAAGGGCCACCATGTGTTGGGATACTGGAAAAATAACTATTGAAATACCCTCAGATAACCTTATTGTAACATTGATGTTGTAACAAATAACTCCTGAATGTAATCGGATTGTTTTTATTGATAATGACAACAAATCTTTACATTGTACTATACAAATGCTGTACTTACACCAGGTGAAGTTGCACACTGACTAAGGGACGTAATTACGCTAATTCACTAAGATGAATGTTACCTCTTGCGCTAGACTTTACTTTGCCAGGTCAGACCTGGTGAAGTTCAATACAATAGATAAGAGTTTGAAAAAAAAAAAAACTTGAAAAAAACGCTGGCATCTTTTTTAGGGTGATACCCTCCCTCCCCCCTACATTTCCTAACATATGGCAACATAACTATACAGGGGGCACATGTTTAGGGCAATAGGACAACTTTATTTTATTTATTAAAGATTTCCTGGGCTTGTGTAGTGGAATGTAGTGGCTGTAACATATACTTCTATTATACATTTAACTTTGCGCCGTATGCAAATTAGACAACACTAGCGTAAATGCTCTTTGCCTGACGAAGTAACGGTAGTGCAACTTCGGTACCGTTCGCCTCCCTGAGCGCAACTTCGCATTTTAGTGAATTAGCGGCAGGCTGGCGAAAATTCGGCTGGCGAAGTGTGGCGAAGGCAATGCTAGCGCATTTTCGCTGCTTAGTGAATTTGCCACTTAAAGTGCTGGTTCACCTTTCAATTAACCTTTATTATGTTGTAGATTGGCAATTTCTAGTAAAATGTTCAATTGATCTTCAATATTACATTTTTTTACATGTTTTTAATGATTTGCCTTTTGTTTCTGACTCTTTCCACCTTTCAAACAGGGGTCACTGCCCCCATCGAAATACAAAAGTTCTGTAAAGTTACACATTTCTTGTTATTGTTACTTTTTATTACTCATTCTGGTGAACATCCCCTTTAAAGTCATTGATGTAACAGTCTCCCTGCTATAGTCCCAAGACTATCCTAGATAGTATGCAAACATAAATACATTTATAAAGTACATAAACCTATATGTTATATTTAGTGTATAAAAAAAATCAAGCTCAGCATTATTCAGGGTTGTCAGGCTGGTAATTCTGTTCTCATTTTGGCCTATGGGTACGATGTGGAGTGCAATGAACAAGTAATGTGTTCCATGGTTACCATGGGTGGTTTACCTTTTAGTTCAATTTTAGAATGGTATACAATGCCTAATTCTTAGTAAGTTTTCAATTGGTCTTCAATATTTATTTCATATATTTTCTTCTTCTGAAGCTTGCCAAGGCCTCTGACCCCATTTAAAAAAATGCTCTGTAATGCTACACATTTATTGTTATTGCAACTTTTTATTATTCATATTTGTATTCAGCCCCTCTCCTATTTATATTGCAGTCTCTCATTCAAATCAGTGCATGGTTGCTATGGTAATTTGGACCATATCAACCTGATTGCTTGCATTGCAAACTGAAGAGCTGCTGAATAAAAAGCTAAATAACTCAAAAACCACAAAAACTAATTTTTTCATGTGCTCCAAGAGACAAGGTGCAGAATGGAGTGCAAAAAAAACTGCAAGTGCTGGAAAGACAATTAGATAAAAAAAAAATCTTCCCAAAAGAATTTTAGTTGTCTGTATTTCTGGACACATACAGAAATATTACATCCAAGAACAAGTAGGGGGTGTAGCTATTATCACATAAATACTGAAGGCAATAGGCAGGAGTCATATCTCATCTTGTCCAAAACTATTTACGGTAAAATTAAAAGCCATTACACTTCTCCAGCAGATTAAATATGTATCATCAGCTGAAAATAAAAATGAGTTATATATCTTTAAATATCATGTGCATGCACACAGCATCTGGAAAATATTACAAGTTTGGTTCAGCTTCCCCCAAAATTCAATCATCAGTATGTTGTGTATGACGTTAAACAGCCATTGCAGGGCTAGAGCATGCAGTAACAAAGTAAGCATTTATGCTTGTGATAATTCTAGCTTAATAAAAATATCAATATTGCTTATTGATTCTTACTGAACATAACAAGAAGACAGAAGTGCAAGAGCATTAAAGGGTACCTGTCACCCTAAGGAATAATTCCAAATCCTTTTCTGTAATTTTAATTGAGAAAAATAAACTTTACTTACACAATATAAATTATTTACATTTTTTTTCCTTCAGTCTTGTAATTCACAGAATTGCATTCAGCTGCCGTTGTGTGGACTCTATTATTAAGTCTGTTTTGTTTTTAATCACCCCCAAAATCTTGTGTGTGTACCAGAATAGGGGACCTGATGCCCATACCCATTCTACACAATTATAGACCGTGAGGAGAGAGGAGGAATGTGGGGGAGAACAGTGACATCTAGGAAGTGCTGAATAGAAAGTGAAAGTATTTGACTTTACAGCATCTATGCCAGCATTTATTGAAAGCTCAGATATTTTGAAATCTTTACAACACGTATGGCATTGTTAATTTCCATAGGACTTTCAGTTCAGGCCCCCTTTAAAGGGGGTAGTAATCCCTGCTGCTCTGCACAGATCAACCAAACTTTACTCAACTGTTGCTGGACTACAAATCCCAGAATAATTTAACATATAATGAAGGTTGAGGCTAGGGTTGCTACCTGCCTGACCGGTATTTTTGATGGCTGATCCCAATTTTATCAATAGGGAAAAAAGCTAAGTATATAGGAAGGCCGGTATTTTTTTTTTAAAGAAAAGGTGGCAACCCTAGTTGAGGCATGCTGGGAGCTGTAGTCCACCAAAATAAGGGTTGTATTCTTAAAGAAATATTGCACAATAAAACTTTTCCAAAACTTTTCCCCAAATGTCCACAGCCAGCGGCTACATTAAAATGCAAAAAAATCCTCCAATGAGAATCCCAGCTGATCTGTATCAATATGGCTCCCTGTTCTTTGTACCTGTATTTGGAGTTGGAAGCTTTAAGCACAGTTTCACAGCACTGAACAAGTCTGTCTTTTATCCCCATGTCTGATTCCAGTGTAATATAATGAACAAATAAAATGACAATTATCTCTATATGTAAGATAACAGCAAGATGCCTAACATGGTTCTGGAAATCAGAATTCTTATTGGTCAGTTTTTTTGCATTTATAATTAGGTTTTTGATCAGTAGAATTCTCATTGGTGAATTTTCTTGCATCTATAACTATGGTTTTCAGTAATTTCTATGGAAAACTATGGTGCTGTGGGGCGGCATTACAATTGGGTTTTCAACAACTTTAATGGTTGCAAGAACACTTCTACACTGCATCAACTTCCAGCACAATTTAGGGGGGACATATATGTGTCTCCCCATCCAGCACCTCATGAATACAGAACTAATGAACACAGGCAGTAGTGTCTTCATGGGGGTGGCAGCAGGACTTGCAGCAATACTTTAATCAGGAAGGTGGTGTACAATTACAGATAAAATGGTAGCACACATTTTTTGCATTTTGCACACTGCTTCCCTGTTCATAAGTGACACCTAAGATCTAATACTTATTAGCAAGACACATATTCATATTTATCTGTTTATGGGTAGAAATAGAACTAGCCTGTATATTATTAGAACCAGCAGTGTAACAGCAATTGCCAATAGGCACCCCTTGCAAATAAAAATAATCTTTGGAGGGTCCCAGCCGGGGGAGTTTCTGCCATAAGGCAAAGTGGCATATCCTCACAAGTTACAAGGGGCTGCAAGAAGCCACTCCTGGTAACTTTAAGAGCTGAATTTCCAGTAATTACACCAGAAATTTGGCCTCTCTAGCGCAGAGAGCGCAATTTCGCTCTCCACACTAGCAATGCACCCCCCTAGATGATTGGTGTGATGGGGGGGAGCAGCATCTTGAACGCCGTCTAAGGTGCTTTAACACAAGTATCACCTCTGGGCTTGGCATGCATTATGATCTACATGTCCTTCTTCCCTGCCTGCTTGTGTGCATGTCCATCCCTTCTTTCCACACACTAGCATGTAAATCTGGCTGAAGGCCGAGTGTTTTTATACAGGTCATGGAACAAGATGTGACTTCGAATATCCTCATATTTTGCAACAGGGGTACTTTATTTATTATAATACACAAGTTTTAGTGAGTCATGTGACAAAAAATGACATCACTACTCACTGTTTATAACTGATGTCATCAGAACTCACGATTTATAAGGAGATAATTTACAAGATATTCATGGCTTCTGTGTATTATATAGAAATATATGCAGCCTGAAACATTTGTGGAACTATAGTAGGGTAGTGTGCCTGATATGGCAATATTTTGCTATTTATTTATAGCCATGATATGATGCAACATGATATGATCCAAATTTTGTTACATTTGTCTTGCTTACAAGACACGGTCAAAAATGTTTTGCAATATCACATTCACACAATGTGAACACATATGCAATAAAATGAAATACAGAGTATTATAAGTATACAGAGAAAATCAGAAATATTCCATAATAGGGAAGATTATTCCTTAAAAGAAAGATGAAGGAGGAAGCCTAAGGAGACCTTCTGAGGATTTGGTAAAGGTATTTCACCAATGCTTATAGCACTGAATAGGACTGAATGGATGAGTGATTTTACTTTTTTGTTATCCTAGTATAGGTTAGCAAGTGATCACCTCTAAGCCTTCCTAAGTCAGCTGTCCATAGGTCAGTGCCCTGGCCCATACATTTCCCTTTGACTGCAGAAGTCCTCTCCATGGGCATACTCCGTAGGCATAAATTTAGCTGCCAAGCTTTGAAGTGAAGAATATGGACAGTTGTTTTTGTTTGTAGCTAGCTGCTTATCACCTTAATGCCCATCTATGTCTCCAAGAGTTGCTGCTCAGCCAGCCCTTTCCTCAATGTCCTGCATGCAGAGCTGCTAGGACCACCCCAGCTGCCAGACTCTGCTGATAAGGATGATGGATAGAAGGTAGACTGGCTCCACCGCTGGTCCTACACCTTCCTGGGGGCCTAGTGCAGTCTGGTTGGTCTAAAGCCTCAATGGAATGTGATCCATTTTAATGGATGGAAATAGGAGGATAAAAAAAAGCAAAGTTAAGTAGGGAAAGAGCACAAAAATAAATACTTTCCCTTATGTTTTGCATTGCCCACATTTACTAAGATATGATCCTTTGACTGCATGTGTTGCCAATATGTGATTATGTCTATAGAAGATACATTCTTTGTTTACCTTGAATGCATTTGTTTTCAAACTTGCACAGTATGAGACATATCCAAACATTAGCATGAAGGGAAACCGCTGAAGCCACAAATTCCTCTATGGCTCAGACATGGTCAGGGCCAAACTAGAGTGGTCAGTATAGGCACATGAAGGTCCAGTCGGCAAAAGGGGTAGTAGTGGTGATGCCAGGGGCTGGAGGTTATTGACAGTACACAGGAGGGCCATGTAATAGTATTGCCTTGGTTGGAAATATGGAAATACTACTTGACCCAGCTCTGGTCCTGGCCCATTATAGATAATGTGGAAAATATTATTGCCTAAATATATATATATATAATAATTATTATTATTAATAATAATAACATGTATTTATATAGTTGTACGTGATACAGCCTATGATTAATTGGCACGAAACATGTAAGGCTATGTCAATTTCTATTTTTGTGGCCAAAATAAAGTTCTCAGTTCATTTACAAGCCTGTTTGTGGGATCTGTGAGTGTCTTCCACTTTTCTCCTTTGGATGTATTTTTATGGCGCCAACATATTTCACCTGTTTTGCCACAAAGCTGCAGTAGAATAGGACCACCAGCTGTGATTTGTGATAACAGCAAAGCAATTGATTTTTGAAACTTATAAAAAAAGGGAACTGATAAACATTCTCTGGTCCATATTTTATTAGTAATCCATTCTTTGCAAATCCATGTCATTTCTAGTCTCTAATCATAAAATTGCCAAGCCACCGCTTTATGTCAAATGAACCCCATATGGAGCTCCTAACTATTTACCTCTAGTCATATTTTTCATAGTCTGTACTTCTCAGCTGGTATTAATGTAATATAATAGCATTTGAGGAAAGGGGCCAGGGCACTGCTGGAGCCTTGGGCTTGGTTTGGACCAAGGCTAAATGCCCTTTTCCCAAAATTTTACTTGAAGGTTGGCAGGCTACCAATGCAATTGACTAAAGGGGAGACATTAGATTGCAAGTCCCACTTCAGTGGCTTAGGAACAGATCAAAAGGGAAACAATATTAACTATGGCACTGGCACACCCATGCTTTCATTTCAGCCCCTTACAATCCATGTTGTGTGGCACATTCTGCATTTAAATTAGAAGTAACTTGCCATCACAGAACCAGATTTAACACAATGGAATGTTCTGTACATATAATGGTAGCACTCATATTTTGCTGTCTATTTAAGGGTAAAGAAATGAAATGCAAACTGTTCTTATAAATAGAATATATTGATGGAGTGTATAGGAACTATTTTATTCACATGGCTATTATTCACACTGTGTTTGGCGTTTCCATTTCACCTAGTTTTATTATTATTATGCTTTATTTATATAGCACCACCATATTTACACAGTGCTTTACATCAGTTCTTTACCCAGTGGAGTTTACAGTCTAACTTCAGGAGCCAATTCATCTGTGTATGTGTGTTGTCTGGCACAAGATATTAGAAGGGTAACTTACTACTGTCTGGGGGAAGAAGTGTAGAGTGCTAAGGGGGTGTAAAAGATGCCCCTTATTGCCTTTTCAGCAAGCACTTCTACCGCTGGTCTGACTGCAGTCTGCACCTCACCCCATATAAAAAAGGTCCTTGTTGTTCCCTTACTTGCATGTCTGAAAGAATTGCAAGTTAGGAGAGGTGTAGGGACAGAGAGGTCTACACAGACTGTGTTCAAGGGGGTATCCATAGCACCTGTGGCATTTGTTTCAATAATCTTCTGCCTCTTTGCACCTTTTAAATTGGGTCAGTGATTCTGGAAGCAAAAATAAAGCAAACTATTACTCTGTAAAAGGCTACAATTTTACTGTTGTATTTAATCTGCATTGCTACTCTTGTTATTCAGTTGCCTTCATTTTCCAGTCCTGGTTACTAAGCTAAATCAGACCCTAGTACAGTGTTCTCCAACCAGTGGCTTGCAAGCAACATTTTACATAAAAATTGCATAAAATTGTAATAAATTGTCTAAAAAACAAGTGTACTGCCAAACTGTTTCCTGTAGGCTGCCAGTCCATATAAAGACTACAAAATAACCAACACAGCCCTTATTTTGCCCTGCCCAGAACCATTTTTCATGCTTGTGTTGCTCCCCAACTATTTTGAAATCATGAATAAAAAATATTTGGGACCCACACATAGCGTTCTCTTAGCAGCTTAATTGGCAATTAACCTTCATTAGCAAAACTGTAATAAGACATAAAAAAAACACAAAAATGTGTTCAAACTTTCATAACTTGCCAAATGTACACAGTAGGGGGTGTGGCCACAAAGTGGGCATGGTAAAATGTACAAAGTTACTGTGGGCACTTGCACACCCTGAATGGAAGACACGATACCTGGAGCTCTTTGGTAGAGGCAGGGCCACCTCAATGCTGCATAGAAGTACAAAAATCCAAGGCACTCAGGATATAGCAAGCAAGGAACACCTTGCACGTTTATTGCGGAAGTGAGCAACGTTTCGGGGTCACACCCCTTTGTCAAGCATACTTGACAAAGGGGTGTGACCCCGAAACGTTGCTCACTTCCGCAATAAACGTGCAAGGTGTTCCTTGCTTGCTATATCCTGAGTGCCTTGGATTTTTCTACTTCCATGGTAAAATGTAGCCATTCTACACACAGCAAATCTTTTTGTTCCTCTTTCTATTTCAGAAATGTTGGGAGGTATGTCCTTCAACAACATTATCAGTGAATGGTAAAATACTTCCATATTTGAAGCTGTGTTGAAGCCATGTTGGAAGAAAACATTTGTTGATGCTGAAGTTTTAGAATGGGTTGAAGCTGGAAAATTCTGCCAAATGTGCAGACTTTATTTTATAAAAGGGGCACTTTATGTCTAGGAACAGGGCTGTGAAAGGTGTTGTTCAACAACATCCATCATGGGACAGTGACCATGATGGAAATCTGCAAAGACTATTGTGCCCCAATTCTACTCCTATAAAAGACAGCCCATCCTGAACTAATATATACTTTTATTAATTTTTTTTTTTTTTTAAAGAAAGCACTGTTAATTTAAATGGAATGTAAGTACCAAATTCTTCACACGGGGTAACGAACGCTAAAGAGAACCGATCATTATATGAATAGAAATTGTGATCAAAGAGGATAGTAATATAATAAGCATGTGTATGAAACGTACATCATTTTTACAACCAGCTTTTTTTCCATTTATAACCCCCTGGGGATTAATAAAACAAAATCAAATACATTCGCATTACATATATCCTAGTATAGATACAGATGTTTGCCATTCATTAGGAAACCGTTTCTGCCTCTTTGTGTTATTTAAATTATTACTGCTGATTTATAAAGCACATGACACATTCATTCTGTTTGAAATGTTATTTAGCAATATTGTGGCAGTCCTCTATGTATCTGTGTGTGTGCCTTTAACAGATCTGATTGATAAAGGGTTCTTCAGGGGGGAAATGTACACCTGTGTTTAAAATAAGCCAAATTAAAGGGCTATCTAAGCTTGCCTCTTCCTTACCCTGGTGCTGGATCATTAGCAATTCCTGAATAGGCCTGGGCCTAGGTGGCCCATCCACAAATCCGGGCCTGCATATTGCATGCAGGGACAATGTCCGGCATTTCTATTACTTACCTTAGATTTGGCATATCCAACGTGCCTGTGATTCGTCGCATCTGAAAGGAATGTAACTATGAACGGAAGCTATCAGATGTCTGCCCAGGTCTAGTAATCCATAGCAACTCAATGTTTGGTTTCAAATAGCTGACCAATAAATGCCACCTGATTATTGGTTGCCAGCGCTGAAACTAGGGGTAGGCAGAATAGGTATGTACCTAGGGAGCAAAAGTGAGGGGAGCACTGGTCATATACCTCTTCCATCAGCAAACCACTGCACTAGGCACTCATTCACCTGCTGAAGATAGTAATGATGCTCTCTGGTGCACCCATGTGACCCCACTTTGCATTTTCAGCAGGCACCCGGGAGGCGCGCCGGCTCTTAGCCTGCTAAAGGTTATTAGACATGGGCATATTTCTGTTGTGTCTGTAGTCTAAATAATTAGCCCATGAGTACCTTGCAGGTACAAAACACGTAGGCCCTATGAAGATGCATTTATACTTTTAACTATGGTTAATAAATACTTATTTGTTTAATTCATACTTTTGGGCCTGTGGCGTGCCAAATTGCCCTGTCTTTTTGCTGTGTATTTCTTTTTGTAGTCTAAATAAACCTAGGTTCCTTCATTCACAGAGTTACACACATATAAAGCTCTATGCTCTGGATCAAAGCCTCGATTTCCTATGGCGTTCTATCAAGGCACAAATGATACTAATCCAAAATAATACCTAGGTTCCTGCCTTTCTACCCTGTTTAGATTCAGAAGGAAAAGGAAAACACAAATAAATAATAGTGATTTTCAAAGACACCACATCCATCTGTTCTCCCACTACAAAGCCCATGACAGAGATCGTGTGACAGAACCTGACAAATGTCTTTAAAACAGCTACAATGTTGGCTTCATGAAACTCTGTGTTATATACAGGGAGGCAATATTTCTATGGTTTTGGTATCAGCAGAATAGTTGTGAGGTGCATACAGACAAGGCGTTGCAAGCTCTCATTCCAGAAAAGCTCCTGACAGGTGGCGGTGTGGGCAACCACGGTGATGACATGTTTAAGTCCACAACCTTCTGATAGAAGCAGAGAGGGTGATTGGTGATGGGTTAAGAATTTAGGCTCCTCAAACTGGATTCCTATCTCTGAATCAGAATACAGAAAATGACTTCTCTGTACAACACACACAAAATACTCAGTAAAACTAATATTGTACATCTGATACCACAACAGTAGCAGCTACATATACCTTTTGCTGTCAGCTAAGGTTAAACAATGCATATACCCAATTATTTGTCTCTGGGTTAAATCATTCCTGTTTGTCTATAAATATTGCCTTAAAAGTGATGCAATTAGGGCACTTAAGAAACTTTACAGATTATTGCAATGGGTTAATTATGTGTTTGTAAGATAGTTTCTTCTGTGCTCTATAATTTCTTTGCCCTAAGGTTACCAGAATATGTACTTTATTCAATCATATTTACTAAATGCAATCTATTCAAGGATTCTAGATGGATTTTATAGTCCCCTGTAAAGCTGGGGCATAACAGGAATATACTTGTTACATTTTTGCCAGTTTGGGTCAAATCAGGAGCCTAGTCTTTCCTTCAAAGTTTGTTTTAAGATGGCCACAGAGGCAAATATATAGTCATATGATGCTCTATGGTCATCTTAACCTGTATCTGCCAGATAATCAAACAGATATTTGTTTGGCAGGTTGTAGGAAATGGCCCCATATGCCAGTCAATAAACTGCCAGCTTGGTGTGAAGGAGCCAAATTAGAAGTCTTTATCTGTCCTTGTATGGCAGCTTTAGAATTCCAACTTTTCACTCAATGATGTTTATACATAACCACAGATTCTTTAGTATTAATCCTAGTTTTGAGGATTACATCAGACATATCTGTAGGGACGAGCTTGAAATAAATGGCCTTGAAAAGTTAAAACACCTCAATTCTCAAAATTAGGATTAAACCATTCTGAGAGATGGGTTCAGTATACTATGGCCAAACTGGCTGGATTCCTTGCCACATCCAGGGCCAGATTTAAAACAGATGCTCCCCATGGCTGTTCGCGCCCTGGACCCTCTTCACACCCCGACTTGATCAAATAACATCCCCCCACTCTGCTCACACCTCCCTCACCACTGCTACTGCTGGTGTTGTTTGTTAACTGCTAAAATCTCCCACCTAGTCCCCAGTTCAGATGCGGCCATGGGGCAGCATGCAACCCCCAGATCTTCGCTGGCCTGGGCCTTTGTGGACTACCAATGAATCAGAGCCTGCTGCCCAACCCATGTACATGAGAATATGCACAGGCACTAATGACAATGTGGGTGGCAACAGACTAGGGGACTATGATGAGTGGGTGGAGGGGAGACAAGGGCCATGACCAGGAGTAGGTGACAGGCAAGGTGAATGCTTAGCACCCCACCACAACCATTTCACCCTGGGCACATACCTCTTTTTCTTACCCCTAGTTCTGGTCCTGATCTAGCATTCTAGAGAAGACAAATAGGTATTAGTCATTCATTCACTTTAACTGCATGTCACGGTCGGCACCCAAATACCAGAACAAGTGCCAAGCACCCTGGTCTCGGCTCGTGCTTCACCAGTAGTGTGACTGCCTTTGGCTTCGGGAGGAGCCCTCAGCTACTCAGATACCACCTGGACTTAAACGAGAGGTGCAGGGCAGGAGTTCTGGCCAGCAGTGGGGCACGACTGTAATAAAGTCTTTTAAGGCCGATGGTCACGGTACAGATAGGAATAGGCAAATTCGTGGTCAAACTGGCAGGGTCGTGGCAGGCGGATAACTAGGAGTCGTCAGGCAGGCAAAGGGTCAAAACCGGGTGATCAATCAGATAGGATGAGGCAGAAAGAGTAGTCGAATAACAGGCAGGAGTCAAACCAGGTAGTCAGTCAAAGGGTTAAGCAGAATCAAGGTTGGTTTCAGGCAAGGGTCATGTTCCAGGGATCAGAGTAGTCAAAAACAGCCAGGCAGGGTCAAACACAGGAATCAGACAGACTAGAAGCTTTTCAGCACAAAGAACAGGCACCAGGAACAAAACCTATCACGGGTAACATAAAAATCCAGAATGCCCCTTTAAATATTTGAATTTTGGCACCATTGCGCGCTGAGGCATGCGCCTTTAACAATGCGGAAGTGCGGCCGCGCGCGCACTATGGAGCCTGGCAGCAGGGGGGAAGGAGCGGCGCGGCGGGCGTCCCCGCCGCACCACTAGACCGCCAGGGTGAGTGACTTTCACACTGCAAGCCTGCAATAAAGTAATATCTACTTTGGTGTTTAGGGACATTAGGTAGATGGAGGAAGAATAATAGTGAATTGAAAAAGCCTGTGCGTGCCTGATATGAAGCACAGTTTTATTCACATTTTAAGGATTATGAGTGATTTAGGACTCAGCCAATGTAATGGTTTATTTTGATACATCAAAAGCAGCTCTGAGAAATAAAGCTATTTTTATAAATCGCCCTTGTGCTAAAAATAGTCAGAGGAGCTATTTGCCTCTGGATTTCTGCCCAAACAATAAAAAAGTTCCTCGTTTTCTGCTGTGAGTGGACCATATTGGATATACATTTTCTTTCAGATTATCACCTCTTATACCAATTGTTTGGTACAAGTGAAAGAAATGAAGACAATCTTGTATGCAGGTGGCAACTTAGAATGTGGCACAGGTACATAAATAATACTGATTGTGGAAAGGGTCATAACTTTTAATAAAAGAATCTATAGCTAGCATCAATAACAGTGAGTATTACTTGTCCATTTAAGACTACTGAAGAAACAAAGTAGAATCTACAGATATTGATATATAGGTATAGTATCCGATATCCGGAAACATTATCCAGAAGGCTCCAAATTATGGAAAGGCCTTATTCCAGAGACTCTATTTTATCCAAATATTATCCAAGATTTTCTTTTTTTTTTGTAATAATAATACAGTACCTTGTACTTGATCAAAACTAAGATATAATTCCCAATTAGATTAAGTCAAATCTACCCCACCACAAGCAGTATATACTGGAGATGTAAAACTAATGTTGTCTCTCTTCTACACATCTTTTGGGATTGCCCTATGCTAGCTAATTATTGGTCAACGATATTACGACTTTGCTCTCTGGTTCTAGGACGGAAATTGTCTAAGTCACCGGCTGATGTCTTATTGTTTTGGGAGGTAGGAAATGTGGAGGGAGTCCCTGACTCTATTCTGGAACAGCATCTCCTTAATGCCTCTAAAATACTTATTTCTTAGCTATGGAAATCTACCGACCCTCCGTCAGTTATGGACTGGGCGCAAAAAAGTAAACAAACTGGCCAAATTTGAGGAACTTTGAACCCACTCAAACAAACAATATTCCAACTTTAGAGATATATGGTTGAGATGGCTTCTGTTATACGGATGAATACAAACAGTTAATGGGTCCTTGAGTAGGAAGCAGTGGAACTTTTCGGGCACTAGAGCTCATTTATGAGTCAAAGTAGTTGGACCATAGAGTACAGAATTAAGCTAACTGCATCTGGGTATTTTCTTACATTATATAAATGCTTTAGCCATATTTGAGCGTATAAGAAACCATTTGGAATGGCATTTTATGTACTGTGGTTCCCCATTTCCCCTCCCCCCTTTTTTCTTTTCTGTATCCCCATCTAATATGTTGTTTACTATTTCAGAAATCAATAAAAACTATATTGCAAAAAAAAAAAAAGAGATTTAAAAAAATAAATAAATAAAAATAAGATATAATTAATCCTTAATGGAAGCAAAACCAGCCTATTGGGTTTATTTAAAGCTTACATAATTTTCTAGTGGACTATGAAGATTCAAATTACGTAAAGATCAAATATTATTACTATTATTATTATTATTATTATTAACATACATATCTATAGCTCCAACATATTTTGTAGCGCTGTTATGCTTAAAAACCCAAGTCCCAAGCATTCTGGATACATTTTTTTCCTGTACAAAGGAACAATAACCAACATAAACATAGAGCTGAAGAATAGGAATAGTAAATGTAATCAAAATATTTCTAATGTAGGCAGGTATGCACAATATACATAGGGGGTATATATATGTTTGTACAATTATGGTGGCAATGGATATGTTAGTTTTGTAGCAGGTTTCAGTTACCTGCAAAAAGGCACCTATAAAAGTTGACTTCTCTGCCTCACTTGCCACCTTCTATCGCCATAGGATGGCTTCACTTCCAAGTTTATGACGTTTCCACTTCCAGTCTATGATGATCTTGTTTAGTGGCCTACATCTGTGAACATGCCTTTGACATTTCAAAATTTAATGTGACATTTAAAATTTCCCAACACATATCTTCCATTACTGTGAATAAAGATGCTTGGTTTTGAAAGGAGCACATACTGAACGTCTGCATGCATACACTGTATATGGGGTAGAAATTAACTGATGTACCAAATATTTTATTTTTCTAAATATGATATGTGTATTGTTGGGGGGGGGAATATTTTCAAAATGTCCTTTATCTCTACTCTCTAACCAGGCTATTAAAAGCTCAACCAGACTATCAGTGAACTAACAAAACGCCATTCCTTTAAAAAAAGTTCCTTGATAAAAACTGATTTTCATATAGCAGTTACCTGCTTCAGGAGTATGTACAGGTATTGCTTCTGTGTCTATAAGAGGAACTCTTTGCCATTATGCACCACAAAACCTCTGTTACATCTGCCCTCCACCTGCTGTAAAAAAGGGCCATGTTATTTCCCTAAGAGTGCACACACGTTAAATTAGGAATTTTTGGCCGATTGCAGGAAAAAAGGTCATAACCTAATTTTTTAGTTTATATTTCTACAAATGTGGGTGCTTTTTATTATGTGGAAATATTATTGGATTGGGGCACTCTGTGATCTACAGATGGAAGAAAAGTAATGGCATAATTGGCTTAACGTAGCATACAATAGAGCAGCTTTTTTCCATTGCAGAGGATGGTGTCCCTGTACTAGGGCAGCAATTTGGACTCCCCTTGATATTTTCATACCAGCAGGGAAAATTTTTATGTGTTTCATCAATTTCTATGTCTGGGTCTCCTAATAAATAAGAAAACAGAAAAGTCATTGTTTAGAACCTGGTGGAAGCATATGTTCTGTGTAGTCTTTCCTTATTGACCGCTGACTGATAATCACCTTTCCTGCTGAGCAATGATTAAGTGAAACTAACACCACCTATCACTTTGCTGCTATGTTCTGTAATAGTGTGTTTGCACTACCTAACCTGTCTGCACTAGATTAGCAGCGTAAGCTAAAATACTTCTGCACATTCTCGATAAATTAGGGTGGAGGACATGGCACGTTTTCAATAAATTAGGACGAGGGCCATAAAAATATGGACTCCGATGTCTGTCTCCAATAAAACTGAGTTATACTATAGAAGGCCTAATGCTCTGGCAGCTGCAAAGTAAAGAAAAAAACTTCATGCCATTCCTACATTTCTTTGGCTGCCAATGAGAAACATCTGAGAACCTTAATACAGAGCAGGGCAAAATGAGGCCTCATTAGAAGCAGCTCCTTGTGAAAATGACCCAGGAACATGAAGCCAAAAGCCAAGCAGATGGGGTGGAGGGCTAAGGGTAGGGAGCTGGCGGAGAGAAGGGGAGGGAGACAACTTTTAGATGTTCATTAACCCAGAACTGTTGGAGCTTATCCTAGATTCAATACAGGTTCTCTTGAAAGAAACTACAATGATTCCACTTGCTGCTGAATTGGGTATCTAAGTATAAAGTTTTGGTGGAAATGCAAGGAAAAATCTATGTGGGAACCATGAAAATTCAATGAAATCTCCCTCTGTGAATAGCAATGGGAAATCCAGTGATTTCAAATCCTTGCAGGAATGTGGCCACCTTTACTGGAAAGGACAAGGACAAGTAATTTATTGTATTTCTCTTATCTCTAGTTGCTCATGTATTTGAAGTCAACCACCTAGAATAAAGGGGTCTTCTAAGCCTTTGGAATGCTTTAAATGTTTGTCCTTATCAAATGTTTAAATGAAGCCCCCAGCAACTATTTATTGGTGTATGGCTAGAGTGAGTCCTTCTGAGTCCTTGATATAGGTAATGTACTAGTACTCTGAGTGGTATGTATTACTGTTGTATATGCTGACCTATTTAAACTTATATGTATATGAGTGTAAAACTTTCTATGATTGTGTGTAATCCATTAAAGTCTTTTTAAGAAATACCATTTGGGTTGTCGATATTATTGGTGTGCAGGCCCTTTTTCTGTAGGTGTTGATGTAGAGTGAGTCCTTCTCCCATTTATGTTACCCTGTTATGGGCTTAGAAAGCTGATTAAAGGCAGTCTACATACAGTAGTTGCAAACATTTAAAAGTAATTCCCCATGTATTACTTGTTCTTCAGCAGATCATATTATGTCTCACCCCCATCAAACTTGTCATAAGCTTGGTTATTAAACTAATGTGTTCTGTTATGTTAAATATTTTTTATTAAAATTGAATTCTGTTGTATAAAACCAGAGATTATTATTTGTAATTTATTTTGTTAAATATACTTTCAGAAAGCAGTACAGTACTTCTATTTTGCCTTATGGTTATAAGACCTTTGGGCCAATAATTAGAAAATAACGCAAGCCTATGTAGACCTGTAGAAAGAGGACAGCATCATAGAGATTTTTTAACCTGCCACATGCATATCTATCTGATTTTCTACCAGTTATAGGTCAAGAATGTAATGGAGAATACCTCATACCCTGTCCATGGTTTGGAGGTACTTAGGCCCTGGGGCATACAGAGTGTTAGCTTCCCTACCGTCAGCCTGCATTTTGTCTGTAAGCTGATGGAAATGGATTTGCTCCTTTCTGCACCTCGCTGTAGCTGTATTGACAATCACAGCTTCAGCCTGCTTGTAGCTACATGGATCAGAAATAGAGGCAGAGATTGGGCTGAAAATGCTTGCCATCTTTTAGTCTGTTCATTCTTGCTCTTCACAATCTTAACCCCCCCCCCCTTCCAGCCAGAGTTGAGACAGTGTTTCTTAAGTCACTAAAATCTCTTGTGAAGAACCAAAGGTGTTCCCTTGGGAGCATAAATTAACTTGTCTTTTTCTTTGTTTACTCTGTTTACTGTGGTTCCTTGACCTGTGTGATCTAGAGATCTAAACTGGGGCAACATTTATCATGGAGGCAGTCATGCCTTCATTCCTCTCAAGCACCACCAGACCTCCTATCTCCTTATTCCAATTCTGCTGGGCCATAAAACACACACGTTGCCTACCTGTGGCTTAGCAAGTGTAATTATGCCCTAGAACACATTTTTTAGCATTTGCTTAAACTATTATTATTATCAGGGGGGGGGGGGTCAGCTGGTTGATGAGAACCAGCAAAAAGCTCAGATTCTGAATGCATACTTTTCATCTGTCTGCACAAGTGAGGAACCAGCTAATGAAGGTTTCCTTATTAAAAGTCCCATTCTAATAATACATCTAATAATGTATGGTTCACACACACATACTGAAATTCAAAAGAGAATAGAACATGTTAAGATAAACAAAGGTCCAGGGCCAGATGGAATTCATCCCAGGGCAATTAATGAGCTTATCTCTGTGATTGCCAAACCTCTCTACTTAATTTTTCAGGATTCATTGAGGTCTGGCATGGTCCCAAGAGACTGGCTAATGTGGTGCCGCTATTCAAAAAAGTATCCCATTCTCTGCCTCAAAACTATAGGCCAGTTAGTCTGATGTCGGTGGTAGGAAAGATTTTCAAAGGATTAATAAAGGATAGGATACTGGACTTCATAGCAAATAACAATACTATACAGCATGGTTTTATGCGTAATAGATCTTGCCAGACTAACTTAATTTCATTTTATGAGAAGGTAAGCAGGGACCTCGATTCTGGGATGGCTGTGGATGTGATTTACTTAGACTTCGCTAAAGCATTTGATACAGTGCCACACAGATGGTTACTGGTTAAATTAAGGAATGTTGGCCTGAAAAAGTATTTGTACCTGGATAGAGAACTGGCTAAAAGATAGACTACAAAGAGTGGTGGTAAATGGGACATTTTCTAATTGGACCAGTGTTGTTAGTGGGGTACTGCAGGGGTCTGTACTGGTTCCCTTGCTTTTCAACTTGTTTATTAATGGACCTGGAGTTGGGACAATTGGCAGCAAACTGGAAAATGAGGTTCAATGTTGATAAATGCAAGGTTATGCACTTTGGCAAAAATAATATAAATGCAAGTTATACATAAATGGCAGTGTGTTGGGAGTTTTCTTAAGTGAGAAGGATCTTAGGGTTTTTATAGATAACAAGTTGTCTAATTCTGGCCAGTGTCATTCTGTAGCTACTAAAGCAAATATGGTTCTGTCCTGCATAAAAAAGGGCATAAACTCAAGGGATGAAAACATAATTATACCTCCTTATAGATCCCTAGTAAGACCTCATCTGGAGTATGCAGTGCAGTTTTGGACTCCAGTCCTTAGGAGGGATATAAATGAGCCGGAGAGAGTGCAGAGACATGCAGAGACACGCAAATAAACTGGTTATAGGGATGGAAGACTTAAATTATGAGGGTAGACTGTCCAGGTTGGAGTTGTTTTCTCTGGAAAAAAGGCACTTGCGAGGGGACATGATTACACTTTACAAATACATTACAGGACATTATAGACAAATATCAGGGGACCTTTTTACCCATGAAGAGAATCACCTCACCAGAGGCCACCCCTTCAGACTAGAGGAAAAGGACTTTCATTTGAAGCAGCGTAGGTGGTTCTTCACAGTCAGGACAGTGAGGTTGTGGAATGCACTGCCGGGTGATGTTGTGATGGCTGATTCTGTTGATGCTTTCAAAAGGGGCTTGGATGATTTTTTGGACAGACATAATATCAAAGGCTATTTTGAAACTAAACTCTACAGTTAGTATAGCTATGGGCATCTATGGTTTTTGTGAAATAGAGTAGGTGTGTGTGTGTATGCTGGGTTTTAACTTGGAGGGGTTGAACTTGATGGACTTTTTTTCAAACCAATTTAACTATGTAACTATCTAAAGGACACTGTGACAGAATATATGGTGACAGGTCCATACTGGAGCAGAGACTTTATATTTCTTAAATACTCTTAATAGGGACTGGCAATGTTGGAGAAGAGGCATATCCACACATCTATCCTCCCCAAACAAAGGGCAGATTTTGTCTAGAAAAATAAATATATTCCAACCCTGTGTTGGCACGGACAGTCTGAACCTGTGCCTGTCAGTCAATACTGAAGAGAAGGTGGAAGAGCAGATCAGTCTTTTCTCCACTGGTGTAGCTCTAAAGCTCCCCATAGACGCAAAGTTCTTTCTCTTCTGAACGATCTTAGCGAAGTCCAACCAATCTGTCAAATTATCGTGCGGTTAGTGGGATTCGAACAATCGTACATCTTACTATTTTTCATCTGACATCGATCTGAAAATTGATCAGCCAGGTTAGAAAATCTTTATTGGTCCCCATGCAATCTACCTATGTTTGCAGGGCCAAGCAGGAAGCGACGCTTCAGTTTTGCTGGCAATATCGCCTGAAATGGTCTTTTTAGTTGATGGACACATCAGACATTTAAACGGTAGTTTTGAGACAATCGTGGTCTTGTGATAACCGTTGGATCTTTTAAAAATCTTTACGTCTATGGCCAACTTAAGCCTAGAGACACACTTGTAAATCTCTCTGTCTGTGTGTTCTAGGTGGGTTTCAGAGTTTTAGTATGCAAACTAGCACCAAAATTAACTTTGTGCCTGTTTACTAAAATTTGATTTCCTTTTTTTTCACAAATCGTATTTTTACTCTAAATATTGTTTAGAAGTTTTATAGATATTCATATTTTTTCTGCACTTTCTTCCATTTGTACTATTTATATTTGGATCTTTTAATTACTTTCATGGCGTTCTTGATTTGTAGAGAAATAGAGTTTCGCTGTGGTTTTAAAATACCACTATTACCACTAAAATTCGACCTTTTAAGGCCTCTTTGTGTCTGACCTGACAGGCAGAAAACAGGGGATCATTATTTTCTGCACAGAAGGAGAAAATGGCAGTGTGTCACCAGCCTAAAGGCAATGGCACATATGTAGTTTTTCCACCTGGACAAAATCCTGATGTTCTCCAAACTGCAGTGTGGATTTTTAAAAAATATAGTGGAAAACCATGGAGTGGTGTTTAGAATACTTTTTATATTGACAGTTATTAATTTTTACAATTTTCGTGACTGTAAAAGAGCTGAAATAAGCCAGCAGAAAGAAACATTACATGGCTGATTTATTAAATGGATACTTTCAAGGGATTCAAAATGCATCAGTTAATAGAGCTTATGTAGCAGAATTCTGCATTGAAATCTATTTCTCAAAAGAGCAAACAGATTTTTTTTTATATTTCATTTTGAAATCTGACATGGGGTTAGACATATTGTCAATTTCCCAGCTGCCCCAAGTCATGTGACTTGTAGATCTAAGAACAGCACTCAGTAGTAAAAACCCATGTCCCACCGTATCCATTCAATTACATTGAGAAGGAAAAACAACAGCCTGCCAGAAAGCAGTTGCCTCTTAAAGTGCTGGCACAGGTCACATGACCAGGGGCAGCTGGGAAATTGACAAAATGTCTAGCCCCATGTCAGATTTCAAAACTGAATATAAAAAAATCTATTTACTCTTTTGAGAAATGGATTTCAGAAGAGCAGCACTATTAACTGATGCATTTTGAAAAAAATACTAAAGTTACCCTATTTATTAAGTGTAAAAACCACAAAAAATGTAAAAGTATGCCATCTAAAAGCTGTTATTTAGAAGTCAGTGGGAGCGTTCCTTAGCACATTGTAAAATATTTTGTAACTTTGAGGTTTTTCAAAGCGTTTTCTCTTGTACTTGCACAAGAAAATTGGAGATAACAAGGGTTTCAAGTTCTTATTTGGATTTGTTCTGTGTTTTTATCTGTTCTAGCCCTTTTTATTTTTGCATCCTTTAATAAATAAGTGGACATTTGGGCTTTTTTAAAATGTGAGTTTTTTCATGGTTGAAAAAACCTCTACTACTACACAAATTCAAATGTTGATAAATAGTCCGATCTCCTATCTATCTATCTATCTATCTTTCTATCGGGGATGGACCCATGGGTGTCTATAAAAGTATGGGGTCTGTTATCCGTAAAACCTTTATCCAGAAAGCGCCAAATTCTGGGAAGGTCATCTCCCAAAGACTCCATTTATCCAAATAATCCAAAATTTTAAAAGTGGTTACCTTTTTGTCTGTAATAATAAAACAGTAGCATGTACTTGATCCAAACTAAAATATAATTAATCCTTATTGGAAGCAAAACCAGCCTATTGGGTTTATTTAATATTTACATGTTTTTCTAGTAGACTTAAGGTATTAAGATCAAAATTACAGAAAGATACTTTATCTGGAAAACTCCAGGTCCCTAGCCTTCTGCATAACAGGTACTATGGGGCAGATTCACTAAAGCGCGAACGTCTAACGCTATCGCTAATTCGCCAGCGTGACGTCATTTCGCAACTTCGCAAATTCACTAACTAATTCACTAGATAGACTTGCACAACTTCGCACTCTTACGCCAGGCAAAGTTGCCCACTGACGAAGGATCGTAAATTCACTAAGATGAGCATTTTCCTCTATGTTAGCACTTACGCTAGACGTTACTTCGCCTGGTCAGTTCCCGCCGTATGCAAATTAGGCTTCGCTAGCGTAACAGCGCTCTGCCTAGCGAAGTAACACTAGCACAACTACGCTACTGTTCGCCGACCTGAGCATAAATTCGCACCTTAGTGAATTTGCTTAGTGCTGGTGAAAATTCACCTGGCGAAGTGCAGCGAACGCTAGCGAAGCCAACGCTTGCGAATTTGCGCATCTTAGTGAATTGGCCCCTATACCTCTATATACATATACTATACATATGATATTCCCTCGCCTGCTACCGGAGGCTTGTGGTTGAAGCTGTTAAAGTATCTCTTTCCCTGGTGATTGCCAAAGGCAGTACTGGACGATAATACTGCCCCAGGGGAGGGAATTTCATAGTGTTCCTAATATTTTTGCACTGTAAATTAAGAAAGTATATCTTACATAAGTATCTTATATATTCCATTTCTTAAAATTATTTAAAGGAGAAAGCATTTTTGTGCTTGGGGTGCCAAATGTTAGGTACCCTCCATGCGATTATATTCATTTACCTGAAGGTGCTCCTATCTGCAGAGATTTTACCGGCCCAGTGTTCTTCCAGCGAGCACAATGGAGTCATCATCTTCCTGCTTTTAGCTCACGGCTGCGCATGCGCGGTAGAGTGAAAATCCGAACTTCAACAAAAAAGCTGTCTGTTTCGTTCTACTGCACGTGTCTGCTCTGGGAAATTTGAAAAATTAAGAAGCAAAGAAGATTATTGCTCCGTGGCTTTTGCTGGCAGAAGCCAAAGTGGGGGTGTCAGAGGTAAGTAAATATAACAAATTGGGGTGCCTAACTTTTGGCACCCCAAAGTTAAAATGGCTTTCCTTCTCCTTTATTTAGTGTGTTTTCGGTTGTAGTCAGTATATACGTTTGAGTAAGGCTGTGGGATACTGCTGAAGCACCAGCTTGTGCCATTGAATAAACTATCAGTGCACACCATAGACTACAGCTATACTTAGGTGCCACAGATTTGTTTGTTTTTATAAATATATATGTATATAATTTATTCTTATATGTTTCTTATGTAAGTATATAAAATATATAAATCTTTAACATAGTCATGCTTAGAAAAGGGAATATTTGTTTTTTTTAGCAACCTGTATTTTTTGCTGAAATTTCCAGGCCTGCCGCTGGAAATATAACAATTTTGTTTTACAGAACAAAAGGACACACAAACAGAGCAGTCTAATTGTCTGATTGCAGATATATTTAAACTGAAAAGCAGTTGCAGATTCCATTTTTTTTTGCTGTTACCAGTTATGTGGTCCATGCCTGTCACAAGCAATTTGCCTGCGAGTGCTGATGCTAAGCATCCTTTCCCCAAGCGCTCCAGTTCTGACATGCCATCCAGTAGTAGTGAAGTAGTGTGACAGGCCCAGGAGTGACTGCAGCAGGCCTGGGACCAACTATTGCCAGCATAGATGGACACCACTGTTTAGTCTACCAATCAGATTGGTGACGAGAAGTCTAGCACTGAATAAGAGGTGAAACCAATGAATTGTTGCCTCATCATTTATGAGCATGGAAAACATAAAGAGGACATGTCCTTTGTTAGCTTCATCAGTTCTTTAACCCTTTCTTAGCACATTCGCTAGTGATGGGCACCATGATCTGCCACTTTTTAATATCCTGCCATTTTTATCTAACATTATATTCTGGCCTAGTTGAAATGATTTACAGGGGATTGGTGACACATATGGACAGGGAAAAGGAGATAGAAGGGGTTAATCGGAACAAGTGGATAGTGTTGGAAGGATTACTACCTGCTCTGATTTCAATTCTTTTAAAGGAGTTGTTCACCTTTAAATTAATGTTTAGTATGATGTAGAGAGTGAAGCTCTCAGACAATTTGCAATTGGTTTTCATTTTATTATTTGTGATTTTTGAGTTATTTAGGTTTTTGTTCAGCAGCTTTCCAGTTTGCAATTTTTAGCATTCTGGTTCCTAGGGTCCAAACTACCCTAGCATAGTACAAGAGGCTGTACTATGAATAGGGTAGGGCCTGAATAGAAAGATTAGTAATAAAAAGTGGCATTAACAATAAATGTGCAGACTTACAGAGCATTTGTGTTTTAGATGGCGGCCAGTGACCTCCATTTGGAAGCTAGAAACAGAAGAAGAAGGCAAATAATTCAAAAACTATAAAAAAAAATTGAAGGCCAATGGAAAAGTTGCTAAGAAGTAGCCATTCTATAACATACTAATAGTTAATGTAAAGGTGAACCACCTCTTTTAAGAAATAATTATTGACAGCACTAGGCAGGTAACCAGTGGACATGGAAAATGGTTACTCATCTTTGTTTTAACTTCACTTATGGAAGTTACATGGCAGCATTATGTAATTGTCTATGTATATATGACCTTAAAAATGAGGGGCTCAGCTGAGCAGTGCCCCCAAGGCAGAATTTCATTATGCATGCAAAAAAGAAAATTATCTAAATGGTTTGGGATGGAAATCTATAAAGAAATTGCTGAACAAAACCTTGCCTTAAAAGAGCCTATACCTCTCTTTTAATTACATTTTCATTACTTTTATCCCTATCCTTGTTGCTATACTACAGTGCTTTTTCTTTTAAACTTAAAACAAAGCAAACTGTACATTGGAATGAAAGAGTATACATGTTAGCAATAGCCAGTGCGGTCACACTTTGATGTGATAAAATAAACATGGCCCATAATGGAATGCATCAAAATCTGATGAAAACTGTCATACTGAGTCAGGAGAATGACCAGATGCCGGGTAAACTGTGGGCAGCGCAGGAGTTGTGGAGTCCAGATATATAAGAAAGGGAAGAAAAAAAGAAAGTTTGGAACTTAGTATATTTTCCCTTAACACCAAGGTCTCTGGGAAAAGGGTGCAGAGTTTGGTGCAGAGCCATGTGGGATCTAGTTATTATCCAATACTCCTTAATACTTGCATGGAAAATATAATGTTTTTAAACTCTTTTATTTTTTTTTTGCCCCTACCCATGCAGGGTAGGGTTGGCCCTAGTAGTAAAATATACACTGGGTCCTTAGAGCCAACGGTCATCAAAGGCAGTAATTGCTACAATAATACAGTTGCAAGCCATCCACCAAAAGGAAATATTTACTACATGAGCAAAACACTATTGTCCAGACCAAGGGGCCGATTTACGAAATTCACGTGAAATGATCGAATTTCAAATTTTTTTGTGAAATCGGATATGCAAATTTGGCCTCTTCGACCATCGAATGTTTTATAGATCAAATGATCAGATATTCGATAATTCGACCATTCGATGATCGAAGGATTTAAAATTTTAAAGTTATTCGACTGTCTACTTTGCCAGATTGATCCTACCGAATTGTAATAGAAGCCTATGGGAAGCTGCCCATATGCTTCTGAGGCTAAGTCCTGCTCGAATACCATTCATACGATCGGAGCGTTCGATTGTACGAATTCATCAAGAAATCAGATATCGAGCAAAATGATAGCCTAAATCAATTCAAAAAGCATTCAATGGTTGAATCGAATTGCGAATTTGGTCGAATTTATTTTGGGGAATAATAGTAAATAGTAAATGTTGCTGGACTACAACTAAAGTAGGGCTCCCCAACCTTTTTTTTTTTTACCTATGAGCCATATACAAATGTAAAAAGAGTTGGGGAGCAACACAGGCATGAAAAAAGTTTTCTGGGGGTGCCAAATATAAGATGTGATTGGCAGGGGTGTGCCAGCCATGAAGCAAGGTGTGTTCCTTGCAAAAATGCAGTTTGTGATAAATTTAAGAGCAGAGTTTCCCAGTATAAAATCAGAAATTTGGCTCAGGGCAACTGAACTCTCTACACTACAGATGCTGCCCATCCTGGGCCTGCTCCAAAGTGAATTAAGGTAAGATCATTGGGGAGGGGAGAATCACAGGAGCCGCCAAAGGGAGGCTTAGGCACCCGAATCACCCCTGGTTATTGGTTGTTTCGTATCGCTATGTGGATTGGCAACCTACATGTTTGGCCATAAACCTGTTTTTATGCAATCCAATACTTGCCTCCATGTCTGGGATTCAAAAATAAATAAATGCTTTGATGAAATTAGAACCAGCTGACAGTAGCCTTATGTGGGTACTTTGGTAATGTGGACCCTAGCAACTATATTGCTGAAATTGCAAACTGGAGAGCTGCTGAATAAAAAGCTAAATAACTCAAAAAACACAAATAATAATTTAAAAAATTCAAATTGCCTCAGAATATCACTCTCTACATCATACTAAAAGTTCATTTTAGGGCAGACACACGAGCAGATTTGGGGAGATTAGTCACCTGGCGACTAATCGCCCCAAACTGCCTTCCCGCCGGTAAACTTTTGGTGACTTCGGAAAACAAAGCACTCCGAGTGCCATCCTGCCGACGATGTACATTTTAGCCAGCAGGAAGAAGAGGAGATTTGTTGCTGGGCAACTAATCTCTCCGAATCTGCTTGTGTGTCTCTGCCCTAAAGATCGAACAACTCCTTTAAGGCTATGGCACAATTTGCTCTTTTCCATGTGCTCACAGTCATTTATGCCTGCTAATGCCTGAAATCTCTGAAACTCAGGATTCAGTATTGTCATATCTAAACTTTGCTGGGTAGAACAAGGTTACCTTTATTACCCTTGTTATTAAAGTTATTGCTTCATAAAGCGGCACAGTCATTCTATCATCTGTGGGACAGAGGGCAGTATTGATGAATCTGTGAATGGGGTTTGCTCCTCATAGCAACAACTAATAGCAGTGGCTTAATGCTATTCGCCAGGCTCCCCTGCAAAAAAAAAAAATCAATGGGGCAGGTACCTCCATCCTACTGTGTCTCTTAACACATAGCACTTAAGCTCTGTGTCCTTATATGAGCTCTGTGTATATTTATTGTCTGACTTGTCCTCCCTGTGAGTACTTTTCTATATTGTACTTGTATGCATTGTATGGCACCATGGCTACTTAACAGCATTTTACAATTAGGGGGTTATTTTTAGCATTAGTCCAAATGCTAAAAACATAAAAATTAGTTAATATAAAATGCAAATTTTTAGTGGGGAAAAAACTGACATTTCAAGATTTATTATACCCTAAGGATGCTAAAAGTCAGAATCCAAAAATCCGGCATCTCAGACCTGACGAGATTCCTATTTGGAAGTGTCCGTAGTCTGCATTGAATTAGGGTTGCCACCTTTTCTTGAAAAAAAAATACTGGCCTTCCTATACATTTTTCTTTTTTTCCTATTAATAACATTGGGATCAACCATCACGAAAAATATGACTATTTCTGGAAAATTTGGACTTTTCGGAAAAAAAACAGAAAAATTTGTACGATTTGGGAAAAAACTCTGAAAAAAATCGTAAGATTCGGATTTTTTTTTCGAGTTTTTTCCTGATCCCATTAAATCAAGCTTTTTAAATAATAAATAAGGTAAAATCATGGATTCTAGTTTGGTTTGAATTTTTTAAATAAAATATCAGACAAATTCGGATTTTCATACATTTATATTGTCCTGTAATGCTATACTGTATTTTAGAAACTAAAGAAACCAGTCCAGTATTGTGCTTTATACTAAACGTGACATTGCTGATGATTCATGCATAGTGTTTTATACATGAAATAACGTTTGTTGCTAAGTTTTGAGGAATAGATCTCATAAATCCTGATTAGAAAATATGCACAATCCTAAAAATAAGATTTCTGGTAACATTGAAAAGGATTAACCCACTGGATGCAGCATTTTATCTTTTTGTTCACTGAAGGTAGAAATGTCTTGTTTTGGTAAAAAAATTTAATTTTGCAGTATGCAGAGAAAAAAATTAAACTTGAAGGAATAAAATGCTTACATGTTTTTACTTTTGGGATTTGATAAAATTGTCCAGAAATACTGAATATACAGTTTCAGTACATAAAAGATTTGACATTAGTCCTGTGATAGAGCTTATCTAATACAACAAACAAAGACAGATTAGTATGTCTTCTAAAGTCTCTTCTATCTGTGGGAATGGCAGGGGGCTACAATCAATGTGCTCAGTGGGGCCAAGAGAGATTAACCCCTGGATCCAAAGCAGTGGTCTCTGCTGGGCCCCACTTAACACTTAGATGTCAGCTGTTACCCGAGTCTCCACCGCCAACAGACCTAGTTCTTACTTTAAATAAGTGCCTAAAAAAATGCTCGATATTATAAATTAGAGACAGCTGCTGTACGTGATGTTTGAAAATGTCCACCCCAGGGCCGGGCCAAGGAGTAGGCAAGTGCCTAGGGTGCAAAGCTGGCGGGTGCCAGGCACGTACCTGCTCTGTTGCCTACCCCATGTCCGGTCCCCTGTCTCTCCATGTATTCGCGCATGGCGCTGCACGTGAGCGGCAACTCATGTGTGCTCAAAACTACGAGTTCACAATTGTGCTCACGCACAGCCAGTGCCGGCCCAGCAAAGTTGCCTAGGGTGCTTGTAGGGTCTGGCCAGCTCTGGTCCACCCCCAAACTGATGAAGCCTCATTTACAAACAGAAATGGTAATAGGGATAGACAGAAGAGGGGCTGCCTAGGGTGCAGTGGGGGTGGGTGCAGCCAGGGATAGGCAAAAGAGATGTTCACCTAGAATGCATTGGAAGGGGGTCGTCTGGAACGTACCTGTTTTTCCTACCCCTTATCCGAGCCTTCATCCCTCACTCCCCGCTTATCAGATATGATTGTTTCCCCAGCGTTCCGTCATCGCTTGTTTGTCTGCCCTCGCTCTTTGATCTTACCTTGACGCATTTGCCAGACAATAGGTACGGCATAGATTAACCATAGAATCAACCATACAAGTGGCACGGCACAGATTAATTACATAGTCAATCAGAAAGCAAAGGCATGTGATGCGGGGAGATCCCATGCATGTTTATTAGGTGATGTCATGAACACAACAAACAAATGCATCATATAATATCTATAGACTGCACTGTAATTCACATTGGAATGCCTACTGTGAAGCTTATCTCTAGGTTGAAAGGTTACTTTTTTTGGAGCCTGTGTTTAGAAATTGGTCGAAAGAGTACTGATATTCATGCACATGCAACTTCTATTGGATTATTACATTACAAACAAATCAATCTTTATAACTTTAAAGGGGTGGTTCACCTTTACATTAACTTCTAGTATGTTATAGAATGGCCAATTCTAAGCAACTTTTCAACTGGTCTTGATTATTTATGCTTTGTAGTTTTTTAATTAAGTGCCTTTTTCAGCTTTCAAATGGGGGTCACTGACCCCATCTGAAAAAAACAAATGCTCTGTAACACTAAACATGTATTGTTATTGCTACTTTTTATTGCTCATCTTTCTATTTAGACCCTCTCCTATTCATATTCCAGTCTCTTATTCAAATCAGTGCATGGTTGCTAGGGTAATTTGGCCTCTAGCAACCAGATTGCTGAAATTGCAAACTGGAGAACTGCTACAAATGATTATTAAAATCATTATTTATTTTTTATAGTTTCTGAATTATTTGCCTTCTTCTTCTGACTCTTTCCCGCTTTCAAATGGGGGTCACTGACCCCATCTTAAACAATGCTCTGTAAGGGGTTTTCCAGGGTAGTTTTCCTAGAATGTATTAAGATTTCATATACCACAAAGCTGGAAATAGCTTGAATCTGAACATACTCCAGCTAAAACCTGTCGAGGTGATGTAGAAGCCAGTGGCTGATGCCCCTTGAACCATTTGAAGATGTTTTTAGCCTTTTATGATGCTCTGGGTTTTTTTCCCTGGGTTTCATTCGGAAACTTGATTAATTCAAGCGATTCAAGTTTTCTTCCATGTAAAAGTCAATGAATTTGATGAAGTCAATGAATTCTGGTTTTTCAACCCCAAATTCACTAATTCAAGTTTTTTTCTTAGATTAGAAAACATTCGAGCTCTGAGTTCATTCACGGTATTAAAAAACCTCACAAACCTCTAAAACTTGACCTTTCATAAGTAACTCATTGTTATTGCTACTTTTATTACTCTTCTTTCTATTCAGGCCTCTCCTATTCATAGTCCAGTCTCGTATTCAAAGCAATGCATGGTTGCTAGGGTAATTTGGACCCCAGCAACCAGGTTGCTGAAACTGCAAAAACTGGAGAGCTGCTGAATAAAAAATGAATTAAGTCAAAAACCACAAATAGTAAAAAATTAAATCCAAATGCAAATTGTCTCAGAATATCACGCTCTACATTATACTAAAAGCGTGAACAATCCCTTTAGGGGGTGATCTGTCAGTGTTCCAGTTTGGGTTTTTACTGTGATCCAGGGTTTTTCTGCATCAAAATTCATAAACTTGAATTATAAAATCTCACATTTATTCATCCATAAAAACTCAAAGTTCGGCAGCTAAAAGCTTGCAAGGTCATAGAAACAAGTTAGCGCTATAGAAATACATGTTAATAATAATAATAATAATGGGAGCCGTCCATAGGCAGGATTTGAACTTTTTATTAATTTCTCTTCTTTTCAGCTTTTCAAATATTTTTTGAGCATGTAAACTCAGAAATTCAAGGTATTCGAGTAATGTTCCCACAATTTTATTCAATCCAGTTTGTTTAAAGTTTTTGTAAAATGTTGAGTTTTATCGAAGTAGAAAAAACTCCATTACGAATTAGGGATGCACCAAATCCACTATTTTGGATTCGGCCGAACCCCCGAATCCTTCCCGAAAGATCTGTCCGAATACCGAACCAAATCCTAATATGCAAATTAGGGGTGGGAAGGGGAAAACATTTTTTACTTCCTTGTTTTGTGGCAAAAAGTCATTTGATTTCCCTCCCTGGCCCTTATTTGCATATGCAAATTAGGATTCGGATTCAGCCAGGCAGAAGGATTCTGCCTAATCCGAATCCTGCTGAAAAAGGCAGAATCCTGGCCGAATCCCGAACCGAATCCTGGATTCGGCGCATCCCTATTACAATTACACAAATTCCAATTTTGATAAATAGGCCTCCTATTCTATCAATGTTTCATAAACTACATAAGCTTAAGAATGTAGCCGGCCAGTGCACACACTTTATACTAAACAATAAATACTCATCAAAAAATGCAAAGTATACAAGTAGCCGATTAAAAATTCATCATTTATATTTCATAAAAAAAGAGAAGGAAAATTCAAAAATGGAAATCTAAAAACCGCTAAAACGTTCATAAACAATTTTAGTGGAAAATTGTGCAGATTGTTATTTCCAAAAGTTCTTCTTTGAGTATATAGAGCAGTTCTTAGAGGAGACATGTTTCCCAAAAGGGCATACCATATTTAGATTAAATATTATCCTCTGTTCTAACCAAATTAGTTTATTCTGAATATCACCTTTGTATAAAGCAAAAAGCCCTAAATAGCTGGTTAGCATCTATAACCTGTCAGCGGGCTTTCCTTGACTATGAACCACTAAGTTGCAAAAGGACATAGAGACTGTTTTATCTGGTGCAATTCTACGAGATGTTTGCGAGTGAATCTTGATATTAAAGTGTTGCACATATACTTTATCCTACAGTTGGCAACTTTTATTTTAGAAAAGGGCGGATTTAATGTGATCATTGGAAACAGAGGGGCACAGAGTTATGGAAACTGCATGGTGGACAAAAAGTGAAAATCTCACTATATTAGAGGCATATATGCTCATTTTCATGGTGTTGCTGAACTAGCACTTAAATATGACAAAGTAGTCATTTTGTAAATCACCATGTGGAAATTTTGTTTAAAATTTTTATTGTTCTCATTTTCCATATCCATTATTGTGTGTTTTAGCAATCTTATCTCCACTGAGATCTGCTTTGAAAGGCTAAAAGCAAAGTGGGGCACTCGATAGACTTACTAAATTCCCCTCGAATCTCTTCGAAATTCGATAAGCATTTGACTATCGAATTTGACTATAGATACCCTTATCAAATAGTTCTAGGCTATTTTTTTGCTCGATATTCGATTACTCGATGAAATCGTATGATCGAATACCGATCGTTTGATTTCACAAAAAAATCGTACTTTTTTCCTTCGACCCTTCTGACAAATTTGAACGATTCGAACGATCGAAGCGTTCGATCATACGAATGGTATTCGAGCAGGACTTAGCAAAAGAAGCCTATGGGGGGGGGGGTTCCCATAGGTTTCTATTGGTATTCGGTAGGTTCAATCTGGCGAAGTAGGCATTCGGAGGATTTTAAAATTTTCATTCCTTCGATCATCGAATGATCGAATAACCGATCATTCGATCTATTCGATAATTCGGTATTCGAATCCATGAATACGTCGATCCATGAATTTTGTAAATTTGCCCCTACCTGTTGGGATCCTGTAAGTGAACTGCGAGGTACCACAGGGTTGTTGCTGCAGACGCTGCTCTACTGTGCACACCCGCTTGCCCCCATTTGTGCTTGGAGCATTGTTCTCCATTGCATATCTGGTGGCCGACTGTTGCACCTTTCCTCCAAACAAGAACTGGGGGGGGGTAAAAAAAGGGACGGGGAGTGACGTAAAAGGGACGGGGAGCAACATAAAGGGGCAGAGTCATGACAATTACACTAAAAAGGGGCGGGCATTGATGCTTAAGGGGCGGAGCCACCGCATTGGGGAATAAATACGTTTACCGTGAAGGGCCGAGGGCTTTTTGTAAGGGTATTACAAATTACCGGCAACTAAAATTAGTAAATTTGTAATACCGGCCCTTGCAAGTATTTTAGCGGCTAGGCCAGTAAAATACCGGCTGGGTGGCAACCCTACAAACAACTAACAATACAAAGTCAGTGCCTGCTGCTGTGTGTCCAGGCTTTTCTACATGTGGTACTCAGCCCTCGTGAATCTACAAACCTGCCACCCAATGCCTGTGCATCCCCTTCTGGGGGCTCTGTGTCCTGTGTTTCTGCTCTCTACTAAATGATGCTAGTATGCTTCCCTTAAAGTGGACCTGTCACTCCAAAAAAATATTCAAAATCATATTTTATCACATTAGTCAAGCAAAATTAACATTAATTACACTATATACATTATTTTAATCTTGTTTTCTTCAGTCTGAGAATTCATAATTATAGCAAGCAGGCAGGAGCGAGCCATTTTGTGGACACTGTTATTAAGGCAAGCCTTGCATCATCTCAGAATCTTGTTTGTGCACCAGAATGGGGGACCCAAAGTCCATCCCCATGTCCTGGCTACACAATTAAATGGTTAAGAGAACTGGGGGAATGTGTGGGGAGCAGTGGCATCTAGGAAGTGCTGAATGGAAAGTGAAAGTAATTATCTGCCCCGCTTCTATGCCTAAGGCATAGAGGAGTGGCAGACAATATTTGATTGACAGCTGAGATTTTTAAATGAGCTTAAAACAGCTATGAATGCTTTAATAAAAATTTGAAATTGGATTTCATGTTTAATTTGAAAAGGACTTTTATAATATAGATTTTTGTGTCTGGGTGACGGGTCCACTTTAAGAGACTGTGGGGCTGGGAGCGTGGGCAACAGTGTACTCAATCTGCTAACTGCAGGCGAAACTTGGTTATGCGTTTTGGGCATGTTTTTTGGGCATGTGTTGCATTTCAGTGTTGTGCGGGATATTGTGAAGTGTTGCTGCTAATCCTAAACATTGGTTAGATTAAAGGAAATCTATACCCACCCCCCAAGATAAACAGATAGTTTACATCATATTAAAGGAGAAGGAAAGGTTACAACTAAGTAAGCTTTATCATAAAGGCCTATATAAATACACTAATAAAACCTCAAAGTAATGCTGCTCTGAGTCCTCTGTCAAAGGAAATACATTTATTTCCTTCTATTGTTTACACATGTGCTGCTGTATCAGACTTCCTGCCTTCAGATAAACCTCTTTTCCCTGGGCGTGAGCATGCTTAAGGTGGCCATACACTGAGAGATCCGCTCGTTTGGTGATGTCGCCAAACGAGCGGATCTCTCCCGATATGCCCACCTTGAGGGCGATAACTGGTTGCCCTAGGGCCCAACGATCGGATCACAACGCAGGGTATAAGGGTGGTCGGATCGCGGGCCCGCATCAATGAACAGATGCGGCCACGATTCGACGGGATTTTTAATCCTGTCCAATCGACGTCTGGCCAAATTCAATAATTCAAAAACAATAAAATATAAAGACCAATTGGAAAGTTGCTTAGAAGTTGCCATTCTACAACATACTAAAAGTTAACTTAAAGGCGAACCAACCCATTAAGTAAAAATTGCCCTTTTACATCTTTTTCCTTGAGCCACTATTTTATTATATTCTCTGTGCTTCCTCAGAGATCACCTGTTGCAGCTCTAACTGTAACAGGAAGAAGTGTGGAAGCAAAAGACAGAACATTCTTTGGTTTGTTTGTGTGCAACGTGAATTGTAGGATCCCAGGGTACGGCATTTAGGTCTTAAAATGGCAGTTTTCTATTTAGCATTATCCAATGGCACATACTAAATAAATATATTATTACGAAAATGGTTTATTGACATGAAGCAGGGTCCTACATATGAGCTGTTTTATGCAATATATTTTTATTTATTGACCTAAAATTTTTGGGGTCTCCATTTTCCCAGATTTTTCCAGTTTAATGCTTTTTAAGGAAGTAAGAAAAGTATGATCTTTAACTGTGTTGGGATGCTATACATCTATCTATCTATCTATCTATCTATATATATGTATTTATTTAATTGATGCTATACTGTGTTGTGTTGACAACCACCCATTCCCTTTTAGGCCAAAGTCTGGTGGCTTATGACTAGACATAGGTAGGGTCCTCATAAGTTGCAGCTAGGTTGGCCTACTACAGCCCTGCAGGTATTCTGTCTACCATTACAATATCGTACGGGTTCTTTGTTACTTTCTGGTCAAGATTATTTAGCCTGGCGGTATGAGATTTAGCCTGGATGTGAGATCCAAAACACAACTGCAACTGACGAACCACTTACACCCCCATACAGTAGCCAGATTATCACAGTTTTTGTTTTTAAACGTTTTTTCTGCTCCTGACCCCCATAACAATTTTTTTAAATTGCTTTATATAAAGGTTATGTTTTAGTAGAAATTAGATTCTCCTAAATACTGAATTCCCACATCCGACACTTATTCCTTCGCATGTGTTGTCCACTTCTCCTTCTGTCTGGCTATTTGAACATTACCAAGCTGTAAGACTGAGACACCGGAGACAGGAACGTTTCACAATTTTGGAAAAATAAAACATGGAACACAATCGTAAAGAAACTTCCTTATTTCTGATGAAAACTGGAATGAAAAAAAGTGTTGGGAAGGTGAACACCCCCTTCAGGGTGGCACTTTTGATAGAAGTGTTTTACTGTTACCCCTATATGTATGTTAGAAGAAGTTAATTTCACGATTAGAAACCCAGTGGAAGTGGGACTAGGTTAAAAGGGTTGTTCACCTTTAAAGTGATTTTAGAATGAGGTAGAGAATGAGGCAAATGGTTTTCTTTTCTATTATTTGTGGCTTTTGAGTTATTTAGCTTTAAATTAAGCTGCTCTCTAGTTTCTAGTCTGGTTGCTAAGGTCCAAATTACCCTAGCAACCACACACTGATTGGAATTGGAGCCTGAAATAGGAGTAGAAGAGAGCCTGAATAGAAATTTGAGTAATAAAAAGTAGCAATAACAATACATTTTTAGCCTTATAGAGCATTCATTTTTAGATGGGGTTAGTGACCCCACCTGAAAGCTGGAAAGATTTAGAAAAAAGAAGGCAAATAACTCAAAAGCTTTTTTTAAAAAAGAATTTGCCTTTCTATAGCACACTAAAAGTTAATCGGAATGTGAACCACCTCTTTAAGTAGGGCTTAGTGTTCCTTGAACGCAAGGCTAACCCCTTTGCCAAAAGTCTGTAAAAAAAAAAAAGGTATAGTGTCCCTGAAGAAAAGAATAGAGCAAGGAAGTAGGTATCAGCCTGGCATACCTTATGCTGGTAGGGCTGCCACCTGGCCGGTAAAAATGATGGTTGATCCCAATGTTATTAATAGGGAAAAAGATAAATATATAGGAAGGCCGATATTTTTTCCAGAAAAGGTGCAAACCCTATATGCTGGTTATATTGTTTGTTGGGGAAGCATGGCAGGCCTATGCACCAGTAATGGATTAAATTACTAAATTTTAAATGTATTCATCAGCATTTTTATTCACCCTATACATTAGCTAAGATTTACAGATCACAGGAGGATATTGTTATTTCCTGGGTTTACTTTGAATCAAGCCGTTTTTCTCGGTTTAGTTTGGGAATGTAGTGAAGTGCATATTATATTGTAATCGTATTGAAAAGAGGTCATTAGATATATTATGAAGGTAAAGAAAGTCCCATAAGTCTGGCTCTTGAAGCTCATTTATGAGGAGTAGTTGATAAGGAGACTCCATCCGGGAATAAAAGATAGTTGTGTTTTATGCCTTATAGTCTTCTGTACCATCGCTCACACAAAGTTATTTCAGTTCTGGGTACAACAGAAAGTCATGTCTGTGGTGTTAATTACATGACCCTAAGAATACAATTCCTAAGTACCAAGCATTTGTCTTATCTGGGGATGTCACAGGTCTGGCACTGGGAGGAATGTGAGCTGTAAATACCAGCATACCAATTATTTAGTGTACAGATTGGACATGTACATTCTCTAAATATCGGTGGAACTCCTGTGTTCGTAAAAGGGTGGTTCACCTTTAAGTTAACTTTTAATATGTTATAGAGTGATCTTTCAACTGGTTTATGTTTTATAATTTTTTAATTATTTGGCTTCCGAGCTTACAATCTTTCAAATGGGGGTCACTGATTCCATCTACAAAAACAAGTGCTTATTACTAATCTTTCTATTCAGGTCCTCTCCTATTCATATTAAAGTCTCTTATTCAACTCAATGCATACATACATGGTTGCTACAGTAATTTGTACCATAGGAACCAGATTGCTGAAATCTGGAGAGCTGTTGAATAAAAAGCTAGAGAACTCAAAAACCACAAATAAAAAAAAAAAATGAAAACCAATTGCAAATTGTCTCAGAATACCAGTCTCTACACAGGGGTCCCCAACCTTTTTATCCGTGAGCCACGATCAAGTGTAAAATAATGTTGGAGAGCAACATAAGAATGTAAAAAGTTCATGGTGCTTCCAAATAAGGGCTGGGTTTGGGCATTGGTAGCTTCTGTTTTGACTTACAGCCAATAGGAGGCTCTGTTTGGCAATACACATGTTTTTTATGTAACCAAAGTTTCCCTTTAAGCCAAGAATTTAAAAATAAGCACCTGCTTCGAGGCCACTGAGAGTAACATCCAAGGGGTTGCAGAGCCACTGGTTGGAGATCACTGCTCTAAACGATACTAAACGTTAACCTAAAGGTGAACAACTCATTTAAGCTCTTCTTGGTGTGCCAAAGGCTGCCATCAGGAGGGTATAAGGGGTACTTCATTCAAAGGCCCCATAACAGAATGGGGGCAAAATTAGAGAGCAAAATGCTTACTTTGAAAAGGGGTGGTTTTTGCACTGGGTGGGGTTTGGGTGGATTGTGGCTAGTTTTGCCATAACTGGGGAGTTGGCAGGTGCATGGAAAAGTGTTTTTCTTTCAGGTGGGCCTTTTACTTGACAGGGACCATCACCCAGAAGGCCCATTTGTTTTATAAAAATGTTAAAATAATTCCCATTGGTGTTTATGGTTTGGAAGCTCAAGAATGGTGCAGTCTATTGTAGTACATCAAAATCTCACATGCTTAATTCAGTAAGAGGTTTTGCCTAATGGCCAAGGGAAGTCCCATGGTGTCATAAGGGAGAATGTGCATTCAAAAACAGTTGAAGATGGATTTTCACAGATTTAAGATTATTAAGAACAACTCCCTGGGCTTATTATGGGCCCTTGCTATAAAAACTGTATGAGTGCAATTATTCTTCTGAATTTGTTCAGAAATGTTAAGCCTACCAGGATATTTTAAACCTAAAGTTTCTTGCAGTGCCTTTTTAGCACATCGCTAGATCAACAAGCTCTTAAAAAGGTTAAACCACTTACAAGTCCAATTTGTTCCCTCGGAAAGGCTCAGCGACACTATGAGTACTGGAAACTGCCTTGTGCATTTCTGCCCGCTGAATACATTACAAATGTGTTCTTTGTCAAGTGCTCAAGGCGGCTGGCCACTTCTGTCTATTTGTTTAGCGAAAGATGCCTAAATATTTAGCAAGCACAAGAGAGGAGTTAACAGTACAAATAAATAGTTAATATAATGTACAGGCGGGCAGCATTTGCCAAAAGCTGTAAAAAGTGTTTGTTTTAAGAAATAAGGATTTAAGTCGAGCATTATGAGGAAATCATTACTCACGTGAATGTTTCGCTATTATAAAACCAATACTTAGTCGCTGCCAAACACGTTACAGTATTCACATCAAACCTCCCCATCTCACATATAATGTAAACATGTAGTGCAATAAAACTTCAACTGGATCCTGTGAGTGGATACCAGGGCAACCAAAGAAATAGAAACTATTATACCTCTAAAGGGAAATATTCATTTTGAAAAGATGTCTGCCGGTACAGTTTTAGGGGGAATTAACTTTGGTAGGCAGGTAATTTTAGGATTAGGAGCACAAAGACAGGGACACCATGTCTTTGGGCAAAACACAGGTTTATTTTGGACAAACTCTTCCCGGGTCACAGGAAAACAGTTCAACTGTGTTTCAACAAACCTTATTCAAGACTTTTCCACTGTCTGGGACTCTCATCATCCTTTCTCTCAATCTGCAGTGATTTTACTGGTATGTATGGGGTTCATGCCCATATCTGCAGTGATCTTACTGACCCATCTGGGGTTAAAGGAAAGGAAAGTATGTGCTTGAGGATTCCAAAATTAAGCACCTCCAAGTGATTGTGCTTTTCACTCTACTGTGCATGCATTTTCTGCTGATAGGAGCACCGCCCAGGGTGTCAGGTAAGTAAATATAACCACTTGGGGGTGCCTAACTTTTAGCACCCCCAAGGTAAAAAATTACTTTCCTTCTTCTTTAATGGAGTTTTCATTGGCCATTTCTGCAGTGATCTTGCTGACAAATCTGGGGTTAATTGAGTGCTCATTGGCCATTTTTACAGTGATCTTAATGTCCAGTCTGGGGTGAATAAAGTTCTCATGACCATTTCTGTATTGATCGCACTGGCAAGTCTGGCATTAAGGAAGTGCTCAATTACCCTTTTTGCTGTGATCTTACTTGCATATTTTGTGTTAAAATAGCTCCCACAGCCATTTCTGCATGTATCTTACTGACAAGTCTGGAAAAGGATGTGTTTTTATAAAATGGGCATAGTATTTGGGGCATGGCCACAAAGTGGACATGCTCAAGAATGTATATCAGGATTTTGTAGTCAAGATGGAGAATTCTAGATGGTTACAGAGGGCAAATAATTCTGAAGTTTTTTTTGAGGAATATACATTTCAAAGTAGTTATTGAAGAATGAAGAGTCTGGAGAAACTGTATGGAGGGTTAATATTTCTGTTATAGTAACCAAAGAAGAAGAATTGTGTTGAAATCAGTAAAGAAGGGACATACTGAAATGAATGAAGGAATGAGAATTAATAAAGGAAGGAGAAATCTGCATATAATGATTGAGAGAACATCAGTTAGTGAGGAAGGAGAATTCCTATTGGTTATGGAGGACAAAGATTTGGTTTTTGATGAATGGGAGTGTGAAGTAGTCAGTGAGAAAAGAGAATTCTGGAGAAGCAGCTTGGAAGACAGGAAATTCTGGAACAGTAATTGAAGGCAGAAAATTGTGGAGTGGAAATGAAAATAAATGCTAAAGTACAGTAATTTTAAGGAAGGAGAACTCTAAAAACCTACTTGAGAAGCAGAACTTTAAAGAAAGAAGAATTTGTTAGATGGGGGCCACAGAATTCTGGGAAGCTTTTTAAAGAAGGGGAATTTTGAAGTCGAAGAGTAACTGTATGGAAGGAAATAGATACTACTGTTTTATGTCTTTCACATTCATTGCAGAAATTTCCAAAACCCACTTGCTCCCTCTAGCTCTCATAAACAGGTATCCCAAATTTACTGATACAAAACAGCTCCCTAATGGAAATCTCACCTATAAGAGCTAAGTTACACATCTATTTATTATCTAACATAGCATGGGTTCCACATAATTGTGCTGATCACTGTTACACTGTTCAAGAATCAAGAAAAGTGGATATAGTGCTGTTTCGATTTTCAGAGCTCAAACAAACGGATGTCCTTGTTCTTAATATCATATAATCATAACAACAAAGGACAGAGCAGGCAGGATTTTAATTGGAGGATCTCTTTTGTATCAACTGCCCTCTTGAGAGCTGGGAAGAAGTATAATTGTGCAATGTTGTTGCAAAGGAGAACTGAACCCTAGAATACCAATACCCCCCTCTGCACATACGGGAACTTTTCAACAGAATAGATGTTGTTAGAGGAGGGTTAGAGGAGGGTTGAAAATTGGCTATGGTTTAGTTCTCCTTTAATAAGCAAACTCTAGTGTTGTTGGACTATGGTTCCCTTACTACCTGTTGATTCTGGAAAAGGCCAGACGAGCTGATGTAAAATGGCACAGACAGTCTCTATTTATTGGGCTTGTGGGATGCTGTTTGGGCCTTTGTGTACTTGAAACCCTGGAGCCTAAATTACAGTCGAGGCCTGCAGTTCTATAACGTGCAGTATAATAACATGAAGAAATGACGTGCCTGAAACAGTTATGTGGTGGGGGGAAGAAAGGGGGATTTGTGGCTGGGGAGGGGGAAAGGGTTCCTGATATGGCAGCTCCAGAGGGCCCAGTCCAACACAACCCGCTTTTGTTTCTAAGGGGAAGTTAACTGTTTTTAGAATTTCCATTTAATTTCCTTCACTTTAATTAAATACATATTTTGCCTCTTTTCATGTATGTTTGTTCCAGCTAAATGAAATTAAAATATAAAACCAAATTCTACTTTTGTTGGAAAGGCTGGTGGCATTCCAAGCTGCATGCAATGGGGCACAAAAGGCACTAAATGAAAGCAGATAAAACATGTCCTAATGAGATCAGGGTATAATCAGAGATGTTCATCTGGGATCCTTCCAGTTTATTGGGTTTGAAAATAATTGTAATCTAACTCCGCAAAATGGGCAGTCACATGGGAACAGGTCTCTTGTTTAGCGCATTTTTCAGCATTAAACTGTATGGCATCAGTAAAGCACTGTTGGGCCCGGGATCTCCAGTGGTCTCATTTGCTAAGAAGACATGGGGTAATTTTGCCTCAATATCCATGGTTATGTTTATCCATGTTTATTTCCCATAGTTCTGCATCTGCAGAGCCGCTTTAGCAAGCAGGGAACAATTTTTCAATGCTGTGCCTTATTATAAAGCCTAAGAAAGCAATCTGACAGCTTTGCAAAGCAAGAGGTTCTGGTGCAGCCCTGCATTTAATGTTTACTGGCTTGGATGATTGACAGATGACCTGCAATAATTAGCCCACATCATTAAACTCACACCAGGTCCCATTTGGTTTCAGCATGTCACTTGATCCTCCTGCAGGGAGAAACATTAAAACACAGGTTCCTCTCGGCTTAACTCTCTTTATAGGTTATTGCCAGATTTAGGTTCAAAGTTACAGGAAATCCAGAACACTGCCTATAAAACGTTAGTTTATCATATGGCAGAAAAAAATAACCCTTTCTCCTATTTCTCTCTCTCTCTGGTGGAGAGTTAATTTATTACAGCATGCTAAGCCTTTAAGATTTGCTTCAAGATGCCATATAAACATTATTTACACTTATTTAACATTTATTATACTCACATTTATTTATTTGGATGTTTTTATAAAAGGAGCATGTGTCGGAGCACTGTTGATGATGCGTGCAGGAGTCCGTGTCCCCGGTGCTCCTTGGATTGTGGCTGGGAGGTGTGCTGCCCCTAAAAACTTGCTGCCCCTAAAACCTGGCCTCTCCACAAATCTGGGCCTGCTACTTTGTAAGCAGGATCCTTTCCCAGATATGATTGCCACCTGTTTTACACTAGGACAGCACAGTTTTCAGCCACATTAGGAAAGGTGGCCATGACTTTGAATTGAATGATGTAGTGATTGGCCATCATCAACTCCTGCCCATTATCTGTGCATCCATGATGTCATCAGACCCCACCTAAATTTCCTACATGACCATGACCTCAATATGTCTAATACTCCCACAATCCACCCAAGTACTGTATTCTCACCCCATAGTCTCTGCCCCCTTTACAGCCTGCAAATTGGATTTTTATGTCTCTTGGGGACCTCATTTGTCTGAAATCCCTCTGTACTTGATACATTTAGTACCCCCCAATGATCCAAGAGAAGAAATGTTTACTACAACTACACAATGTATACTTGCATATAGATCATATAGTTATATTATAGTAAACCAATCTTCTGTATAAGCAGTTGTCCAACCTTGGCACAGCGCCATCACTTTCCATTATTTTTTTCTCCACTTAACAAGAACAAACCGAAGACTAACTGAATCCGGATGTATTACACTCCCATATATTTAGCTTTATCTGGCATTCCAGGTTATGTACAAACCCTTAGATAATTGCAACCTTGGGTTTCCCTATGTAAAACATTATTACAAGTAGGTGGCACAGATCTTTTACCTAATCCAATCTCTATTTAATCTAATGGCACTCTCTACTTAATCAATACATATTTCTGCCCTACCATGAATTTCTATATTACATGTAAAACCCTCTCTTTCACCAGCCCTATAGACAGCAACCTAACAAGACGGTGCTGGGCCCCTCCTCAAAAAAAATCGTCAAAGGGGCCCGGCATCTAAAACGCAAAGTAACTTACACCTACCCCTGTCTTTGAGCATGCAAATACAGACAAAATAAAATAAAGATGTTAGGAAGCTTCCTTCATTTCCAGAAAATGGGTTTGCAGACCTTTGTGTTGAAACTGACTGTGCTCTACAGCCCCTTCTTGTCTTATAACAAGGTCAATGATTTTGAGTAACTAATAATACCACTATGGGATTATCTGGAAATCCAATATAAGGCTTGGGAATACAATTTTGCATAGAGTTTATTTAAGAAAAGTATTATTTTTTTGACTGATTTCCTGTTTCCCTGTAAAATCAAAACAGTGACTGAGCTGCATAAACCTATATTGTTATTTTAGGTAGCATATAATGATCCAAAAACATGAAAAGTCAATAGATTCCTTTCCAGTATAAAATTAAATGTATTGCAATAAACTGATGATGTGGTACAAAGTAATCCTTGAGCTCATGGGTAAGTGTGCTCAAAGGCTTCACGGGCTCACAGATTTACATCATCATCCAAGGATTCTATTGAATACAATGACAGTTCCTTCTTCTATGTTTTTTATAGCTAAAAAGTTGCTCATTAAAGATTTTTGCGATACAATAACAGTTCCTTCTTCTATGTTTTTTATAGCTAAAAAGTTGCTCATTAAAGATTTTTGTGATACAATAACAGGTCCTTCTTCTATGTTTTTTATAGCTAAAAATTTGCTCATTAATGATTTTTGTGAAACAATAACAGGTCCTTCTTCTATGTTTTTTATAGCTAAAAAGTTGCTCATTAATTTTTTTTGCTGATTTTCTTGTGATTTTCTTCTGTTTGCTCTTGTAGATACTCACAGAAGCTCAGGCTGGAGCTCAGTTAGGGAAAATGTATTTGCAGCCCTTGAGATTTATTTACTTCAAAACACTACAGTTTATTGGTCCAATATTAAGTAGCTTGGCTTATGGTGCCCTCTGCTGGCCAATATACTTTTCTGTAAATATTCATTTTTTTTTTTACTTTTTTTAACTTTTTTTTATAATTTTAACACAGGTATGGTATTAAATTTAGATACGTTACATGATTTAACAGCATGCCATTTATTAATAATTACTCATTCACTGCCCTTTTTAATTTAGTGGTCAACAATCTATTTGAACCATCTTTCATTTTCCTTGATTTCTTTCATTGTCCTGGTGGAACGCTGCAGAGGCCACAAGGTTCTGTAAAGTCCTGTCTTCAGGTCTGAACAAAGAATAAGGAGCTGGACATACACAAAACAAGTCAATACTTTCCTTGAATTAAAGAAGTCGCCGACCCTGAAGAGCGATGTTGCTTTAAAGGAGAACTAGACCCTAAAAATGCCCTATTTGCCCTTTTATCAATAGCAGCAATAATCCAGGACTTCAAACTTGTCACAGGGGGTCACCATCTTGGAAAGTGTCTGTGACACTCAAATGCTCAGTGGTCTCTGAGCAGCTGTGGAGAAGCTAAGCTTAGGGGGCATCGCTAATTATCAAGCAGAAAATTAGGTTGACCTGTAATATAAGCTGATGTTACAAGGCTATTAAAAGAAGCCCAATATTATTACCAGGGGTGCTCCCCCAATGAGGCAAGTTGAGAATCTCACCTCAGGAGGCAGTGCCCCACTAGGTACTAGGGGCGGCAAAAATGCCGCTCCTGGTACTTTAAGAGCTGCATTTCCAGTATACAAACTGGAAATTCATCTCTTCTAGTGCAGAGCACATAATTGCACCCTGCGCTAGCATCCTGGCCCTCTCTGCCGCCCTCATGGACCCAAGCTCAGGTGGCAGAGGGGCCAGGATTGCCCCTGATTATTACAGAAGCCCAAAACATAATGTACAACATTGCTCGCCAGTTAAAGTCATGTTTTTTTTAAAATGCATCAGTTAATAGTGCTGCTCCAGTAGACTTCTGCTCTGAAATCCATTTCTCAAAAGAGCAAACAGATTTTTTTATAATCAGTTTTGAAATCTGACATGGGGCTAGACATTTTGTCAATTTCCCAGCTGCCCGGTCATGTGACTTCTGCCAGCACTTTAGGAGGGAACTACTTTCTGGCAGGCTGTTGTTTTCCCTTCTCAATGTAACTGAATAGTACGCAGTGAGACATGGGTTTTACTAATGAGTGCTGTTCTTAGATCTACCAGGCAGCTGTTATCTTGTGTTAGGGAGCTGTTATCTGGTTACCTTCTCATTGTTCTTTTGTTAGGCCACCAACCATTGCCCCCTAAGTCTGTAACTGTGCCACAAGTCTGTACCAGCCATTGCCCCCCAAGTCTGTACCTGTACCACCAGCCTGTGCCAGAGCAGCAGCAAAAATATTGCCCCAGATCTGTGCCAGGCAAAGGGCAAGTAAGAGGGAGGTGGGGACTGAAGTAGAGCAGAACGCTGCTGCTGGAGATAGGGCCGAAGTTAAAACTTAAAGAAATAAAAAAAACATTATTTCCCTTCAAAAGTGCACCCCCCCCCCCATGACTGCGCCCTAGGCGGCCGCCTACTCTGCCTACCTACTCTGCCTACCCCTAGTTCCGGCCCTGGGTTGCACACCCTTGATTTAAATTGAAACAACACAATAGGAACCTATTTGATTACTACACATGCTATAGCTATGCAATGATAAAATGTGACCACAAGATGTCATCCAAAAACCACCCATTCACACATGAACCTTTCAGGACTTCAACATTTATAGATAACATTTATTTATAGTTTATTTAACAGTTATGAGTTAAGCATTCAGGGAATCCCAACCCAGCCTGAGGTCAGCGGCAGTGCAGTGCCAATGTATTTGTGTCCAAGGCAAGAACTCCTGTTCTGGCTCTCACCTGCCTCTGCAGTGCAACAGTGGCACCAATAACCTCCCTAGCTGATAAATAAAGACTGGTTTTATTGGGAAAATGTGCTTCTGCCCAAGTTTCCATGTTAAGTGTGGGCGCTGGGTAATTTTTTAAAGGTGTGATTCACCTTTAAATTAACATTTAGTATTAGAGTGATATTCTGAGACAATTATCCTAGCAATCATGAACTTATTTGAACAAGAGACTGGAATGTGAATAGGAGAGGGAATGAACAGAAATATGAGTGATAAATGTAACAATGAATTTGTAGCCTTACAGAGTATTTGTTTTTTTTAGACGGGGTCAGTTACCCCAATTTGAAAGCTGGAAAGAGTCAGAAGAAGAAGGCAAACCATTCAAAAACTATAAACAAGGAATAATGGAGACCAACTGAAAAGTCTCTTTGAATGGTCATTCTATAACATAAGTTAACTTTTAGTAGGTTATAGAATCACCAATTCTAATCAACTTTCCAATTGGTTTTCATTTTCCAGTGCTACTTTTTATTACTCATCTTTCTATTCAGGCCCTCTTCTATTCATAGTCCAGTGTCTCATTTAAATGAGCTAAAAAATACATAATTCTATTTTGAAAATATGTTCTCCCTACACATTTAATTTTAGAAAATGCATATTTCTTTAATAACCCATTGTTTTGTTTTCATACTTACTAGCTGAGCATTAATAAACTGGGGTAGTTTAAAGGGGGACTATGTTTTCTTCATGCAGGAGTTGGGAGTGTGATTTTGAATGAAATAAATATAATATATCTTTTAGGGGGGCTCCTTTTGCCTAGAAGATGTATTAGCGCTCACACTATTAAAATAACCAGACATCATGTCTCTCTACATGCAGGATTTGTGCCAGAGTTAGTTATTTTATTAGATTTTGTTTGTACTGGAATCAGTTATTTGAGTGAGCTCTAAATATCTGCTAGGAAAGGGAGTCTCCCCTAAAAAAAGATATATTGCATCTTAACCATCAATGAAAATCTGACACACAACTGCTGCATGAAGACAGCATGAAGAGAGGGATAGTGAATATAAACTTGATTATTTCAGAAACGATGCAGAATATTTATTACATATATATTTATATATTATATTTTATATATTTCAAATGTTTATTTCAGTATGATGAGGCTTATATTAAATTTTCATTGTCGTGATTGTTCCCCCTTTGACTAGAGCTAATGAGCTCAGTGGATGCCCTGGTGTCTGTTAGAAGTACTTACTGGTGAATAACATATTATAGAGATTATTATATGATTCCCTTATATATTAAAACACAGTTATTATGTCTATGGAGCCCAAAACTGAGCAATATATGCTAGATGGGGCCTTGCCATCACTCTGTACAATTTAAGACTATGCCCCTCCTCCTGCGAATCTATGCCCCTTTCAATACAAGTTAAGACTTTGTTTGCTCTTGAAACTGCTGACTGGCATAGCTTGCTACAGCCAAGTTTATCATCTACAAGGTCTCCAATGTCCTTTTTCATTATGGATTTGCCTAGTGCAGTCCCATTAAGGGTATAATTAGATGCATATTTTACATCCCAGGTGTAAGACTAGTTTTATCAACATTGAATCTCATTTGCCACACAAATTGCTAGTTTGGAGCAGCAGGGGGAGTAAACAAATCAGTTCTAGGTTAGTTATACATCCTGTCTTAAAGGAACATGAACACCAAAAAATTTAAGTGTTTTAAAGTAAAGAAAATATCATGTTGTCTTGTCCTCCGTTGTTAAAACTGATCTGTTTGCAGCAATGGCAAAAATTGAAAAATGGCTATATGGCACAGGATAAATGATGGATAACAGATATCATTATGTTCTACAGAGCTTATCTGCTATCTGCTGTGTAACTTGAGCATTTTCTCCTTTGAATGGCTGCCCCCATGGCTACACAACAGCTTATTTATATAAACAATAGTAGTGTTTCTGAAGCAAACACTGCAGTTTTACCAGTGCAGGGCAACACTGCATTATATTTTTATTACTTTAAAACAATTTCAGTTTTTTATGTTACTGGTCCTTTAAGCAAGATTGACAGACTAACAGTTTCTCCATCTCTCAAGAACAAGGAGGTAGAACAGAAAGGCAAAGACATACTAAGCCCCTTGCCCTGCATGGACTGCTTCTGGCAAGAGGAGTGGTGAATCTCTTATATTAGGTGGCATTTCTGTAGAAGGCAGCAAAGAGCCACCCACAGCAGTAGGAATTTAACTTATTTTAGTGTATACATTTTGCAACTCAGTAGTGGCAAGGATTAGTTGCAGAATAGACTGGATAGGTATTAAGGATCTCCATGGAAGGCTATTGTTGCATGTTTAATTATATTTGTGCCTACTTTGGGTAACTGGGGGTAAGTAGGGCTAGGATCTGATTACAGTGGCAAAGTTCTCAGGTTCCCTACACTTCTGTGTCACCATAGATTTCTGCAGTTTTAAAGACTAAAACCTACATTGTCAGGGAAATAAATCCCAGTCAGACAAGGGTGGTTATTGATTAACAGAGCCCTTCTATGCCCTGTCACTATAAGAAGTATTAGTATGTTACACAATAAAAGTCTGCATTAATGCACTAGTGAGTTGAGGGCAAAGTGTAAATAACACAACACAACTAATGGAACATTCAACCTCTACTAGTCATAATACAGTACTTATTTCCAGGACTATCCTGGTTTTGCTGAAGAGAGTGATTATTATCTTACCAGCCCTCAAGTCCTGGAGGCACTGGTCAATTCCTTGCGTTGAAGATCAAATGTTCTGAAAGGATAGTTTTTTTTATACCTGTTAATATTGCAATGATCTGGATCTGGTTCAGTATCTGGTCAATCATTATCAGGTCATATCATTCCTAAATTGCATACCTGTATATGCAGGGCCCTCTGCACCTTTTATATCTGTTACTGGCTATGTATGTAATTCCGTATGTTCTTTATAAAGCCATTTATTTTACAGTTGGTTGTATACCTTCTTGGGTTGAGCACAGTGGCGTAACTAGACCCCTAAGGGCCCC
>CM044435.1:12503662-12517537 GCA_024363595.1 Xenopus borealis | reverse complement strand
TGTGTTGCCATATGTTAGGAAATGTAGGGGGGAAGGAGGGTAACCTCCCCCAAAAAAATTATCGATCTTTGTCAGACTATCACCCTCCTATGCTAAAATACGCCAGCGTTTTTTTGGGACTTTTTTTTTTTCAACCTCCTATCTATTGTATTGAACTTCGCCTGGTCTGACCAGGCGAAGTAACGTCTAGCGTAAGTGCTAACATTTAGGAAAATGTTCATCTTAGTGAATTTGAGAAGTCACGATCCTTCGTCAGTGCACAACTTCACCTGGCATAAGGGTGCGAAGTTGCGCAAGTCTATCTACTTCGCTAGCGAAACTTCGCCAGAGTCCGTGTTGGTGAATTTGCGAAATGATGTCACGCTGGCGAATTAGCGCCAGCGTTAGACGCTTAGCGCTTTAGTGAATCTGCCCCTAGGATCCTCCTGCTTTCTCCCAAAGGAGCTCCAACTAAAGTCCTTAGCATGGCTGCCTGTTTAGCAAGGATAGCATATAAAATCCTTCTACTAACATTCAAAGCCTCACCAAAAGCCTCACTGCATTTCTTCCCTTGTCTCACTCTATGTTCCTAGGGTTGCCACATGACTGGTATTTTTGATGGTTGTTCCCAATGTTATTAATATGAAAAAAAGATAAATATATACGAAAGCCGGTATTTTTTTCAATAAAAGGTGGCAACCCTATATGTTCCTGGCCTTCTTTTCCACTCCTCTCAGAGCCACCTTCTCTTCACACCATACACATCTGATTTCAGCCATTCCACTAACGGTAGCCTCGGAGGCGGCACAAATAGAGTTTGGCAGATTTCGGTTCTAAATCTGGAGACTTGCGGTTCTTTGGCCAAATCTGCCTAGTCTGTTTTCCCTGTTTCTGATTTAATACTTTGGGATGTGATGAGAGAGGAATCTATTGCCTACAGTAGGGTTTAAATTATCCAGCATATTTCAGCTAGCTGATTTTGGTCTCTATGTGGCCCTAGCGTTACCTCTGCAACTCCATCTCTGAATTCTTCTGTAAGGAATCTCTCTCAAGAAGAGTCTACCTTTTGGAGAACTTGGCTCCTCAACAATGCTTTACAAATAAAGTTATACATACATACATACATACTCTTACTTTCAAAGAGAGCTGTTAAGCAGATATTAGCAGTCTAGAACTACCAATATCTCAAAAACCACTAAAAATATTAAATGAACATAAACTGCAAAAGTGATCAGTGCACTCTCAGACTGCTCAAAGCTCCCTGAGTGAGTTTATTCAAAGGATGGGCCAGAGTGGAGAGCAGCTGTAGTACTGAATTTCAGAGGCAAAACAGTGGGAACACAAGCTACAGAGCACTTATAAATATTTTGAAACATTTTAATTAATATTTTAACTTGACTTTACTGTGCTTGTTTTTTAATAGATGCTGTGTTAAATGCATGCATAGTTTAGTCTGTGTAGCAAGCCTTATTCATATGCACAGCTTTTTATAAATATTATCAGTAGCTGCCATGTTGTTGACAGATATAATGAAACAACATTCATAAGTTCCAAAGAATTATCACAATAAAGCTGGAACTATTGGTAGACAGAAGAGGCATGTGTCTAGGATGCAATGGTGGGGGGTGCTGAGAAAGTACCTCTTCTGCCTTTCTCTAGTTTCGACCCACTTGTAAATCCAGTTGCCAAATCTTTTCTGCTGTCTCGCTGCAGGGGATATCAGATAACAAGGGGTGGGGGTTGTTAGCAATTGAGTTGTGGGCTTGCCTTCGGCATCCTCCCCTTTAGGCCTGGCACATGCATGTTATACTGGATAAACACTAGTAAAAAACGTACATTTGCAGTGATATTTATCACTTTGTACATGTAAAAAGAATGCATCCTACTGTATGTGTAACAAAGCACATTTATGAATTGGGGGTACCTGCAATGGATCTGTGGGGAACTGTAAAGAAATACATCTGATTTCTTTATAACCAGCACAGACCTTCATGAAAGCAAGATGGGTCAGATAATCAAAATCTACCCCCACAGGCTCCAGCGGGTCTTGCACATACCTACCTGGGAACAATAGGTACTTGCTGGCAGGTGGGGCCAACTGGGGAATGAAAACAGTAACATGGGCCTTGGTGAGGAGATTATGTGAGAGACAAGGACTCAGTATTGGTGATTTAGTACTTGTACTGATTGTCTACGGACCCTAAAGTTTGTTACAGGACATTTGGGACTTCTAACCTGTGTTTGGACTTCCAAGGTAGATTGCTGTTCCACCATGCAAACTGCTATACATGATATACATTGATTATTATGGGCAGTGATAGATAGCAATGTTTTTTTTGTTTTTTTTTTGCCAAACTCTTCTGAGCAAGGTCTCTGAGACTAAACACACAAATTTAAGTTAGCTTAAAGGTGGCCATACAGGGGCCGATAAAATCTACCGATAGAGTGAGTCAGCAGCTTATTGGCACAGGGCCCTCCAATGGGCTTACTCGACCACCCATATGCCTGCATTTTTATCCAATTGTTGGGTCCTAGTGTCCATAATTGGATCAGACCTATATCAACCACCTCTTGGTGGGCATATCGGGGAGAGATCCACTCATTTGGCATCATCGCCAAACTGGCAGATCTCTCTGCGTATGGTCATTTTTCAACTTGTTTTGTATAAGCCCGGTCCCTCATGCTATTGCCACACAGGGGGCTGAAACTGGCCTGCTAAAATACTCAGGCTTTAAATCAGTCCCTACATGGGCATTAGCCTCTTCTCTTGCCTGCACCCACCAGAAACCAGGCCTGGATTGCTGGGAAGGGCCTTGTGCAGCACAATTTTAGGGGCTGCTTGTCGCCCAGGCATTCATTATTTATTGGGCTGGTGGGGGACTGTTTGGGCCTCTGTGTCCAGGGCCTATTTTGAATCCCAGTCTAGACCTGATGTATTCTGTATGTTCAATGTATTCACCTGTTTATTATACAGCGCTACAGAATATATCAATGCATTATAAATATGTATGATACTAATTATCTGTAGCTCTGGGAACATCAAGAGATGTTATGCAACCTTGGCTGTCTCAGCTGGGGCACTTGGAATTCTAGCATTGCATCATGTAGGAAACACACAAGGAGCAAAGGGCTTGCACATGAAGCATGAAGTCACGTTTCCATTGCCAAGTCAGGGAAAGTTATTTAAAGAAGTTGCTTGCAAAGAAGAGACTTTAAATCATCATAGTGTCACATAAACTTCCTATGCAAGCCTGCATTTGGTGAGACAACACACACATCCGAGCTGATTTTGGCAAAATTATTATGTTTGTAAACACTTAATAATAATTCTTCTTTAGGGCTCAATGGTCGATGTACAATTGTTTACAGAGAAGTAAGCAAGGTATAGCAGCTTAAGATGTATTAATGGAAAGAAAAACATATTTTTTAACATGATTTAATAATTTTCCAGCCAACCAATTATATTTTTTGCACAATGAAACAAAACTACATCTTAAAGCAGAAGCAAAGGTGGTATTTACTTGGGGGTGCCAAAAGTTAGACACCCCAAGTGATTGTATATACGTACCTTGTAACTCACAGCCAGGATGGGTGCTCCTATCAGCACTGGCCGGGGTTCTTTCAGAAAGCACCATTTTCTTCTTTCCTCGCACTGGTGCAAAGAAGTTGGCTATTTCGTTTTACTGTGCTTATGTCTGCATTGGTAAATCTGAAGAAAGAAGGAAGCCACTCACTCCGTGGTGCTCACTAGAAGAACCCCCTGGCCTGCTCCAGTTTTCTCCTGGCCCGGGGTATGAGCTAAGTATTTATAATCCTTTGGGGCTGCCTAACTTTTGGAACCCCCTATAAAATATGCCTTTCCTTCTCCTTTAATCAATTTCCCAGTATACATCAAATGATAACTGTCATTGATTTTAACGTTATTTCTATTGTGTGTTGTGTATGTAATTGCTAATGAAAGCAGTTTCTGTCTCTTAATATTTCCTCCACTGCTTTCCTCGACTATGTGCAAACCACTCCTGCCATGAGGCATTAGAAGATCCTTGCATCAGGTGGCTGTGAGCGACAGTGGTAACTATAATAGCTAAATTTCCATTATTTACAGTGGAAATTCTGTTCCGCTACTACAGGGAGCACAAAAGTGTTCACTGCACTAGTGATGCCCCCCCCCCTTGACCCATGTTCTATTGTGTTCTAACAGTAACAAAATTGCCCACAAACCCATATCAAACAGTTAGGGTGGTGGCAAACTACGTGAGGCAACTTTGAGGGACGTTGGAAAATCAAAGTGACATTTATGCCATTGCTCCAGCGATTCAAATTTTTGCCTGTGAGAAGGCATTTGGTTAAGATTAATCACTCGTACTAGTGAAAAATCTGTGCCATCACCCTAAAGATGGCCATACACAGGGAGATCTGCTCATCTGGCAATGTCGCCAAACAAGTGGATCTCTCCCCGATATGCCCACACTGAGATGGGCAAAATTGGGCGGATAGGGCCCAACGATCGGATCATAATGCATCTGATATGGGCGGTCAGATTGCGGGACTGCATCAATGCACAAATGGGGCCGCGATCAGACGCGATTTTTTAACTTGCCCAATCAAGATCTGTCTGACTTTAGGCCAGGTATCGATTGGAGAAGCCCGTCGGATGGCCCCACACACTCTGTCTGTCAGCAGCTTTTGTTGGCCTGTGTATGAGGGGATTAAGATAGATTTTGCTAGGGCAATAGGTTGAAGCAGAGTTGGAGGCACAACTACTGTGATACAAACCCACCAATTGTACAGAAAATAAGAGGGTGTAACTATTGAGGAAAAGGACACTGCAACTTCTGGGGTCCAGGAACTACAGGGGGATCACTGAGGCTGCTAGCAGCTGCAATATACTGTATATTCATGAAAAGTGTCTTGTTCCCAAAGTATAGGGGCCCGATGATCTTGATGTGGGGCCCAATAACTAGACAGTAGTAATTTATATAAATAGTAAAAACAATTAATTAATGTGCTAAGTCAGTCAGTTTATTAGGGCAGTACAATTTGCCCCAAGTTAAACCTACCCATCTACCTGTCTTGTCATGCTGCTCTGCTTGTCATCGCTTGATACGTAAATTACATAAGTTTCTGACTTACTTTTGCATATGGTTAGGTTGCATGTTAGGTGATCTGGCTGTGGGGCCCATTAACAAGTTATTTATCAATGGTTGAATTTTAATTTTTTTTTTAATACTTAGAATGAAATTGAATGAACTCACAACTTAAATGGTTTCTAATTTAAGAAAAAACTTCATGGAAAAAACTCAAATCAGCAAGTTCAGGGTTAACAACCCAAAAAAACTGAAATCAGCTGAGTTTTCAGCAGGAATACAAATCAAATTGCTCAAATTGATCAAGTTTTCGGGCAAAACCCGAAAAACTTGAAAAACATCATGAAGGCTATTAACATCTTCAAATGGTTCAAGAAACCTCTGCCATTGACTTATATATAACCTCGACAGGTTTTAAATTGTGTATTTTCGGACTGGAGCTACTACCAGAGTCAGTGAATAATAATTCTCAAAAAATGTAAGTTTTTTTAAACCTGAAAAATTATTTTTTGACTCAAAAATAAACACAACTTGAACCTTAATAAATCTGCCCCTTATATATAATTCAGTAACTAGATTCTAATATAAAAAGATGACATTACTCTGTAATAAGCAGTTCATATAAACAGTTAATAAAATAATTATGTGCTAATAGGGCAGTCAATTCATTGGGGTCAGTGGAATTTAACTCACGGTTGTGGTCTGTGGAGTTTGCCACTGCTTTTCCTGTTAAAGGGGTGGTTCACCTTTGCGTTAACTTTTAGTAATGGCTCATTCTAAGCAACTTTTCAATTGGCCTTTATTATTTTCTTTTTTATAGTTTTTGTATTATAGTGTTGGACAGGCCACTGGTAGGGTTGCCACCTTTTAAATATATTTTTACCGGCAGTGGTGGGGGGGCGGGAAGAAAGGGACGGGCTGTGACGCACAAGGGGCGTGGCTCGCTTTAAAGGACGGAGCTACGACCCAACGTGAGGGGGAAGGTACTTTTTAGTGGGTTGGGGCTTGCCCTAAAGGGGAGGAGCTACGACCCGATGCGGGTGGGGGAAAGGTACATTTTTTTGTGGGATGGGGCAGGCCAGGGGCCTTTAATAGGGGTATTACAGATTTACCAGCAGCTACATTGCCGGTAAATTTGTAATATCGCCCCCAGCCTTGGCCAGTGTTTTACTGGCTAGGCCGGTAGAATACCGGCTGGGTGGCAACTCTAGCCACTGGGATACAAGAAAAACCCCTGTTGGGCCCTGGTTTCAGTGGGCCCTCTTGCTTCTAGCTTCTGGCCTATTTCATGGTCATTCCCTGTTTCTTAATGGGAACAAAAAAAGCTTAATAATGGAAGAATAGTAAATATAGAGACTAGGAGAATAAAGAGGTTGAGCAAGGAGAGGAGAAATAATTGTTTAGAAAGTGGGCACTCAGCCTAAGGTTTTCTGGTGAGCCCATGGCATCCCAGTCTGAGACTGTCTTCTTCTTCTGACCTCATCAAATAAACAAATGCTCTGTAAAGCTACAAATGTATTGTATTCATTGGCCAGTCTCTCATTCAAATCAATGCATGGTTGCTAGGAAATTTGGGCCCTAGTAACCAGATTGCTGAAATTGCAGACTGGAGGCTGCTGAATAAAATGCTAAATAACTCAAAACCCACAAATAATAAAAAACAATTGTAAATTGTTTCAGAATATGACTCTCTATGTCATGCTATAAGTTAATTTAAAGATGAACAGTTTCTCTGCATTGCCATTGCTTGATACGTAACTTACGCAAGCTTCTTTGCAAGTTATGTTAAGTTTCTAGGGAAGTCAGGGTAGTTTTTGAAGAAGTTACGATAACTGTGTAACTTTTAAAGTAACATTCACAATTTGTGTAATGCTTGTGATGCAACCTGGCCCTTTATAGTTAGAATATATTACATGTAAATGTTTTGGAAAACAAGCTAAATGGAAGTTGCCAGTGGTATAACTTTACTCTCCCAGGTGACCCTACAAATACATTTTTGGGACCCCCTCCACAACTCTCCTTGTACCTGTGAACACAGGCAGAAGAAGGTATGTGGGCCTTTACAGGCCACCTGCAGTTGCAGGGTCTGCTGATATGTAGTTACACAAGTGGATGGTGTTGCTTAAATCCTTATCTTCCAGGGGTATAACTAAAACAAAAGCAGACCCTCTAATGCTGGGTGGCCAGAAGTTATAAGATGCAAAGTCAGCACTCAAAATGTTGTGCTTCTATCAGTCATGGACCTAAGGGTAACTAAAGGGAGCAAATAAGTGTTTACTCATAAACCTCATAAGTAATTAAACTTTGATTTTCAGGAGCAACTAAAAGCCCCCATAGACAGGCCAATAAAAGCTGCCAACAGACCGAGTTTGTTGGCAATCTGACCGCCCATATCAGATGCATTATTACTGATCGTTGGGCCCACAAGCGGATCAGCCCGATATCGCCCACCTCAATGTGGGCATATTGGGGAGAGATCTGCACATTTGGCAACATCACCAAATGAGCGGATCTCCCTTGGTATGGCCAGCTTCAGAGCAAACAGTTGACCCAAACATTTCCCTAATTGTCCACCAGGCACCCCCCCCCCCCCCCCCCCGTCACTGCTATAGAAAAATTTGTTATGCCTTTGTCATGTCTGCAAAGAAGACTGCAAATACTTTAATGTCCTCATATTTCTTACAACTTATAACAGCTAGAGCAGGCTGACAGCTATAAATGGCTATAATTTTTATATTACAGGTATGGGATCTGTTATGTGGAATGCTTGCAACCTGGGTCGTAATTTGAAGCATTATGTCTTAAACCTACTAAAACATTTTACCTTATTTATAAATAAAATAAATTGAAAAAGTCGGGTCGGGAAAAAATTCGATAAAATCAAGCAAAAACATGAATCACAGGAATTTTTCGGATTTGACGCCCGAGTTGCTGAATTTTTTATAATTATCACCTGAGGAACCCTGAATTTTTTAGAATATTGGACAAAACGGAGTGCAGATCATGATATCTTCAAATTGTAAGAATTACATCTCCCATTTACTTATGCATGACCTCAACAGGTTTGAGTCAACCTTTTGAGATGGATTTTTTCAGCTTTGGGGTATAATAAATCTTAGAAAAAAATCAATTTGTTTTTCCTCTAAAAATGTTAGTTTTTACCCAAAAACCTTGACTACAATAAAAAAAAAAGTCAAGTCTAGTAAATAACCCCCTAGTGTCAGACTGGGCTCACTCTTACACCTAATAATTGCAGACAGTGCTAAAAAGGAATGGGTGTTATATAGACCTATGGGGGAAATCGCTTGTTTACATAATAACTCTATGAGAAATGCCCTATTTCTGGTTAATGGTTTCCAGACAATATATTCCATGCGTGTACAACATATTACTAATTAACACATATTTATAAAGCATAGACATATTCAACTGCACTTTTATACTCCCTTATAACCCAGTGATCCCCAAACCTGTTGCTCACCAACCCATTGGATGTTGCTCCCAGTGGCCTCAAAGCAGATACTCTGTTTTAAATTCCAGGCTTGGAGGCAAGATTTGGTTGCATAAAACCAGATGTACTGCCAAAAAGACCTCATTTAGAGTGCCAGTTCACATAGGGGCGACCAAAAAGCCAATAAGAGCCCTTATTTGTTTCCCCAGGAACTTTTTCATGCTTATGTTGTTTCCCGGATTCCAAGGGCACCTTCAATATTAAGCACTAGTGAAATGTACAGTATGAACATAAGAGCCTGTGTGCAAGCAAAACAAATGCCTCTTATGCACATAATTAAACACATTTGAATATACAATCTGTTTGAATGGCATTAAGTTTTGTAAGCATATTTAGGAACATTGGCCAAGTCTTTGTAAAACAGATCCAGGTTGTCAAGAATGCCCGGGACCTGGGATTTTCTGGATAATGGATAGTTCCATAATTTGGATCTTTATACCTAAAAGGAGAACTACCCCCCCTAACAAAAGTCCCCATCCACAGCCATCAAATTAGCCCCCTTTCTGCTCCCTCCTCGCAGAGTCTATTTCAATTTACAGTTAATCTCCTCCATACAACTCTCTTGGTTACATATATATTGTCGTAGATTTTCCTTGAAATTTTGACTGAATGACTGATGGATTTCCTAAATCTCTACTCATTTCATGTGTAATGGAGGGCTCTGACCAAAGGATGAACCTTCAAAGGGGTCTCTGGCAAAAAGTTGGAACTTTGAGTAGGGTTTGAATGGAATAACTTTAACAACAACTGCCTTAGACAGGGCCATATGATGATAACATTTGTATTTATACCTGGTAACTTCCACACTCCAAAATGGGTTTTTTTCTGAACTCTTCTACTGGCTGTTGGTGGGTGCTGGGATTTGTCTTTTAACAACAGGTCTGCAGGTTGAAGAAAGTCAACTCTGGTGCACCCTGACGCATGATAATAATTGACAGATTTTGTTATTCCACTTTTAGACAACCTTGGCCTTGAGCATAAATGTCAAACCCAGTGAAAGAAATCAGGGGGAAGAGTTAATAATAATTGCATATTTCATTGAATGTCACTGAAATTGAAATAGACAAAGCTGTTGCTACTATCACAGAGAATTAGTTTCAGGGATTGCAATTTCCTGACATTTAAATAATATGTAAACAGGATTAGTGCTTACTCTACCTCACTATCAAACAGTATTGTGTTCTCCTGGCTAATCCATGTCACAATTATTAAGACTATGATAATATTTTGAGCTTCTGTTCATCTATAACTAACAGAATGCTCCCAGTTTCCCTCTAGGATTAGCTATAGACAAAGCACATGTTTCATACAGATCACTTACACTCATCTTAGTATGTCTTGGTAGGAAAACTATACCCCGCAAATGAATTTTTGAGCAACAGAAAGTTTATATCAAATCAAGTACTGGTATATATATATTTAAGTAAATATTGCCCGTTTACATCTCTTGTCTTGAACCACCATTTCATGATGGCCTGTGTGCTGCCTCAGAGATCACCTGACCAGAAATATTTCAACTCTATCTGTAACAGGAAGAAGTGTTGAAGCAAAGACACAACTCTGTTTGTTAATTGGCTTGTGTGACCTAACTTTATAGTTTGTGTGGTATGTTTGTGTGCACTGTTGGATCCTAGGATCCCAGGAGGCTGTCCTTATTTTTTAAAATGGCAATTTTCTATTTAGGATGAACCAATGGCACATGCTACTAAAAAATTATTATGAAAAATGGTTTATTTACATGAAGCAGGGTTTTTCATATGAGTTGTTTTATGCAATATCTGTTTATAGAGACCTACATTGTTCGGGGGGGGGGGGTATAGTTTTCCTATATGATGTAGATGATGTATGATTAATAATCTGAGACAATTTGCAATTGATTTTCCTTTATTATTATTTATGGTGTTTGCATATTTAGCTTTTTATTTAGCAGCTCTCCAATTTGCAATTTCAGCAATCTGTTTGCTAGAGACACAATTACCCTAGCAACCATGCACTGATTTGATTAAGAGACCATAATATGAGAGAGGGACTAAATAGAAAGACAAGTAATAAAAAGTAGCGATAACAATACATTTGTAGCATTACAGAGTATTTGTTTCTTTAGATGGGGACAGTGACCCCCATTAGAAAGCTGGAAAGAGTCAGAAGTAAGTGTCACATAATAAACTAAAACATAAATAATCAAGACCAGTTGAAAAGTTTCTTAGAATTAACCATTGTATTACATACAGTACTTAAAGTTAACTTAAAGGTGAACCACCACTTTTAGGCCCTCGCCTGAATTAGGTAAATGCAGGAGAATAATATCATTACCATACTTTATACCAGTCTTGATGGCAAAATTATTACATACACTGTAATTCCAAAATAGAGCAATGTGCAAAATTCAGATACAAATCGCTAGAATTCCAGTGCAATTGTGGGTGCATCCTCTGTCCACTGCAACTTGCTTACAATGCACCAGTGTGGACTTTGTATGCATTAAAAACATTAGTACAGAATGGAGACAAGGCTGCTGTATGTTACAGACCTCCAGAAACCCTTCACCTAATTATGTTGCAAAAAGAAAGGTCACAGGCCGAGTTTCAAACATTGTCCTCTTGGTTAGGGCAATAGCCTGGGTCCCGCTACTGCCCACACACTTACTACTCCTCTATTTTCTATAGCCAGGGCATGATCTTATCAGTTTATTTAAAACAGTTCAGTCTTTTGCGGCAGGAGATGAGCTTTCAGTATAAATAAACGTAGGCTGTGCATACAAGTGGTTAATTATTGCTTGCTTGGCACTGCCCTCAGTCTGTTATCAGAAACTAGTTTCTCCATATTACACAGCACTACCCATTTTGGCCAGGGACAACAGTATTTCTTTATACAGAACTGCCTTGTTTGCACACTTCTAAAACTAATATTCAACTGAATATACAGTATTCATTTTAATAGATTATAACGCTCTTATATCTCTCTTATATTGTCTGCTGATACTGCTTAGGCCAAAGTGTTAGACTTTATGATTGATATCTCATCAAGGCATGGTCAAATATCACCCAGGAAGGTTGAATGTGGTTCTGTACTGATATGTCTGCATGGGCCACTTGCATTTGAATGACAAATTCTGTTAAACAAAAACTAGATTGGTAGGCTTGCTTAACTAGTGAATCTACTCATGTATGGTAAGGCTTTGGGGTACCTCTGTCTACTGAATTGTCTTTTATAAATACAAATGGGAGTACAGAATGCCTTTAGTTTAAAGGGTGGGTCACCTTTAAGTTAACTTTTAAAATGGTATAATATTGCATATTCTAAGCAACTTTTCAGTTTGCCTTCATTTTTCTTTTTTTTTTTATAGTTTTTTAATTACTTGCCTTCTTCTTCTGACCATTTTCTCTTTTCAAATGTGGTCACGGATACCCATCTAAAAATCGATTTCCGAAATCGCCTCTGTAATGCTCTGTAAGGTTAGAAATTCCCCACTATTATGGTTTTTTTGTTACTCATCTTTCTATTCAAGCCCCCCTCCTATTCTTATGCCAGGCTGTTATTCATATCAATGCATGGTTACTGGGTAATTTGAAACCAGATTGCTGAAATTGCAAATTGGAGAACAGCTGAATACAAAGCTAAATAACTTAAAAAACCACAAATTACCCTAGCAACCATGCATTTATCTGTATAAGACATTAGAATATGAATTGGAGAGAATATTGATTTCGGAAATCAAAGCGCCACCAGTGTATTAGCGCAGGCGATTCTTCATTCAAGCAGATGGAAGGCAGGAAGAAGGCAGTTCAACTAAATATCCCCAAATCTCCCAGTCTGCCCCAATCTTAACAATAAAGGCGTAACCTTACATACCATTTGTTTTCAGATGGGGTCAGTAACCCTCATTTGAAAGCTGGAAAGAGTCACAAGAAAAAGGCAAATAATTAAAAAACTATAACAAATAAATAATGATGGCCAGTTGAAAAACTGATAAAAGTTGGCCATTCTATAACAAAGCAAAAGGTGGGAAGACGACTAATCGCCGGACATTGCCTCAAGAGGCAATTTTCAGCGCCCTAAGAAAACACAGCGCCGCGTGTGAATAGGCGCAGGCGACTTTACATTCTAGCGGGTGCGAGACATGGGTAAGCAATTCGGGGAGATTAGTCGCCCCAAAGAAGCGGCGATAAGTCGCCTGGCGACTAATTTTCCTGAATCTTCCCATGTGGTCTAGCCCTAAAGGGTATTTTGCTAATATATGATAATGTTGATCTAGTAGAGGATTTTTTTAATAATTTGCTTCATTAAAAGACATAATGAGAATTTTGAACAGGTGTTAAAGCAACATCAATAGTGCTCTGAAAGATACAGATCTGATATCGTGTCCACCTATGCTACTTCATGTATTGCTTTGATTATTAGACCAGAGATACATGGGCATGCAGGGGGAGATATAAATACTTTAGGGCAATGCATTAGACCCATAGGCCTCCAGTGAGGAAATAGTGTGCTAAAACATTAAATAAATTAGAGTAGGAATTCCACATTGGTTTTAAAATACATAAACTGGATTTTCCAAATCTGTAACAGGCTAGTTTGGGATGCATGTATAAATGATTTCTGTACCTGCCCCCACACAGTTTAAGGTAAATAAATGAGCAAAATTTAAATTGCTTTTTAAACACCCTGTAGTGTTTAACCATAATGAATGTGACTGTCACTTATTTAACTTTGTAAAGGTTTGGCAGCTTGGAGAATGGAGTTTTTTTAATTAGAGCAGTGTCAGGTTTGTGTACCATAAATATGTATGTACAGTGTGCAAAATACCAGACGTTGCACAAGCAGAATATACAGACCTTGTTATATAGGATTCATTTAAAGGAGACCAACTGCTAGGCTGAACAAAGGATCTGTGTTAAAGATCATATTATAAAGATTTACTTTGCTGTAAGTAACAAGCTTTGAATAAAACACTACCCACTGTGATAATCCAGTACTCCGGAATACTTAAAGGAACAGTAACACAAAAAAAGAAAGTATTTTAAAGGAATGACAATAAAATGCACCGTTGCTCTGCGCTGGTAAATCTGGTGTGTTTGCTTCAGAGACTATTAGTTTATATAAACAAGCATCTGTGTAGCCATGGGGGGCAGCTACTCAAGCACAGTTACATAGTTACATAGTTAAATTGGGTTGAAAAAAGACATCAAGTTCAACCCCTCCAAATTAAAACCCAGCATCCACACACACATCTCCACCCTTTCACAAAAACCATATATGCCCATAGCTATACTAACTGTAGAGTTTAGTATCAAAATA
>CM044435.1:12388083-12479836 GCA_024363595.1 Xenopus borealis | reverse complement strand
TGGGTGGGAAATTTGGATCAATAACATGCTTACGGTTGGGCGTGAGATACCAAATGAAACATCACTTTATAGGCTGTTGCCTTAACCCCTACATTGACTCTAAGTCCATTTTAGGGCCACTCAGATCTCCAGTTGTGCTGGAGAGATTTTTGCATTCTGACCTCATTTTGTTGGAATAAGTACTTGTAACAGTCTTTTTTGTGTTCTATCCAATTAGACCACAGTTATATGAACATTTGAGCATATTGTTCTTATTTTAACTCTGTGGCTGTGGCATTTTAATTTAATTTGCAAGGAGGAGGACTTTTAATGTCAGAGATATTACCTGTGCCTCAACCAACATCAGGAAGGCAGCAGGAGCTTATGGAGATTAATGTGTGAATAAGAGATTGGTATAGGGAGGAGAGGTTTGGGTTTCTGGGGAGCTGGGCTGATTTTTCAATCGGCTATGAGCTCTTTGCCAGGGACAGGTTGCATCTTAATGATGATGGTGGTGAATCTGCTTCGAGGAAGAGAATGGCTAGAAGGAGATTTTAAACAGGGTAAGCTGGAGGTACTGGTGCTGGAGCACAAATATGATATAATTAGTATTTCTGAAACATGGATAAATGAGTCACATGACTGGAGGCTATACTTTGTTTAGGAGGGACAGTAGCTTAAGAAATGGAGAAGGGGTATGTCTGTTTGAATGTCTGTTTGTTAAAGGAACAGTAACATCACAAAATGAAAGTGTTTTAATGGAATGACAATGTAATGTACTGTTGCCCTGCACTGGTAAAACAGGTGTGTTTGCTTTATATATTTATATAAACAAGCTGCTGTGTAGCCATGGGGGCAGCCATTCAAGCACAGGATACATAATAAATAACAGATAAGCTTTATGGAATCATACTAACTAGATGCTACTGTGCATATCTTCTATCTGCTGTATAACCTGCTTCTTTTTTTTCTCCTTTTTCAACCTTGAATGGTTGTATAGTAGTGTTTCTGAAGCAAACACACCAGTTGTCCCAGTATTACTTTAAAACACTTTCACTTTCCATTCAGCACTTCCTAGATGTCACCGCACTCCAACCATTCTCTTCATTGTTTAATTGTGTAGCAAGTGCATGGGGTTGGACATTGGGTCCCCCATTCTGGTTAAATTTAACTTTGCTTTGCTAACATGATAAAATAGGATTTTGAAACATTTTTTTGGGTGACAGGTCCCATTTAATGGGCACTAGGCATATTCATAATGGAGAAGGAGCTTGGATTCCTTATAATAATAATAATTATAATATAATAATAAACTTAAATGTAGCAAGCAATGCCAGTCAGCAGCTACATGAGCTAGCAAGTTTTTGAGCTGTATTAAAAAAGGTATAGATTTGGAGGAGGGGATTATTCTTCCGCTTTACAAAGCGCTGTAAAGGCCTCACCAAGAATATTCTATGTAGTTTTGGTTTCCAATGCTCATAAACGATATAACTGAATTGGAAAAAGTCCAGAGAAGAGCGACTAAGGTGGTAAGGCTAGGACCAGACAATGTATTACATTGTGGATCCTCCACAGACATTCTTATGCCAGCTTAAATAGGAAGGACAAGTTGCAGGAACTATGATGATTTCCTTCCCTAAGGTAGCAAACGCTGTGGGTGGAGAAATGACTCATGCATTGTACAAGAAACAATTATTCAATGATGCAATATCATTCATGGAGTACCTAATTTGTATTTCTTTCGACATTTTCTAAAACTGGCCAAGGTATGTGGTGGCTTGAATATACTGCCTTGCCAATCATAACAAGAGAAAACATCTCTGCCAGTAATTTAAAAATGCAAATATTCTGCTTCAAGCACTTTTTGCAAGTTATTGGATCTGTTCTTGCTTGAACTGAATGACAACCAACTTCACTTGGAAAGGTTCACCACCTGGGAGAAAACTGGAAGAGTTGAACAATTAGGGGACAGCAAATTTCATTTTTTTTGGGGGCGGGGTTCCCCAAATTTGTGCAATTTTCCAGTAAATGATTGTGAGAAATAAAAAAGGTCTATTACTCTATAGCAGTGATCCCCAACCAGTAGATAGCAGTGATCCCCAACCAGTAGCTCGAGAGCGACATGTTGCTTACCAAGCCCTTGGTTGTTGCTCCCAGTGGCAACAAAGCAGGTGATTATTTTTGAATTCTAGGCTTGTAGACAAGTTTTGTTTGCATAAAAACCAGGTGTACTGTGAAATAGAACTTCCTGTAGTCTGCCAGTCCACATGGGGGCCACCAAATAGAAAATTATATTTATTTGGCACCCCAGGAAGTTTTTGCATGCCTGTCTTGCTCTCCAACTGTTTTTATTTTTAAATGTGGCTCACGAGAAAAAAAGGTTGGGGGGCCCTGCTCTATAGACTCCCTTTTAAACAATAACATCAAGATATTCAGGATTATAGTAATGAGTTTATTTGTAATTGCTCTTTAAAATATATAAAACATGTAAATATGTGAGTTTACATTTCCTCTGGCCTCTTATTCCTTCACTGCATAAAATCATAAGCACTTTTAAAGGACAAGGACATTTAAACTAAACTAGGATAGAAATGTTGTACATTATGTTTTGTGCTTCTGTACCAGCCCAAGGCAACCACAGCCCTTTAGCAGTAAAGATCTGTGGCTCTGAGGATGTCCCAGTAGCTCCCCATCTTCTTTTCTGCTGAATCACTGATTCACATGCTCTGTGCTGCTGTCACTTACTGACTCAAAATATACAGTACACATAGAATAGAAATATTCACAATACAAAACTGATTAGTAATTAATATGGATAATTCCTACATGGCAGCACATAAACCACTGAAACTAGCATCAGTATTTAATAATCAGCCCTTAATTTAATAATCAGCATTAGTGTCGCAGACACTTTCCAAGATGGTGACCCCCTGTGATGTGATGTGGCATTTTTAGCCCTATTAATTTTTAGGGTTTAGTTCTCCTTTAAATATTGACTGGTAACAGATTAAAATACAACTTTTGAAATACAAATTACAAGTTGGAATTACTACTACTCTATTTTCCACACTGTTTAACAATGGAGTTGCAAAAATAAAATTGTGCTCATAAGTTTTCATACCCTGGCAGAATTTATGATTTCTTAATCATTTTTCAGAGAATATGAATAACACAAAAACTTTTCTTTCACTCACTGTTAGTGGTTGGCAACTGTTTTTACTCTTTTTAAATCATAATCACTACACAAACTACTCAACTGACCTTGATCAAAAGTTTACATACCCGGGTGATTTGGCCTGATAACATGCACACAACTTGACACAAAAGGAGGGTCAATGGCTTTGTTAAGGGTATTACAAATTACCGGCAACTACATTTGCTGGTAAATTTGTAATACCGGCCCGGGCCCTGGCAGGTGTTTTACCAGATAGGCCGGTAAAATACTGCCCAGGTGGCAACCCTAGTCCCTACCCCATTGGAATATAGAATCTAAAGCTCCTATTGCATTAATAAACACTAAGGTATATCCAAGGAATCCTAACATACAGGCTAAATAGGTGAAATTATATATGTTGGAGGACACATGAGCACATGCATCCAAGATGGCCACGTAATGGGTAAGCTCCAAGCTTAGACTCCAAACAATCCCCATCATTAGGTTCCATGATCTACTTTTTAAATACATCAGGGATTCCCACTAGAGGCTGGCACTTTGCTTATCATGGGAAAGCAAAGCAACCCACAGCATTTCAAGTACACAGAGGCCCAACCAGTCCCCCACCAGCCTACTCCACAGTAACTGTCTATGGCATCCAACAGCAGCCCCTCTGGCATTTGCCAGAACTAGCAGATTGCCAGTCCGGGCCTGGCATAAAGACTCCATGGACCGTTAAAATGTGAAGAAGACCTTCACTCATGTTAATGATCAGGGCCTACAGATCGATACTCAGTTAACAGTGGATGTCCTGGACAAAACTCTTGCATCTTCATGACAAGCTTAAAGGAGAACTAGAAGTAGGCTAGAAATGTTGTATATTATGTTTTGGGCTTCTGTTCAAGCCCAAGGCAACCACAGCCCTTTAGCTATAAAGATCTGTGTCTCCAAAGAAGCCTCATTTGCTCCCCACCTTCTTTTCTGCTGATTCACTGCACATGTTCTGTGCTGCTGTCACTTACTGAGCTTAGGGACTGACTCAAAATATACAATACACATAGAATAGAAATGTTGTAATATAAGTATGATTAGTAATTAATACAGATAATTACTACATGACAGCACAGAAACCAGTGCAACTAGCATGATAATTGTATAATCTGCCCTCTGGCATCATCTTAAACTACAGGCCAACTTAATTTTCTGCTTGATAATTTGTGGCAACCCCTAAGCTTAGCTTCTCAACAGCTGCTCAGAGCCCACTGAGCATGTGAGTGTCATAGACACTTTCCAAGATGGAGACCCCCTGTGACAGGTTTGGATCATTGCTGCTATCGAGAAGCTGAAACTTTAGGCTGGTGCAATAAGTTCATTCTATAAAAGATGGCATTTTTGCCATATTTATTTTTAGGTTTTCGTTCTTCTGTATCTTTCTGGTGAAAACAAAAGAAATGGAAAAAGTGTTTAAATGTGAACACTGCTCTTTATACTCAATACAGCAAACGAATGCTTTAGTTCGTGGACTGTTGCCTCACCCTTCATACTTTCATCTGAAAATTGTGCCTCACTTCGGCTACCTTGGACAACTAAAAACTCAACACTGCTCTTCTTTCACTTACAGGTAATTTTTTCCATTCATGTGCTGTGCCTTTCCTGTCTCTCACAATGCATCCCAGTTTAAATTCTGTTCTGCTAGATTTACTTGGAAGTTTTTCCATTCATGTATTGTGCCTCTCCTGTGTCTCACTCTGTAGCCTCATTTTAATCCGGCTCTGCTAGATTTACTGTGCAATTTTTCCATGTATATGCTGTGCTTCTGTGCCTCACTCTGCAGTCCCATTTTAATCCTGCTCTGCTAAATTTACTATGTAATTTTTCCATTAATGTGTTGTGCCTCTCATGTGCCTCACTGTGCAGCCCCATTTAAATTCTTCTCTGCTAAATGATGTTTCCATTAATTTTCTTTTAATTTCTATATCCTGGGTTTTATTCTGACCCTGTCTGCCCCAAACTGAACATTCTTGCCTTCTCAGGTGTGAAGTAAATCTGCATGATATGTCACTCCCTCCTACCTATCTAGTCTCATTCATTAAAGGACCAGTAACATCAAAAAATGAAATTGTTTTAAAGAAATAAAAATATAATGCATTGTTGCCCTGCACTGGTAAAACTGTGTTTGCGTAAGAAGCACTACTATTGTTTATATAAATAAGCTGCTGTGTAGCCATGGGGGCAGCCATTCAAAGGAGAAAAGGCTCAAGTTACACAGCAGATAGCAGTTAAGCTCTGTAGAACTTAATGCTATCTGTTATCCATTACTTATCCTATGCCATATAGCCGTTTTTCAATTTCCGCCATAGCAGCTTGTTTATATGAACTGTAGTAGTGTTTCTGAAGCAAACAGATCACAGTGCAACACTACATGATATATTCTTTACTTTAAATCACTTTTATTTTTTGGTGTTACTGTTCCTTTAAATTGAGAGACACTTTGGAGACTGCTTGCAGGGAGGTAGGCTTATAATTTGATTAATTAAAGTATGAGGCTTTAAAGGGGTTGTTCACCTTCCAAACACGTTTTTCAGTTAAAATGTTTTGAGATCCTTCCCCAGAAATAAAGACTTTTTTTCAATTACTTTCCTTTATTTCTTTCTTACAATTTCTACAAAATCTAAGTTTAAAGTTGAATGTTCCTGTCTGGTTGAGTCTGACATCTCAGTAATTCAGGTGCAGACTCAAACTGTTACTGTTTTGCAACATTTAGTTGATACATTTCTCAGCAGCATCTCTGGAGTATTAGCAATTATTGTATCAATTCCAACAGCTGCCTTTAATGAAACTCAGGGATTCTGCTGAGCAGGGACAAAGATAAGAAATGTATTAACTAAATTTATCAATTTAGAACAATTTACAGGGTCAGCAACCCCCCCCCTCCAAGCTGCTTTAGAAGGTGAAGGATGTTAACTCTAATTGCTGAAATAACCTTTTCCTGACTTTTATCTGGACTGCAACCTGTATCTATCACCTATTGACTTTATTAACATTTTAAAATATATTTATATAGCACCAACTTACACTTAAACATTACAAAAACAGTCACACATAGAAAATAGAAAGTAATTGGAAAAAGTATTTATTTCTGGTGAACTATCTGAAAACAACTAGGTGAACAACCCCTTTTAAGGCTGGGGACAGACAGGGAGATTCGGGGAGATTCTGTCGCCTGGCGTTTTTTAGCAGGCGACAATCTGCCCGAATTACCTTCTCCCTGTCTGTCCCTACCCTAAGCATGGACTTAGAACTGGATTTTTTTTTTTGTCTCTATAAAGCCGACTCTCAATCTGGAAATATGCCAAGAAATAATTTAACCTGATTCAGAAACCTTATAGACTGGCCCAAATTTTCGTTTACCCAAATTTTCCCTCAGGTGTACCCAAAGCATTTGTTGCACAATGGCAGAGGATAGACTTTTACACCCCACTAACTCGTAAAATGTACACATTTCAATACCTCCAGAAAATCTTTGGCTTTGTGTCCAAATGAGACACTTGATTTGGAAGTAACAGGTTCCCAACTACCTTCAGAGAACCCACCACTTGACATGCAGGAAAGGCCTCATTTCAGATATCTATGGCTTATTAAAGGGATACTATCATGGGAAAAATGTTTTTTTTTTCAAAATGCATCAGTTAATAGTGCTGTTCCAGCAGAATTTCGCATTGAAATCCATTTCTCAAAAGAGCAAACAGATTTTTTTATATTTCATTTTGAAATCTGACATGGGGCTAGACATATTGTCAATTTCCCAGCTGTCCTAAGTCCCAAACTCTGATAAACTTCAGTCACTCTTTACTGCTGTACTGCAAGCTGGAGTGATATCACCACCCAGCAGCCTAACAACAGAACAATGGGAAGGTAACCAGATAACAGCTCTCTAACACAAGATAACAGCTGCCTGGTAGATTTAAGAACAGCACTCAATAGTAAAAACCCATGTCCCACTGCATTCCATTCAGTTACATTGAGAAGGAAAAACAACAGCCTGCCAGAAAACAGTTCCCTCCTGTGCTGGCACAATTCACATGACATGGGGCAGCTGGGAAAATCACAAAACATCTAGCCCCAAAACTGAATATAAAAAAAATCTGTTTGCTCTTTTGAGAAATGGATTTCAGCGCAGAAGTCTACTGGAGCAGCAATATTAACTAATGCGTTTTGAAAAAACAAGTTTTCCCATGACAGTATCCCTTTAAATGCTTGCCCAGAAGCTCTTCATCTTTGATAAAATGGGAACAATTTCTGGGAAGAGAACTATCCCTTTCAGGATTCATCCCACTATGGGACAAATGCAGAAAGGCCTCAACATATGTTGCTCATAAGAAAACAAGTTTTAAATTACTCACACAACAGTATATGATGACTACCAGGCTAACCAAGCACCCCTCTTACATGTTGGAGACAGCAAACCTGAAACTTACAGCCAGGCCTGGACTGGCAATATGTGGGTTCTGGCAAATGCCAGAGGGGCTGCTATAAGGTGCCATAGTTAATCAGTATTTAGTGGGCTGTTTAGGCCTCTGTGTGGGCTAATTGGGCCTCTGTGTACCTGAAATGCCAGGGCCTATTTTAATTCTCAGTCTGGACCTGCTTACAACTGCCTGCCAAACGCCCAAAAGAACACAACTGGAAGTTAGAGCCTCCAACCTTGACAGAAATCAAATCTGCAATTCAGGACAACTGACTCATGGAATTCCAAGTTACTTTAGGCTAGGGCCATACAGAGCTGAAATCAGCCAGCTGAAATATGCAGGCAGATTTCACCTAGAGCGAGCAGTAGCCTGCTGCTTCGTTTTCATCCGGAACAATTGTGCTCTGGTAGATTTTGGAGTAAAACAATGATTATAAATATGAACTGAAGGAGGCTTCTTCCCGCAGTAGGAGCTGAAATAGGCCTGAGTATTTCAGCAGGCGGATTTCAGCCCTGTGTGGCCCAAGCCTTGCACAGCTACGGCCACGCAGATTAGTTAGAACTAATCATCCATTCAGATTATTAGTTACCAAATGGAGAACTCTTCGCTAGGGCCAGATGAGCCAAAATCAGCCCCTACAGCAAGAAGTATCCTCCTTCATCATTCGCATCCTGAACCGATGTGTCAGCTCAGACACAAAAGTTACGGGCACAAATGAAGAGGTGGATACCACTCACAGTGGGGGCTGAAATCTGCCTGCAGGTCTTGAAGCATACAGGTTTTTTTTTCTTCCCCAGACCAGTATCCTCTCTGGTAAGACAACTTATTTCTGAGACTATATACTACCTATTTATAGTTTACAACAGTTAACCTTACATGCTACTGCCTACAACCCCCAGGCTTGCAGTTTTATTCCCTATTTACATGGTCTTACATTTTTGCCTTTCATCCTATGTTTTTCTTCCATTTCTTCATGTGATAAAAATCACTAGACATTTCAATTGACTGTTTCCTACTGCTTATATACTCTTGTGCAAACTTTTCATTATATACAATACAAACAACCATTTCAGACTATTTTATATTTATCATGTCATTCCAATTGCTAAAACTTTAGAGATAAAAAAAATATATATTTTAATTTAGTTCACATGCCCTTAGAAAACCATCAACCAGTGCTAGTCTTGGACTGGGCTCATCAACTCAGGGGAAAAAAACATAATAAAATGAAGCACTGTGACCTCCATAGGTTCTCTAGTTCTACTTATATACACATGGTTGGCTGCTAACAAACAAACTGATTAAGCCAGCTAACTTACATGGATTTATATGTATGCATACAGACTCATGAAAGTGTGAGTTCTATTTTATGCACTCACTGTGCTACAGCCATTGCTGCCAGTGGAGGCCCATGGGCAATGTACAAACTCAGGACTACCTTTCATCATACTTTTTAAACATTGAAACATTTCCTCTACCCCCCCCCCCCCAAGCTGGAGCAGCTGTGTGTTTTGTGACATTTACACAAGATTTTTTTTTACACCATGCAGACTCTTCAAATCTCAGTTTAGCCATTTGGCCCACAACTGACTGTTCAAATAACCTAAACATTAGATCCTGTATGACCAGATGTTTAAATAATTTACTTAGCAGTGTAATACAAAGACTGATTGACAGGTATTGGGTATATATAACATTAGCATGTATCGGTTTGTTTGTTAATTTATTTGTAACTGTTTTCAGAACCAGGGATGCATAGTTTACCTGTAACTAAAGTAAAAGAATGTGCCTCCAGATTATGCATAGTTTACATTCTGCTATGCTCCTTTGGGCAGGATTTAGTGTGAAACATCCGCAGTCAATTTTGATGTAGGATGTATTCCTGAAAAGAAAAAGGATAGTTGTTATTTGATGTTGAGGTCATAAATTTCAGTAAAGTCAGTATGGATGCTTTATTCTGGAATGACCACCTATAAAAGCCACTAATCCCACCACTGCCTCTTAACTTTCTCAACCGAAATTATATTGTCTGCTTCTTCTCAAGACAATGAGTTACGCATTTGAATACCAGGCTTCGGAGAGCGAGTACTTATGAATACATTGGGGAATGGAAGGTTACTAATGGCTCTATAACCTAGCCTTCTTTATGCACAATTCCTTGCTCTTCCTGCCTAGTCACGGTTACTCAAGCACAAACCATTCACTTAATAGCCTCAAGCAAGGGCTTTCATGAACTATAACTACAACTCTTCTGATGTTAAAGAGCAGCAAGTCAACCCCAAAATAAAAATCTGCCTAATAAAATAATATAGAATTCTAAGCAATTCTCTAATATACATTTTCAGTGCTTTTTATTTGTAAAAACAATTGCTATTGAAAGCAGCATTTGCCTAACTCCTACTTGTTACTTTTTAAATAATGTTGCAAACAGTGTTGGACTGGCCCGCAGGGATACCAGGAAATCTCCCGGTGGGCCCAGGTGTCAGTGGGCCCTCTTGCTTCTAACAGTTTGGCCTATTTCATGTTCATTCCCTATTTCTTTATGTAGAAAAAGAGGCTTAATAATGGAAGAAGAGTATAGTAAGTAGATCTAAAAGAATAGGAGAATAAAAAGGTTAAGTGAGGAAAGAAGGAGTAATAGTTTGGAAAGTTGGGCCCCTGGTCTAAGGTATTCTGGTGGGCCCCTGGCATCCCAGTCCGACACTGGTTGCAAATACCTTAATTCCCCAGCAAAGATAGGTCTGTAAATCGGCTTGTCTTACATTGTATCAACAGTTTGAATCGTCAAGACAGAGAATAGACGGGGACAAACACTGCTTTCAATAGCAATAAATATACAAATAACTTAAAATCAGCGCCGGACCTGACTGACCAAGAGCCCTAGGCAACCTGGCCAGTCTCAGCACCCGATAGGCGTGTGCTCCAAAAAGGGACGCTCGTACGTCCTTTTTATCCGTGCACCTTTTAATGCATGTGCGCACATTCCTTTTTGGCGCACACTCCTGCAGCGGGGGTAGGCGACAGAGATGGTGGGTGCCTGGTGCCCCCCAGCTTTGCACCCTAGGCACGTGCCTACTCTACCCCTTGGCCCAGCCCTGCTTAAAATCCATAGATGTATGTATCGTGCAAAGTTGCTTAGAATTATTTTTCTTTTATTAGGCAAACAATATATTTTTGCTGCTGACATTGCCCACACAGGTGATGAATCCTGAAAGGAACTTGCTACACAGAATGCAAAGATGGACTGACCTACCAAATTACCTGAAGATCTACCAATAATCAACAAACAGTGTTTTTAACCCTTTCCGATCGACTTTCGACTGGATATCGACCGGGGAAGCCTGTCAGAAGACCCCCACACACCGACTCGGTCGGCCAGTGTATGGCCAGCTTAAGCAAAGCACATAGTGGGCCTCAGCCTAGGAGAATTATTTCACCCATGGACCCATATAAAAGCCTATGCCAGTATCTATCTAATATTGTTATAAAAAGGAATCAGGTTGTTTGGTGGGTCCCAGAAGGTCTGAACTGGGAGTCAAAATAGGCCCTGGCATGTCAATTAAAGAGAGGCCCAAACAGCCCCCCACCAGCCCACTAAATGGTGGTTTTCTATGGGACCTTACAGAAGCCCCTCTGGCAGGTCTGAACTGAGAATCAAAATAGGTCATGGCATTTCAGGTACACAGAGGCCAAATGATCCCCCACCAGCCCACTAAATACTGACTTTCTATGGCACCCACAGATTGCCAGTCTGGGCCTGGGTCCCAGTGTGGGTTCTGGCAAATGCCAAATGGGCTGCTATAAGATGCCATAGAAAGTCACTATTTAGTGGGCTGGTGGGTATTGTTTGGGCCTCTGTGTGGGCTGATTGGGCCTCTATGAAACCCGAAATGGCAGGGCCTATTTTGATTCTCAGTCCGGACCTGACCCAAGCCATATTTGGTACAAAGTAGTTTTTAGGAAGGACATTGAGACCTGGTGACATCATTAATAGCTTCCCTGATGTAATAAAAAAATCATTTTAACATGCTTTCCCAATTAACTATGCAGTGCTTCCATTTCTCATCTGCCCATCTGTACAGAATTGGTCACATTTGAAGCTGAGATGTCATTTTTCACCCCTGAATATAATTAGCAGAAAACTTCCTGCAGCCTTTGCCAGCAGCTGTCTCTGTGGTGACTCTTTTGGTCGTATATGGTATTTGACCCCTGCTGACTGTCATTAGGGTTGCCACCTGATAAATATATAGGAAGTAAGGTATTTTTTTTTTCAAGAAAATGTGGCAACTCTACTACAAAATAGTATTACTGTGTGCCTGGTGCAATGCACCTCAAGTCTGTCTGTCCAAACTGCAACCCTAAAAGTGTTGATTTTTAACCATAACGCCCAACATCCTCCACACAGTGTTGCAGATTTACAACCACTACAGGGGTGCAGGTTGAGAACCATAAAAACAACTAAACATGTCAGATATTTATAGATTATGGGGCGTAACTACAGAGGAAGCAGACCCTGCGACTGCAGGGGGGGCCCAGGAGGTATAGGGGCCCTATGCGGCCCTAATTCATGTAGATTGGTAAAACAGGTCAACAGCTAGACAGTTTGGGGGCCTGAAAAATAGTTTGCTGTGGGGCCCACTAATATCTAGTTACTCCACTGTATATAGATTCACCCCCAACAGACCCAATATTCTAACAGCCCAGAGCAAATTCCTTCTGTGATCTATCCAATAAAACAAGTATCCCTAGGCAAAGTGAATTCTAATTTCTGGAAGTTATAGTTCCATACCAGGAGCATGTGACAATCAGCCAAACGCTGTCACACCCACAGCGCTCACGACACAGACCGTGCACGTCCATTCCATCCGCCCCACCAGAAGGGGGGCGAGCACGTAGTGCGTGCCTCAGAGCGCGTCCCCGTCCTGCCCCATCGCGTGGTCTGCTTTGGCTTCCATATTGCAGCAGTGTATCTCTGGGAGGCCGCCCGGTGACCGAATCATCACAGTAGCAAATCCTTATTTGGCTCTTCCCGATTGTTCGTCCCTTGCTCTGCACACTAGTTGTTAGTGGGAGCCCCCGCCCCGGTGCCTTGCAGTCCCGTCCCCTGACGGGGAGGTTGAGAGGGGAACGGGACATGGCGGCTCAGGTGGAGGCTCCGCTGCTACCCGCGAACCCGTTGCCGCCGCCCCTACAGCAGCCGCCTGAGGAGGTGATAGACGAGAGGCGGCTGGAGGGAGGGAAGCAGCGAAAAGAGGCGAAAGAAGACTGCGGCAGCGGAGGCGAGGAAGTGCCGCTTCGTAAGGAGTTTGTAGAGGCTCCCCCACCCAAGGTGAACCCCTGGATGAAGGCTGGCGGGAGTACAGTTAATGGGCAGCTACCCGCAGGTGAGTCATTAGCAACTTCCAACAAGCTCCGGGGGGTGTTCGATGCTGTATTTGCCATATCACCCAATGGAATAAACCTGGCGCTTCCCGCGTAGTCATCCCTTATTCACTAGTCCCCCCACAAAAGTGATCCCCCCATATCTGTGCTATTGGGTGTGTCTGCCAATGATTACTTGTGTGTTGCTCTGCCTGCTGCGGGACTATATTGGGAACAACCACTTGCTTTGGGGGGAGGAGGGGGGGTGGTATGGTGACTGCTTCATGCACTTACATATTTTAGGAATCCGTGTGCTAGCTCCTGGTTAACCCGTATTATTTTACTGGGAGCAACCACTTTGGGGTGGGTGGTGGCTGCTGGTCAACTCGTAGTTAGATTTGCTAGGAGTTAATATGGTGGCTGCTGTTACTTCATGCGGATCCCTGTGCTCAGAGTTTGCCCCATGCGGATTCCTACAGTGGCAGCTAATGAGTCATGGTGATAGGGTAAACCCTTGCGTTGTCTCTTCCTTTCAATTACTGTGTGTATTATACTCGTTACCCAGACAGAGCACTGTGGAGACTTATAGTTGTACATGATCACCCATGTGCTGCCTGGCTATTCTCGTTTTATTTTAATTGCTTTATTTAGGGGTGAGTTTTGGTATTGGGCTGGAGATCTCTCTGCTTGTGATCACTGGGGCGGTGGAGGTGGTGGGGTTAACTTGTTATACAATTCTGTCTGTTCTAGAGCAATTTGGTGGCTGCTTGCCATATTATGGTGGTTTTCAGACGTTTCCAGTTGAAGATCCATTTGCGTGACATTTGTCCAGGTCCCTTTTTAGCTCATTGCAGGCTATGTAGGAAAATGTTAGCAATAAAGCCACAGTAACAAATATATAGGCTAGAATATAGATCTACACCCCCAAGTTTACCTTTAAGCAGGCTTTTAGGTGCATCAGTGGAGTAGATAGGCTAATACCCAAATCTTAAACCCACTTGTCACTGCTTCAATCCACCCCAATGTTGCCACAGCCAGATTTTTAGGAGAAGCTTTGCCATGTCCTGGTTGTGACATTGGCCTTTAGTTTTGGACAGAGGAGCCTGGGGCATTTTGCTGTTGGCCTGGGGCATTTCGCTGTTGGCCTGGGGCATTTCGCTGTTGGCCTGGGGCATTTCGCTGTTGGCCTGGGGCATTTCGCTGTTGGCCTGGGGCATTTCGCTGTTGGCCTGGGGCATTTCGCTGTTGGCCTGGGGCATTTCGCTGTTGGCCTGGGGCATTTCGCTGTTGGCCTGGGGCATTTCGCTGTTGGCCTGTATAAGGAGAGTGCATGGGAATGAATGGAGTTGGCAAAGAATATGCAGAATGGGGTGGTGAGAGCAGGGAGAGTCTGTAATGTGAGAGCAGGGCTACAGGCTGGGAGTGGTGTCTGCTGCAGGCCAGTGGGCGAGGGTGCTACCACAAAGAGTCTGGGTGCCGGATACCGATTGGGACTTGGGTGACAAGGACACGAATGCAGCTGTTATGGGGGTGCTTGTAAGGTCACCTGCATGCTCCCCTTCCAGTCTTGTGACATGGCTGAGATGGGGGCGGTGTCGTGGAGGTGGGTGCGATTGTGGAACACCCATTGATGACACTGCAGTCTGGCAGAAGCTTGAGGGTGCTGCTGGCTATATGGTAGTATAGAGTAGCATGGGCGGTTATGCGATGCTGGGCTATGTGCTGCGAGGGGTGTAGGCTGGGAGAGCTGCTTTCCTAGCGATTAATGGCTTTACGGGACACCGTCTCTGTTTTAGAACGTCCCCGGGTCCAACGTTTGCCAGGCCCCGCCCATTCGGCTACCCAGCATTCCCCATGTGGACAGGCAACGTGGGTTTTAAGTCCTGTAGGCCGCACACGCCACATGTTTCACAGCGCTTCCCGGTCGCTCACCCGTAGCTTTTGAACAAACGCAGTGAAAGGGCCGCTATTGTGTCTTGGCCGGACGCGCTGCTGCACTATTAAATATGATCTTGACTGTATTAAATGTCATCACTTCTACTCTACGCCTTCTCCTCGCCATGCGTTTGGCTTGGACCAGCCATGTGCGACTTGCTGCTCTGCAGATGTTGCTGAACTGCACTTGCCCGGATTGTATTTAAAGGGGTCGTTCACCTTCCAAACACTTTTTTTCTACTTCAGTTGTTTTAGTATTGTTCCCCAGACATATTATTGACTTCCTTCCATTATTTGTTACAGTCCAAAATCTAAGTTTAAAGTTGAATGTCCCTTGAGTCTGGCAGCTCAGTAATTCAGGCGCAGGCTCTAAACTGTTACAATTTGCTACTTTAGTGGATACATTTGTCAGCAACATCTCTGGAGTATTAGTAACTATTGTATCAATTCTAACAGTTGCCTGTAATGAAGCTCAGGGAGTCTGCTCAGCAGGGACAAAGATAAGAAATGGATCAACTAAATGTATCCATTTAGAATAATTTACAGGGTCCCCATCCAGAGCTGCTTCAGAAGGTGAAACACTTTGCACTTCACTATTTTCACACACAGAAAATAGAAAGTCATTGGAAAAAGTTGTCTTTTCTGTCTGAAAACAATTCGTTGTTTGACGTTGAACAACCCCTTTTAAGAGCAGCTGAAGGACATAGATTGGACATACATTTGGAATTGATGTAGATCCCTTAGTGCAACTCTTGTCAGTGGGAACTGGACCGTTTGGGTGTTCTGGTTCAGTGTCTGTGAGAAACATGATAGGCTCAGAGCAGAGGACATGTAATGGTGCCAGGAAACTGCCTGAAACAACCTTGTAGGTAACCCCCTGCGATCCTGCAGTCCTGTGGGCTTCATTAGGCCTTGGCATGTCTCCATGCTTTGCTGGCATTCTGAGCTCATGGCCTGCCCTGCATCCCTGTCCCTTCTGCTGTTAAAAATAGCTCTGCTTCTCTTCCCAGGCTATAAGTGGCAGTGTGACAAGGCTTGAGGGCAATAAGTGCATATAAATGTTGTGACTGCCATTCAGCGTGTTTTACATGGAGCAGTAAGTGAACGGGCAAGCATTTTGCCCTTGGTGAACATGTGCTGCTGAATCAGTACCATCCTGTGCTCCATGTTGCTGCTTAACCAAATCACCAATGGGTTTTCATATTTCCCACTGTACTCTCATATCCAGCAGAAAGGTGAACCCGTAAATGTCTGTTTTGATAAACTGGCACGCTAGCTCTCAACCGCAAGTCATTTCATATTAGGGAATATTCATTTTTTTGCTCTCTGCAATTTAATGAAATGAAGGCCGTTTCAATTGTTTTGAAAGTAGCGTTGTGTATTTTACAGTTTTTATAAACGTGACATGATTCACCTTCTAAACACTTTTTTCATTTCAATTGTTTTCAGTTTATATCACCAGAAGTAAAGATTTTCCATTAATAAGTTTTTTTTTTTTTTACTGTTTTTCAAAATCTAAAGTTTAAAGTTGAATGTTCGTTTCTCTGGTATTTGAGTCTGGCAGCTCAGTAGACTCTAAACAGGCCCAGATTTGTGGGGAGACCACCTAGGCCCGGGCCTAGGGTGGCAGGATTTTAGGGGGTGGCATGCTGCCCAACCACACCAACATTGTTTCAGAAATTTTAATTTCCATGTGCCAATTCCCATTGCTCCGTTCTGATGATGAAAATTTGAGCAAATAAAAGGGAGGGGACAGGGGAGACAAATGACAGCCGGCCTAGGGGCACCTGCCAGTTAAATCCGTCCCTGACTCTAAACTGTTACGCAAACACAAAAGGTTTGGACGCGATTCTGCAAGATCCGACGCTGGGCGATAGTCAGATGTGACAGAAATAAGGTAAGAGATAGAAATGTCGTAAGATGTCACAGCGTGCATATGACACGACTGTATGATGCAAATGCTGCTTCTGCATCTGACATAAACGCTGCAACACCATCCAATTTTTGTATTTCTTTCACATGATTTCACATTGATTCCTGTCACATAAGACTTGACGCATGTGTTTTTTCACCGACGGATCTGGCAGAATCGCATCCAAGTCGTTCCTGTAGTTCTAACCTTAGTTGAAAAATTTCTCAGTAGCTTCTCTGGAGTATTCACGACTATTGTATCAATTCTTACAGCTGCCTGTAATGAAACCCAGGGATTCTGCTCAGCTGGGACAAATCTGAGAAGCGTATAAACTAATTGTATTAATTTAGTACAGTTTACAGGATTGGTGACTCTCTCACACAGCTGCTTTAGAAGGTGAAAAATGACATACACTTCAATAATAGAAAAACCATCACTCAAAGAAAATAGAAATTCATTGGAAAAAGTGATTTCTGGTCATCTATCGGAGAACAATTCTTTGTTTGAAGTTGAACACCCCCTGTAAGATGAACCTTCACTGGCCAATATTGTGTCCTGACCTGGTACAAGATATTTATATGCCCCCCTTGAACGTGTCCATACTCCCTTGTGTGCACTACACACACAATCTACTAGCAGGTAGGTAGGTTTTTCTTTCTCAAATGGTTGAACTCACTGATACAAACCCACCAATCGCTGTAATGAAAATCTGCAGTGTAAGCATAGAGTAAAGGTGGCCATAGACGCAGAGACCTGCTCGTTTGGGGATGTCGCCAAACGAGCAGATCTCTCCCCGATATGCCTACATTAAAGTGGGCAATATTGAGCTGATCCAATCATGGGCCCTAGGGCCTAACGATCAGATCATAATGCATCCGCCACGGGCGATCGGATCTCAGCGCCACATACACTTGCACTGACTGGGTTTTTTAACCTGCTCGAGATCGAGATCTGGCTGACTTTCGCCCAGATATTGATTGGGAAGCCCGTCGGATGGCCCCACACACGGGCCGATAAAAGCTGCCGACAGACCGAGTCAGCAGCTTATCGGCCCGTGTATGGGGGCCTTACAGACCCTGAAACTGCCCAATAATGAGTCGGTAGTAGGTTATATAAATAGTAAAACGCCTGCCAGCCAGCACCATAGACTGTGGTTGACCAGTCTCGTGAAAATGCCATCCCTTTCTCTAACATTTGAATCACCTTTAGTAAATTACACTACTGTGGTCCGGCTTAATTGCAGGAAAATGCCTTCATTTACACCCCCCCCCTTTTTTTTTCCTGATAAACTGCTTCTGTAAGTTGTGTGACACCAAGGTGTAATATGTGGTTGTGTCCCACTTATCTCAGGAAGAGTATTTAACAGCTGTTTTTGTAAAGTGGATTGTATGGTGTCCTTTTACTCCCACCATTTGGGGTTTTGTTTTCAGATGCAAAGTCCATCCCACCTGGCTAACAGTGAGTTGTTTAATTGCCACACAGACATTGCTTCTTTACCAAGAAACTGCAAGTTGTCTGTTTTTACTCATGAGCATCAAAACTGAAGTTTACGGAGGTGTCCTTAGATAAAGAATAAATTAAAGAGCTTTGTTATAAAATAACATTCACAACTATGAGCAAAATATGTCATTCCTAGATAGAATCGAAGTCTGCATGTACTGTTTGTCAGTTGAGTGAACATTAAATTGTTTTGTGTTTTCCATGTAACTTTTTTTCCTGTGCATGGTCATCTGGCAATTCAAGCTCTGTGGTTGAAAGGTTCTTCGATCCTAGTAAACGCATGGTTGGTTAGTACAACAGTAGGAGTTTTTTTTTTTTTTTTTTTTTTTTTTTTTTTTTTTTACTAGTAAAAAGAACAAGCAAAATAATCTTACATTGCAATTTATCTGCTTTATTAGCCAAGGTCATTGTAGCAATCCAACATTTTAGTTTCTAGTTGCAGGAAGACTAAATGGAAAGGCAAATAATTACAAAACCACACAAAATAGAAGGTAAAAACCAGGTGTAAATTTTCTGTGATTATCAGTGTACATGATGGAAAACAGCAAACTGTGTCTATGTAAAAGACTTGGACATTCTTCAGGGACTCAAACAGCTGCTAGTGACAAATTAACAGTTAATGTATCAAAATGTTACTTTAATAATATTAAAAACAAGAAAAGGCGAATGAAAACATGGGAAGCAAGTGAAAGTCGTCATTTGATGTATCCTATTTTAAAAGTTTTTTTTGAAGGTGAATTGACTCTGAGGGTAGGCCAGGGCATGAAGAAAATTAGTTTCCATTGTGTTCTCTATTGTTGATTGGTGATTTATTGTATCTGTTTTATAAAACTGGGATTTTCCTTGTTTCGAAAAAAAAAAATAGGTCCGTTATCCTCCAGAAAACAGACCATCGTATAAGTAGTATATTTGGACAGAGGATATGAGCTCAACAACAAAAAACTAATTCATTGCACGTTAATCAATATCAATTTTTAGAAGGCCCTTAGCAATGTTGTAGAATGCAAAGAAATCACATTTTAAAGTCTGTCAACCCCCAAAATAAAAAAAAAATTGCCTAATAAAAGAAAACCATTGCAAATCAACTTTCCAATCTATATTTGCAGTGCTTTCACTTTATTTGTAGAAACAATTGCTGTTGAATGCAGCATTTGTTTAAGCCTGGTTACATTAAACAATGTTGCAAAAGTCTTCGTTTCCCTGCAAAGACAGGCCTGTTGGATCAGCCCCATGTCTTACATTGTATCAACAGTCTTAGCCACCAGGGCAGGGAATAGAAAGGAACCAATGCTGCTTTCAACAGCAAAGCATATACAAATAACTTAAAAACAAAAACAAAATAAATGTGTAATAAATTAATGTTGCCAAATTGCTTAGAATTATGTTTTCTTTTAATAGGCAAAAGTAATTTTTAATTGACTTTCCCTTTAATGATGTATGGACAATACACATAACTGAGAAGGGTACTTTTATTTTAACCAAATAGTAACTATCTCTAAAATTTTTTAATAAAAACTTGATTCTAGCAATCGCTCATCTAGGGAGTTATTTTAGGCGACCAATACTACCTTTTCCGGCAATGGGCAATCCACTTTCCTATGTTGGTTGCTCACTTCATTACATCTTTTTAGCTGTTGTATAGGACCAAAACAAAACTATATCTGGCTGTAAATTCCTCGTTCTATGTGGACAATTGTCTGGGTGGCCAAACCAGGCAAAGATAATTCTACTTGTTTAGCAAGGTCTGTGTAAAGCTGGCCATAGACGTAAAGATATTTGAAAGATCCAATGGTTATCGTGAGACCACGATTGTCTCAAAACGATCTGATGTGTCCATCAACTAAAAAGACCATTTCAGGCGATATTGCCAGCAAAAACTGAAGGATCGCAGCCTGCTTGCGCTGCAAACATAGGTAGATTGCATGGGGAGCGATAAAGATTTTCTAACCTGGCCGATCAATCATCAGACCAATGTCGGACGAAAAATCGTGAGACGAACGATCGTTTGTATCCCACTAACCGCACGATAATTTGACAGATTAGTCGGGCTTCCCTTAGATCGGTCGTTCGGCAGGGAACGATCGTTGCGTCTATGGGGAGCTTAAAGGAACAGTTCAGGGTAAAAATAAAAACTGTGTAAATAGATAGGCTGTGCAAAATAAAAAAATGTTTCTAATATAGTTAGTTAGCCAAAAATGTCATGTATAAAAGCTGGAGTGACTGGATGTCTAATATAAAAGCCAGAATCCAGCTTCCTGCTTTTCAGCTCTCTAAATCTGAGTTAGTCAGCGACTTGAAGGGGGGCCACATGGGACATAACTGTTCAGTGAGTTTGCAATTGATCCTCAGCATTCAGCTCAGATTCAAAAGCAACAGTTATGACCCACGTGGCCCTCCCTCAAGTCACTGATTGGTTACTGCTTGGTAACCGGGGTAACCAGTCAGTGTAAACAAAAGAGAGCTGAAAAGCAAGAAGTAGTGTTCTATTCTGTTAGGTTAGACTTGCAGTCACTCTAGCCTTTATACATTACATTTTTGCCTAACTAACTATATTGAAAACATGTTTTATTTTGCGCAGCCTCTCTATTTACCCAGTTTTTACATTTATACTGAACAATTCCTTTAAGTCTCACTTTAGCATTGGAGTATCCGTAGTTTAGTGACTGCCACTAGCCATACAATTGGAGATCTGCTCATTTAGCCAGGTCTCCAAATGAGGGTATCCCTCCCCCATATGGCCCATATTTGGCTTATCCGATCGTGGTTCCTAGGGCCCAACTATCGTATCACAATGAGGAGAAAATGGGTGGTCTGATAGAAGACCGCCTCAACGTACTGATGCGGTCCTTGATCCAACAGGATTTTTAAGTCCGGCCAATAGTTATCTGGCCAACTTTCAGCCAGATATCTTTCGGGGAAGCCTGTTGGAGGGTCTTATACACTGGTCAACAAGCTGCTGCCTTAATCTGTCAGAAGCTTATATCTGCCAGTGTATGGGGGGGCCTTAAGAATTGATAACTGGAGTTTAGAGAATAAGTAGTAAATGTGAGCGTGCTTTCATTTTGATTGAATCTATAATGTCTCAATAATGGTGTAAAAATGTGAATGTGGCCCATGTTCTGCTGAAACATCTTTTTGTTGGTCTTGGAGGGGAGACACTCTAACTCTGCTAACCTCTTTGAAGCCCATAAGATTAAAATGTTTTTTGCGACAACCAAATGTCTAGAATAGGCAGTGCTTCTACTGTGAGTATTGATGTATGGTAGGTGTTGTCCTAACCTAAACAAACACATTTCGCTTTACATTCTATGACACTGGCAAATTAGTATAGTAGTATAAGCAAATTAATCCTTTGTTTCCAACTGATAAGACTGCCATAGGATGCTGCAGTGAATATAGCTGCCAAGTGCCTGTATCCTGAACATTTTGTTGCTGTGTGTGTATAGATACTGTAGATAGACAGACATGGGATTGGGATCTTTTATCTGGACACATACAGACAGACATGGGATTAGGATCTTTTATCTGGATATATAAATAGACCGACAGACAGACGTGGGATTGGGGTCTCTTATCTGGATACATATGTATGCATACATACAGACAGGCATGGTATTGGGGTCTACATACAAACAGACGGTAATGGGGATTGGGATCTATTATCTGGATACATATACATACAGACAGGTATGGGATTGGGATCTATTATCTAGAAACCCATTATCCAGAAAGCTCTGAATTACACAAAGACAAACTCCCATAGACTCCATTTAATCCAAATAATCCAAGTTTTAAATATTTTTCCTTTCTCTCTAATATTAGAAACAAAACCAGCCTACTGGGTTTATATAATGTTTACATGATTTTGTAGTAGACTTAAGGCATGAAGATCCAAATTACAGAAGGACCCATTATCAAGAAACCCCCAGGCCCCGAGCTTTCTGGGCAATAGATCCCATACCTGTGTGTGTTTGTATGTATATATACAATCTAATGTCTTGATGGCATACAGTCTGCTCCTACTTTAACTTCGTAGCATTCTTGCACATGACCGCTTTTATAGTATTCTTAAGTAGTTTTGAGAATTTTATTTGCCGCTTCTCATACAGAGAGAGACACTCTTGGGAAGCAAATTGCCTTCTTGATGCCTACTGCTCAACAGGACAGGAATTGTCCCAAGGCATCACATATAAAATGTCTCCTGTCCACTAAAGACCAGGAAACATAAATTCACACCAAGCAGCAGTTACTTGTCATAACACATTTTGTGCTTTACAGCTTTGCACCATTACACATGCAATGCTCTTCATTCTTAGCACAATATCCCACAAGTGATTGTTGACTGTCCTCTGTTATTATGTTAAGGTGACCCTTTCATTAGTAGGTGACGTTCTTTGCTGGCGACTTTGTGTTTGGCACTTTGTTTCCTGTAAGTTTTCCTTTGTGTAAATGGGTTGCCTTGGTAGGGCCATGTGTTTTGGGGTTTGTTTGTGTGGCCCTGGTGGCACTGTAATTGTGTAATGACACTGGAGAGGCAGATAGAAAACCAAGCCTGGTTAGGGTGAGATGGGCTAAAAGAAGCCTAAAGGCCCTTAACAAGCAATTACATGCAAAGTGATTCTGAAATCAGACGGTATTTACTTGTCTCATGCCATACACATAGCACTGCTGAAATCCCAAAAATGAGTGTTAATTCTCCCATAAGGCATCATTAGTGGAGACATGCAAATCACTCCTTTATGTCCCTTTGGCCAACTATGAATCCAGAATCGCTGGTTTTATAGCACAGAAACTTCCTGTTACTTGAAAAAATCAAAAGGTGCATTTGTTTTCCACCAATGATTTACCAGTAGGAAGGCATTTTCAGGAGATTAGTTACCCGTGGTAATGCAGATTTACCAAGGACAACTAATCACCACTTCTGCCATGATCCTTAGATGGCTTAGCTGTTGGTGTAGCTAATGTACATAGATATTTTTCTAATCTCAATACTTGGGTAAAGTATTGACATATGGGGCACTTCATCTCCTACAGGTAAAAATACCCGTGTCCCACAATACTTTCCCCTTTGTATTGGTTACAGTCATTACATGTAAAACACAGCTAGTTGCTTGAGGGGAGATTTTCCACTGGGTCATGAGGCACCCTGGCTGACAGGGCTCTTAAAGGAGAAGGAAAGGCTAAAACTAAATAAGCTTTATCAGAAAGGTTTATATAAATACATCAGTAAAACCTCAAAGTGATGCTGCCTTTGTCAAAAGAAACACCATCTCTTTCCTTCTATTGTGTACACATGGGCTTCTGTATTAGACTTTCATTCTTTCAGCATAAACCTCCAGGGCAAGGGCTTGAGTATGGTCAGTCTTCTCCTCTCTCCCTTCCCCCCAGAGATATTAATGAGCAGGGAGAGACTCTGGCAGGAAATGACACAACAAGCTAATATGGCAGCTGCTATCGAGAGAACTTCTAGAGCTGTTTGCTCAGGTATGGTAAAGCATTCTGCAGAATGAATATAGTGTTAGTTTGTATTATTGTGGCTAATCCATTGGCAATAAACTGCTTTGGTAGCTTTCCTTCTCATTTAAGGAGGTGGGTGTTTTATTTCTCTGCTACAATTCTGGACTAAAGGTGGCCATTGAAGTAACTATTTAGATCTTTCCAGGAAAGATTGTTCATTTCAATACAGACGTGTAGAGCTGAATCATCCTATATACAGGTAGAAGCAATACAATTCTACCTTTATCTGATGACTATTCAGCATTAACAGTGGCTGATGTTCAAATGTCTTCAGAGACGCCCAATCAAAACTTTCCGCGAGCCAGACCGATACCCAAGCCGATATCTGCTAGTCTCCCACCATACACTCACCAAATAGCATTAGACAATTAATTTCATATGATATTGTCAGTTCGTCTGGCCACGTTTAGCATACAGATGCCTATGGTAAGTCTTTGTAAAGGCCAGCAGAAGCAACTTTCATTTGAAACTGTTTTTTTTCTGGTTAGTTTGCAGGAGAGAGCCAGTAAAAAACCCTTTCTTTTTTTTTTCTTTTTTTTTTTTTTTTGTAGCTTTTAATACTTGAAGACACACAAATATATTAGAATTTTTAGGTTTTTTTAAAAGTTAATTTGTATTTTAGACATCTGATACCTGCATAAAAGTTGCTCGCTTCTGTGTTACCCTGCGGGTGCATCCTCCTACACTAATGTTGGATTGTGTGTCATTGTGCATATTAACTAGTCACTGGAGAAACACCCCTCTCCACTGCTGCTTATCACATCTTTATTCTTTCAGGGGAAGATTAGCCCAAACAGGGTCACGTGAGGTTTCTAAATATGCCTCTTAAGGTGGCCATACACGGGCAGATAAAAGCTGCCGACAGACTGTGTCGGCAGCTTATCTGCCCGTGTGGGGGGGGCCCTCCGACGGGCTTACCCGATCGATATCTGGCCGAAAGTCGGCCAGATGTCGATCGGGCAGGATTAAAAATCCCGTCGGATCGCGGCTGCATCTGTTCGTTGATGCGGTCCCGCGATCCGACCGCCCGTACTGATCCGAACGTTGGGCCCTAGGGCCCACGATCGGATCAGCCCGATATCGCCCACCTCAAGGTGGGCATATCGGGGAGAGATCTGCTCGTATGGCAACATCGCCAAACGAGCGGATCTCTACGTGTATGGCCACCTTTAGTCTGTAGAGCAACTCAAGTAGCTGTGACTCCCAAGAAAGGCTCTGCTGCTGAGGCCCTATGCAGGTACCTTGTTTTTACATTCCACGAATGCAGTTGATTGGTTGGCCTCAAGGATATTGTGCTGATCCCATAAGCTCATTAGAAGCTGTTGTATGGTTAAGGAAGACTTCAGTAGTGATAGTGCTTATCTGCTGCATTTCCCTTGTGTAGGCCTGCTAACTGGGTGATACAAGTCCCCTGTACACCATAGTAGCATTTATTAAAGGAACAGTAATACCAAAAAATTAAAGCATTTTAAAAAGCAGTGAAAATATCATGTGTTGTTGCCCTGTACTGGTAAACCCGATCTGTTTGCTTCAGAAACACTACTATAGTTCTTAGAAAGCTGCAGTGTAGCAATGGTGGAAATTGAAAAAAGGCTGCATGGCACAGGTTAAATAGTGGATAACTGATAACGCTATTATGTTCTACAGAGCTTCTCTGCTGTGTAACCTGAGCCTTTTCTCTTTTGAATGGCTGCCCCCATTGCTACACAGCAGGTTATTGATATAAACAATAGTAGTGTTTCTGAAGCAAACACATAATTTTTACCAGTGCAGGGCAACACTGCATTATATTTTTATTACTTAAATTTTTTTGTTACTGTTCCTTTAAGCCAAGTATGAGTTAAAATATCCATAACAGAGGCCTAAGGTTAGCTACTGACTTGGTAACTGCAGATGGAGTAGGCCGTTTATATGACAAAAGCCACAGCCTTCATGGCTTAAATTTTCATTTTTCTCCTTTTAGGAAAAACTGCCTCCCTGCCAGCTAGAATGAAAATCACCGACAGGATGACACTCTGAGCAATCTGTTTACCGAAGTCGCCTGAAGTTTCCTCATGAGGCAACTTCAGAAAAAGTAGCGCAGGAGATTTTCATTCTAGCCGGCGGGAATGCAGGGGAGACAGTTCAGGGAGATTAGTCGCCCTCTCTCTGGATCGCAGCCCTTTCTAAAGCAGCTTTGTGAGGGGGGGGGGGGGGGGGGGGTTGCAGATACTGTAACTATTCTAAATTTATATATAAATTGATCTATTTCCCTACTGAGCAAAATACCAGATTCTCATTAAAGGCAGGTGGTCGAATTGATACAATAGTTGCCAATATTCCCACAAATACTGCTGAGAAATGTCAACTAAATGTTGCAAACTGTAAGGGGCGGATTAATCAAAATGTGAGTTTAGAGCTTAAAGGGGTTGTTCACCTTCCAAACATTTTTTTTTTCTGTTCAGTTGTTTTCAGATTGTTCCCTAAAAAAAAAAAAAACTCACCACAAGTTCCTATGGAATTTTGGAATTTTAAGATAAAAACTCCCATTTTGATAAATCTGCTCCTAACAGTGCTTACTGAACTGCCAGACTGAAGCACCAGAGACAGTAACATCGAACCTTTCAGTTTTGAAAAAAAAAAAACTGTAAAAAATGGAAAGTGATTGAAATTGTCTTTTATTTTTGATGAACAATATGAAAACACTTGAATTGAAAAAAGGTGGCCTTGTGCATTTTGTGCCTTGTGGGCACTTAATCACAGCCTATGATTAAGTACCCACAAGGCACGAAATACATAAGGCCACCTTTTGAGATGTCCCTCCTTGCAGATTAAAACTTTATTTTAGAGTGAAGTCCAGTTTTTGTGCCAGTCCTGTATTTGGATTGTGATTGCTATGACATGGCTGAATGAGTCACACAACTGTTTAATAAATAAAAGAAGCTATACTTTGTCTTGGAGGGACAGGGTAATAGAAAAAGAGTATATATTTTCATTTAGCCAGATTTAAAAGCCAAAATAACGGGAGAAGGATGGTGTCAAATGTGGGAGCTGAGGCCTTATGAGTGGAGAGTCCCACAAATTAGCTCTATGCTACTGACCTCCTAATATAATATTAAGATGTAGTACCGTGTTAGCCATTCGAAAAAAATGTATAAAATGTAAAGTTTGGTGATACCTTTTATTGGCTAACTGAATAAGTAGCAATTGCAAGCTTTCGGAGCACACAGGCCCCTTCGTCAGGCAAAATACAAATGAACATTGAAAAGGCACATTATATATACAAATAGATCACTGAAAAAGGGTTTATGGGCAATGAATTAGAAAGTTACAGATAGACAGAGATAACTTGTAGAAGGTAATAAAAGTAATTAGAGTGGGTTGTAAATAGTCCAGGGGTCTGGATTCAGTCAGGTCAAATAGTTTGAACTAGACTAAGACAGAGTGGGGTAAGGTTAACACAACAGTGCATCATTAGGAATTGGAAACTAAAAAAGGGAAGATACAGATAAGGGTACCACTGGGTTGGATAGCATATGGAACCAGAACTTATCCACTTCACATTCCCTTACCAGATTGTAACACACTGAAAATGGTAATAGTGACCTGTAGAGAAAAGAGAATAATCCAGCCCAGATATTGATAAGTCCAAAGGGTGAAGACTTTAGCTTTAGCCAAGGAAGCAAACACTAGTACAGCCAGCACCTTAAGGAAAATGTCTTTAAGATGTAGATTGTCCTTGGCTGTGTTTTCCTCTCGGTGTCATATCCTTAGTTAAAGGTAAGGGAATGTGAAGTGGATAAGTTCTGGTTCCATATGCTATCCAACCCAGTGGTACCCTTATCTGTATCTTCCCTTTTTTAGTTTCCAATTCCTAATGATGCACTGTTGTGTTAACCTTACCCCACTCTGTCTTAGTCTAGTTCAAACTATTTGACCTGACTGAATCCAGACCCCTGGACTATTTACAACCCACTCTAATTACTTTTATTACCTTCTACAAGTTATCTCTGTCTATCTGTAACTTTCTAATTCATTGCCCATAAACCCTTTTTCAGTGATCTATTTGTATATATAATGTGCCTTTTCAATGTTCATTTGTATTTTGCCTGACGAAGGGGCCTGTGTGCTCCGAAAGCTTGCAATTGCTACTTATTCAGTTAGCCAATAAAAGGTATCACCAAACTTTACATTTTATACACTCCTAATATAAGTGAAGAGGAAGAGGCTATGCTGCTGTAGCAAAAAGACCAGGAAGGTAATGATAATGGGGATTTTAGTTACCTACATATTAACAGGAGCAACTGTAATGGGAACAAGGGTATAAACGTTTTGCATGACAAATTTCAGCGCTAATAAATATGTTTGTGTTATAGGAAATACATAGTAATAATAATTTTAATGCCATAGGTTGTTGAGACCATGTTATATTGGATCCAGTGATTTCTAATGACCCAGAACATATAGCAAATGTGTCAATAGTTGAACCCATTAGTAATTGTGACTTTAATGTTATGTAATGTGTTGTGCAAAAAACAAATTTACAGTGTCTGAATTTCATAAAAGCGAATTTTAGGGCTAGTCCACACGGGAAGATTCAGGGAGATTAGTCGCCATGTGACTAATCTCCGCTTCTTTGGGGCGGCTAATCTCCCTGAATCTTCCCATGTGGACTAGCCCTTAGGGTGATTGCTGATGGGGAGATTAGTCTCCTGTAGTAAAATCTGTGCTACACAGACAACTAATCGCCCAGAAGTGATTTCCCACAAGCAACAAATTAAATCAGTGGTGGGAAAACACCAGAGGTGCTTTATTTTCCAAAGTTGCCTGAAGTTTCCTCATGAGGCAATGTTGGGGCGACTACTGGTGATTGACTTTATTGCCGGTGGAAGAGCAAGGGAGGGAATACAGGGTTATCAAAAAATAGCTCTGTGTACAAATTGATCTGATTGCAATCATGGAGTCAGGAATTTTCCCCATCTGAGGCAAACTATGTTTCTGAGGGATCTTTTCCTTTTCTCTGGATCAGCTAGCAGTTAATCTGTCTGCTGCTGCAGCTATGTCTTTTATTTTCTTCTTCTTAAAGGGACACTGATAACGGTGTTCCAGTTTATCGTCGACCACTGAAATAAGTAGTGAGCGAGTCGTTTGTCTTGCTAAGGCTTAGTCCAGACGGGGAGATTTGGGGGCGATCCATCGCCTGGCGACTTCTCGCCGTGACGGATCGCCCCCGAATAACTAGGCACCGGCGAGGCTTAAAAACGCTGGCTCGTGTTCACACGGAGCGGTGCGATTTTAAAAATCACGCCGCTCCGTGTGAATAAGCGCAGGCTAGCTATTCGGGGAGATTCGGGGGCGATCCGTCGCGGCGAAAAGTCACCAGGCGACGGATCGCCCCCGAATCTCCCCGTCTGGACTAAGCCTTAGTACTGTTGTGGCTCCAAGGTTGTCCATATGGAGGGAGCATTTGCAAAATCCACATTGCAATAAGCACAGCCTCCAGAGCTGGATTAACAGGTCATATTACAGTCGTAATAGGACCTATGTGACTGAGCAGTACAGTCAGAACTGAAGGCTGCTGAATGCTGGCAGCACAGAATCACAGCAAGATGCCACTCAGGACCTTGGTACAAAAAGGAGGTATGGCTTTAAGGGCTGGCACCTTTGACAAGCTCAGAAGTGCCCTTATGCGATTTATTTTCCATAGCCTGCCTATGCACTGCCATTAAGAGTGTTTATTCTTGAGCGGCTGGGTACACAGTAGCTAAACCATTGGGTATGGGGAGTTCTTTTGGGAGGAGTGAAATCCTTCAAGCTGCTTTGCACGGCTCTGAGCCATTGGAAATTCCATTAGCAGCACCCTGAAGCCTGCATGCAGCGTGCCACGGTAGGGTGGGGATTATGTAGGAGGGGCTTTACTGATTGGGGGAAGCTTGGGGTCGGCTACAGACTGCCCTTTTTGCATTTAACAGCCCCATGTACAAGAAAACAAATTCCAGCAGATCGTTGCTATTTATAAACCTGCTGGCTCATGCATACCTATTTTTTTTTTGTGCTTGTAGGAAATATTTTATTTCATGATAAATGTATTTTTCATATGGTAAACCCACTGTAGTTGAATGAAAACGGGGTCAGGAGTGCTGGAGGCTGTCTTTATTCTATTTTTGTTTTAGTTGTAGTTATATTTGAAAATTGCTGTCCTGGCATCTTTAGGCTAATGCCACATGGATTGGGCCGAAATCTGCAGGCTGATAATCAGCCCCTATTTGGGCGTTAGGCTAGTGCCAAAATCATCTGCGTGTGCCTGCACCCGAGCCGACACAACAGTAATGGGTGCAGGCAGGAGAGGATTCTAATGCCCAAGTAGCGCCTGATTTTCAGCTCCTGAGTGACACAATCTTTAGATATGCAGAAAGGTTCCCATTTTTTTTAATAGTAATCCTTTTGTACTTAGGTGTAGTATTTAGTATGTTTTAATTTTGCACAGTGTAAAGGATCAGGATGCATTTCACTGGATATTGTACTTGTATAACTATGCATGTGACAAATAAAGAATCTTGTGTTTATAAAAGATACAGGACTCCATGTAGGGCCAAGAAGAATTTTTTTCCCTTGTTCTTATCCCTTCCAGTTGTCTTTTCATATGGCTTCATGTTGTCAGACTCCCACCCCCCATACCTTACTGCTGTTATCCCTAGATTACATCTTCCTAGCAACAGGACAAATCTGATTTTAGCAGTGTGCGTATACTTTACAATGCTTTTTTTTTTGCCAAGCTACTTTTGTTCTTAGAAGCTTGTTTTTCTATGTTCGTGTACCTTTAAATGTCCACTCTAGAGTGTGCTGAGCGAAGACATGGGATATATGACACCCAGGGAATACAGTTTGGATCCTGGCCAGTCATTACATCAGGGCCCCCAACATCACTCCTTCAGCAGGCATTAAGCAGTGGTTAGGGTTGCTCAGACTTAAGTAACAACTAACACACATGCACCAAAGTTTGCTTCTGTTTGTGGTTTTTTTTTTATATATTTTTTTGTACCGGTCCCTTTGTACGATTTGCAGTTCCTGATGCCTTGAACCATTGACCAGCCTACACCCCTTCAGCTAATGGGTCATAGTTCTTGACCTTTTGCTAATGTGATCCTGGGAGTTGTAGTTCAAGCTTCAGGTTTGACCTCTCCATTCCAGAAGATATGAATTTTAGTACACTTCATTAATGAAGTTCGGATCCAAGCCTACCGATGCAGTCTTAACCTAAGCACGTTGTCAGTTCGATCTTTTATAATCTTTATTCTAATATGTTATGCCTATACCTTTTAATGTCATTGTTCTTTTAACTGCAGTACATGTGATTTTTATACTGGTGAGGTGCAGGTTTCTGAGCTGTCAGCCAGCGATTGGCTTGGCACAAATAAGTATGTGTTTTGCCTCTCTTGCCTATGGGGAGTTACAGTTTCTTAGAACAAGCAGAAGTTGTCATGTGAAGCCAGGAGACACAGCAAACAGCTTCTGCATGATGCCCAGTCCTTTCCTGGTTACACGATCAATATGTATGTGTAATGTAATATGATTGGTCCCTAGGTGCACAGTGCTAGAACTCCCTAAGAATACTCTACCTAAATGTGTATCCTATGAAAGAGCTGCAGTATGCCTTTCCATGTACAACAGTCCTGAGTGTCATACTCACAAAAATTCCAGGGGTATACCCTGTGACTGCAAAACTATTGATTTACTAGTGACTGTCCTTTGAAACCAATGCAAAACTTTAAACCGTTCAGAAAGTAACACATGAGCTTTTTAGTGACCCTGTATAACAGGGGCGCCTATGGGGTTACATAAAGCCCAGTGTAATTGCATCCTTGCAGTGTTACAGATCTGTTTGTGCACACATGCACCCTTAAAGGGATACTGTCATGAGAAAACATGTTTTTTTCCAAAAAACATCAGTTAATAGTGCTACCCCATAAGAATTCTGCACTGAAATCCAATTTTCAAAAGAGCAAACAGATTTTTTTAGATTCAGTTTAGAAATCTGACATGGGGCTAGATATATTGTCGGTTTTTCTGCTGCTCCCAGACATGTGACTTGTGCCTGCACTTTAGGATGTAACTGCTTTCTGGCAATGCCTCACGAGGAAACTTCGAAAAATGAAGCTCCACGTGTGCTTAGCGCAGGCGACGTCAATATAGCAGAAGGGAAGACACGCAAAGGCAGTATGGGGAGATCTTCACCCAGAAGAACAGATGATTAGTTGCCAGGCGACTAAATCTCTCCGAATCTGCCAGTGTGTCACTACCCTTACTGTAGCTGAATCAATCCTAGGGTTGGGGCATTTAATCGCCTCTTCTGTGATGAGCGAATCTCCCCGAACTGCCTGCTCCCTTCCCGCCGCCTGTTTGAATGAAAAAACGCCAATGCACTCGCAGCTTTTCGTTTTCCGGAATTGCCCGAAGTTTCCTCACTAGGCAACTTCATGCAATTCCGGAAATCGAATTGCCGCAAGTGCATTGGCGTTTTTTCATTCAAACAGGCGGTGGGAAGGGAGCAGGCAGTTCGGGGAGATAATCTCATCACAGAAGAGACGATTAAACGGCAAACGACTAAATCTTCCCTAATCTCCTAGTCTGTCACAGCCCTTAGTGGGATTTGTCTTTTACTATTGAGTGTTGTTCTTAGATCTTCCCATTGTTCTTTTGTTAAGCGGCGGGGGGGTGATATCACTCCAATTTGCAGTAAAACAGCAAAGAATGACTGCAGTTTATCAGAGCACAAGTCACATGACTGGGGGCAGCTGGGAAAATGACAATATGTCTAGCCCCATGTCAGATTTCAAAACTGAATATAACAAAATCTTTTTGCTCTGTCAAAAATGGATTTCAGTGCAGAATTCTGCTGGAGCAGCACTATTAACTGATGCGTTTTGAAAAAACAATGTTTTCCCATGACACTATTCCTTTAAGTGTTTGATGGCTTCCACACATACCTTTTTTTTTTCTAAATAAAGGGCATATTGGACTGGATATCCAGGTGATATCAGCATGTATGTTCTGGAAGTGTAATCATAATTAACTAAATATATGGTTTGTATGTGTTTAACATACAACAGAGGCAGACACTAGGAACTGCTGCAGATTGGGAACCACAGCTCTAAAGCCAGTGGGAGTTGCAGTTTAGTCATGTCTTGGCTCTTCCAGCATGTAGCAGATTATATGAAATGTGGCTGTGCTCTTGCTTTTGGGTAGGGCCAGTTCATATCTTTTCTGACACATCTGTGCTCTGCTCTGTATCTATCATTGACATTTTTTTACTTTATTGCCATACATCATCGTAGGCACCCTGATGCGAACAAGGAAATATTTCCATGAAAAATAGACTTATTAGATCTGTCGCATATGTATTATTATTTATTATTAACATGTTTTCTACAGTGCCAACATATTTTGTAGTGCTGTGTATGTTAATGCCTCTTTCATTGGTTCTTAAAGGGCAAGTCAACCCCAAAATAAAACAGGTCTGTTAATCAGCGGCCTTGTTTTTACATGTATCAGCAGTCTGAGCCACCTGGATAATAGAAAGGGACAAACACTGCTTTCAATAGCAATACATATACAAATAACTTAAAAAACTTGTAATGAATGTATATGGTAAAGTTGCTTAGAATTGTTATTAAGCAAAATCTTATTTTTTGAGTTGACATTCCCTTTAAAGGGGTTGATTAACTTTTAATATGTTTTCATTTTTTATTTGTGGTTTTTGAGTTTGCAGTTTGCAATTCAGCAATTACAAATTGCAAATCACTCCAGCAACCATTCACTGATTTGAAACTGGAATATGAATAGGTGAGGCCTGAATAGAATAAGTAATAAAAAGTAGCATAAACAATACATTTGTAGCCTTACAGAATATTTGTTTTTAGATGGGAGCCAGTTGAAAGCTGGAAACATCAGAAGAAGGAGGGAAATTACTGAAAAATTAAAAAATGAAAAACAATTAAAGTTGCTTAGAATTAGCCATTCTGTAGCATACTAAAAATAAATTAAAAGCGAAGTCAACCCTCCCGGCACAAAATCCCTCCTTCCTCCCCTCCAGCCTAAAAAAGGAATAGTTTGGGCGCATGCACTGTAGTACCAACCAGCAAATGCGTCCTACTAAGCATGCGCTGCCAAATGCCGCCGGATCAAGTTAGTGTAGTGTTGCTCTGCACTTGTACAACTGGTGTGCTTCAGAAAGACTAATATAGCTCATATAAACAAGCTTCTGTTTAGCCATGGGGGAGCCATTTTAAGCTGAAAAAGGAGTAAAGGCACAGAATACACAGCAGATAACAGATAAACTATAGTATACAATGGGATTCTTCAGAACCAATCTGTTATCTACTGTGTATCCTGTGCTTCAGTGGCTCCCCCATGGCTACACAGCAGCTTGTTTATATAAAAGTATAGTTGTTTTGATAGCAAACATACCAGTTTTACCAGTGGAGGGCATCCGTACATCATATTGTTGTTCCTTTAAAACTAGGATGCACTGAATCCAGGATTCAATAAGTGATTCAGCCTTTTCCAGCAGGATTCGGACAAATCCTTGTGCCTGGCCGAACCAAATCCTAATTTGCATATGCAAATTAGGGAAGGGAAGTCGCGTAACTTTGTCACAAAACAAGGACGTAAAAATGTTTTTCCCACTTTTTACTAACTGACAATTTGCATATGCAAATTATTATTCGGATTTGGTTCAGTATTTGGCTGAATCTTTCATGAAGGATTCGTCTGAATCCCAAATAGCGATTCGGTGCATCCCTATTTAAAAACACATTTTATGGTGTTACTGTTCCTCTAACCTAAAAGTTACCAGCATAAATGCCAGCTAGAGCTCTGTGCTTGTGTAACCTGCCTTTGCAGAAGCTGCTACTGTTAAGTTTATGGGGGGTGTTCTCTAGCTTGAAATTCCATTAATATTCTCTTAAATATAGATTAGACCTTGGCAAATGTCACTAAAATAGATCTTCTTGAAAATAGCATAAAAAAGCACCTATTTACTCAGGTGCTGTTTTTCAGGGACACGGTTTGAGGAGTTGCAGCCGCTGGGAAGACTGCTTTGGTGCCGCCCAATGGCTTTGAGACACGTTGCACTGCTGCCCGTGACTCACAGCTTTGCCTCATCTTCATGTGTGCACAGGAGTAAATGTAAAAGTACAATGTCCATCGGTCTGACTGTGCACACACTGACTTTAATGTGTGACTTTCACTGTTGTTGGGGGGAGGGTACTGCAGAACTGCAACTCCCTCTCTTGACCTTGATTAGCCAGAAAGGGAATGAGTTGTAATGCAAGAAGGTCCAGCATTTCTTTTGCAAAATAAAGAAAAGGTGGGTGAGATCAGCGTTGTTCTGTGGTGGGGGCTGCCACATCAGGGGCCTTCACTACCCCAACCTTCCCATCTCTTTATTCTCACAATCTATTTGTGCACAGTCTCGTTTAGCTGTGGGACCCAGTCCAACCCTGGGTTTAAGCCAAAGCTCTAAACCATGGTGCATCTTTAGGGGCTTAGAGGTTTAAAGGGCTGTTCACCTTTTAGTATGATGTGAAATGATTTTAGTATTATTATAGTATATATAATTGTGTATGTATATATTATTGTATATATATGATGATAGTATAGAGTGATTATATGATTTTAGTATGAAGTGATCTTCTGAGACAATTTGCAATTTTCCTGTTTGTTTAAGCTATTTAGCTTTTAATTCAGCAGCTCTGCAGTTTGCCATTTCAGCAATATGGTTGCTAGGGTCCATGTTACTGTAGCAAACATGCACTGATAAGAGACTGGAATATGAATAGGAGAGGATCTGCACGGAAAGGTGAGCGATCAAAAGTAGTAATACCAATAAATGAGAGCATTTGATTTTTTAGATGGGGTCAGTGACCCCCCCCCCCCCCCCCCCCCCCCCCCCCATTTGAAAGCTGGAAAAATTCAGAAGCAGAATGCAAAAAACTATGCAAAATTAAAAACATCCGTTGAAAAGTTGCATACCATTGGCCATTCTATAACATATTAAAAGTTAAAGGACCAGTAACATCTAATTTTTTTTTAATTAGTTGGTAAACATAGAAAAATAATCACCAAGAAACATAAAACTTTTAAATGGCAAAGCCTATATTAAGAAATAACTCTCTGGCAACAGGGCGATGATCCATTGTGCAGCACTTGATTTCTCCTCCCTGGCTATCTTCTATAAGGAATGCAGGGAGAAGAAATAGAGCACTGCACCATGGATCACCTTTAAAGAAATCCCCCAGCTGTGTGTGTGTGGGGGGGGATTTTGTGTGCACAGCAGGGCAGGGACCAGTACTACAATGAAACCGCTGATTCTCTGTTGTCCTATGCCTGCCAGGGGTAACGAGCCTGCAACCCTTTAAGCTAAAGGGTCACGGCTCTTGACCTTTGCCTGAAATGAAGCTTGGAGTTAGAATTCATATATACTGAAATGACAGGTCAAACCTCCAGCTTGAACTACTATTTATAACAATGCAAGTTAGTAGATTGTGACCAGTTAAAATGTCTCTTGACTTGTTGCTGTAATATCGCAAGGGGTCGTTCACTTTCAATAGATCATATAGATCATCATATCGATAAGCGTTCAGTGGAAGAATGGGGAAAGAGAGGGAAACCAAGAGGGAGGGTAGGAAAGGAGGGGGAGATGAAGGGAAAGAGAGGGCAGGGGGGGGGGAATTGGAGATCATAGGTGAAAAGGAGGAAAAATAAGAAAAAAATCATTTAAACTATCTAACTATCATTAGCACCTGCTTTGAGACCACTGAGAGCAACATACAAAGGGTTGGTGAGCAACATGTTGCTTGCGAGCTACTGGTTGGGGATCACTGCTCTAAACTGTTAGTTTTGCAACACTTAGTTGATACATTTCTCAGCAGCATCTCAGGAGTATTGGCAACTATTGTATCAATTTGAACAGCTGCCTGTAATGAAACCCAGGGATTCTGCTTGGCAGGGGCAAAGATAAGAAATATATCCATTAAATGTATCAGTTTAGAACAGTTTACAGTGTCTGCTTTCTTCCCACTCCCAGAGCTGCTTTAGAAGGTGAAAAATGACACTTTACAATTCAGTATTAGAAAAACAGTCACAACTAAAAAATAGAAAGTCTTTATTTCTGCTGAACTGAAAAAAAGTGTTGGAATGTGAACAACCCCTTTAAAGTTATAACCACCTTATCAGTAAGTAAAGGGTACAGCAGAAAATACCCAGCCACCCCCACCCCACAGCAGCAAATGATAAAGGTCTGGAAGGCACAGAAATGCACAAACAATTTGCCTAATAAAAGATAATAAAAAACATAATTCTAAGCAACTTTCCATTATACATTCTTTACAGATGTTCAGTGCTTATAAAGTAATTTGTAAAATCAATTGCCATTGAAAGCACAGTTCGGGACCAAAAAGATTTCTCTAACTGCGCATGCACCGAAAACGCCAGTCTCCTTAAAAAGACTGAGAAACCGAGAAAGATGATGGCGCCTTTGGTCCCCCGAGGACAGAATATGTGCTGAGCATTAAGTAAAAAGTTTGTGGGGAATAGGCTGGGGGGAGGTGGGGACTACGTGGGGGTACAGGTTTTTTTTCCTAAAATGATGAATTCTCCTTTAAATTGTAACAGTCTGAGCTACCAGGGAAGAGAATAAAAAAGGGACAAGTAATGTTTAGTAATCTTTCCTACCTTCTGATATACCTACCGTGGGTGATATATGGCTAATCCGGTTGTTGGCTCTAGGAATTACAAAATTAGGAATACAAGCCGTCCGAATGAGAACATCATCAGTTATCCAATGCAGTCCTCCCATGGGGAAAATCAAACCTACCTGTTCAACATCTGGTCAATTTTTATGACCGGATACTGATCTGATGGATCCATCGGAGACCCGATACATGGGCAGAAACTGCCAAATCTGTCTAAAGGGCTTGTATCAGAATCTGTAAGACCTCTTTAACGGGCCCATGACAATCTGTCTTGAGAGAATAGCATCAAAAGAGTAGTGCGGTCCTTATTTTCTGGGAATCTCAACCTGCCCAATATATAATCTGCCCGATTCTTCCAGATTTTTCAGTTACAGCAGTCTTATTTGTTTTGAGGACAAGCCAAACGCTTGATAGGTTAGCTATTGTTTAAATTTGTTGTACTTTTTATTGCTCCTTTTTCATTTCAGGTCTTCTCATTCATATTTCAGTCTTATTGAAATCAATGCATGGTTGCTGGTGTGATGGACCCTAGCAACCAGATTGCTGAAATTGCAAACTGGAGAGCTGCTATATAAAAAGCTAAATAACTCACAAACCACTAATAATAATGAAAACCATTTGCAAATTCTCTCTCTCTCTCTCTCTCTCTCTCTCTTAAAATGAACACACTTTCTGTTCATCAGACTGTAGCTGTTCAAGGGCTACCAGTCAAGTTTAAAAACCTGAAATAATGTGAAGTTTTAAGTCTCTCTTCTGCAGAACGGGTATCTTAACTAAACTTCAGTCGAGGACCCAAACTAAACCTGTAGAATGGACACAACAGATATGAAGAACTTGTTTTTCCTTTTGCTCCATGCCAAGGCATTTAGTTCTTTTGTGCAGCAAAAATTACTTTTATGATGTATCCCCAACCATTTTGCACCAGCAGCACATTTTTTCCAAGGAATTAGGGGAGGCATGCATTATAAATGAGACAAGTGTTTTCTCCACAATACTGCTGGAACGTGTTGCACCAAAACGCAGGCGTCCAGTTGGAAGCGACGGGAAACATGGTAAGTAATAGTAATGTTGGATGGTGTCACAGCGTTGATCTGACACGACTGTCTGATGTAGATGCAGCTCGCAGCATTTGTATCAACAGTCGTGTCAGGTGCTCGCTGCAACACCATCTGACTTTTGTATATTACGTTCCTTGTTTTCCGTCGCATCTAACTTGACACGTGCATTCTGTTGCTGAGCGTCGGATCCGGCAGTATCATGGAGAAAACTCTCGTCTAGTTCTACACTTAAACCAAAACTAGTCACATTCAAAAAAGTTTTTTGCTTGAAAAACCCTATTTTGGCTTTTTTTATCGGTAGAAAGCTTCCTGGGGTTGTTATGGTGATGGAGCGCGTTGTCTTTGAAGCCCAGTTCAGTGGCCATGCGGGCTGGTAGTTGGGACCCCTGTTTTATGTAATTAAATGGGTTTTCTTGTTATTAAACGTGTGCCTTGTAGCCAAAATCTTCGTCAGTTGTGTGTATTGAGATTTACTCAGATCCATCTGGTCCATTCTGTCTGCTCATCTCCTACTAATATTAGTATATTTAGTGTGTGTGTGTGTCTGTCTGTCTGTCTGTCTTAAGGACTTTGGAACATTTTGCAGCTTGAGTGCTGTGGTCTTCTAAAAAATTATTGTGTTCTGTCCAGCAGACCAGTTCTTGGTCATCTGGGTCTCTGTACCATGCAGTCATATCTGCATTATGCCTTATGTAGCCCCCTTTAGTATTTAGATAAGTTGGGTTTTCTATGTTAAATCTGCAAGGCCTCCAATTAAAACACACAGCGAGTTTCCAGTGGTGTGGGTGTGTAACCTGTGTAGTTCTGTCATAGTTTAGGGAACTTACTTATAGCCCCTATCGTGATGCATTTTCTGCCCCTTATTTTGATATCTTCTCCCCGCTTCTCTTCCCTTTCACCCTTACCCAATCTTGGTGCTCTCATAAAAGTCTTTCAGCAGGGCAGGTGAGTAGTATCCTCGAAAGGAAAATGGCTCCCATAGGGCAATGCTTTATTTGAGATTTGACGGTCACTGTTTGAGAAACAGCTGTAGACTGACATTCTTGCTAAAGAAATAGGTCTGTTAATACTGTTAAGAAATTGCCTATTCTATCCCCTTGGGTAAGCCTGCACCAGCCTGCACTTCATGTGCCATTGGAAGTCTAATTTTTCTATAAGGATACAATGTTTCTTGCATTTTACAGTTGTTTAAACAAGTGATGCCTGACCGGTGTCGGTGCTTCTATACTATACCCATGCTAAAGTGCCCAAAATCAAAATAAAATGTTCTGTATTTCATTATCCTGTACATGATCCCATGACCCTTGTAAGAAGTTGGTATATAGGAGACTCCTGAAGGGTTGAATGTTGAATCAGCTCTCCAGAACTTTAATGCTTATCAGTAATTTTGGATTAAAAAGACTTGTGCACATTTACTGAACAGTAGTCTGCATTGATGGCCCCCCCACCCATAAGTATTATTTTACTTGAAAACAAAAACCATAATTATTTCTTTATCCGCCCTACTCCTCAAATCAGATGAGCTTTGTATAAATTCTGATGTCTCCGATTTGTATGTATGTATATTTTTATTTATATAGCGCTCCTTGGGGGCAAAGCACTGTACAGTAACAATAATTTAGTAGTACAAACAAGGGATCACTGCATTAATCAGTAACAATAAGTGCATTATTATAAATACAGTTTGCATAAATATAAAATATAATTACACATTGTTGATTTGTCGATTTACAGATAAGGAGGTGTTCATCGTACAGGGTTATTTTTTGCCCTTTTCTCCTGCCAATGTTTTTCTGGAAAACCAATATGGTGTAAAGTGCTTTCAGTTTACTGTTGGGCCCCGTATGTTGCAACAAATTAACTATAGGATTAAAAACATGTCTGGTGCAAGCCCTACAGGTCATGTTGGATTGAAAGTGAGTCACTTGTGTTGCTCTCATGTTACTTTAGAAAATATCTACAATGTTTTCTAAGTTCATGGTTAAATTTTGTTTTTGATAAGCAAATAAAAAGTCATTGACTGCCTGTCCAGATAATTATTTGCATTTACACTGACATTTAAGGAGAAAACACGTTGAAGGATGACTTAAGGCCTGGACATTTTGGCAAAGAGGTTCATGGATAACCGAATAAATGGCCGATGCTCTCTCTTGTTTGCAGAAAAATAGCAAATTTGACAATGAGGCAGGTATAAAATGTGTTTTGAGGCTGTGAAAATGCATAGTAACAGATGCATCTCCGTCCAGGCTGAGCTTCAGTTGAATCAAAATCATGTGTGGCCATCACTACCTATTCATTGTGCCCATAAGTTAAGTGGCTTCTGCCTTGCATATCCAAGAATCTTTCTTCATTATCCTGCAACTTGTTTTGTCTGTTAGCCCACTTCTCTCTGTAGTAATATTATGGTACATTTCCTATTTTCTTTTCACAGACCCTCCTGTTCCTGCCAAGGTGGTGAAAGCTGGAAACCCGCGGTCAAGGAGAGGAAGCAAGGTATTCACACTATTCAATTAATTAATGTATTTTTATTTTAGTTTCCTTGTCATTTGTATGTATGAAGGGAGGGGGGAAGCTATCTGGCTCTGTCTTTGGTCTAGAGCAGTGCTGTCTATTACATGTAATAAGGCCAATTGTTACTCCTATAGTATGATTGGAGGCCGTATTAAAGGGATACTGTCATGGGAAAACATGTTTTTTTCAAACTGCATCAGTTAATTGTTCTACTCCAGCAGACTTCTGCTCTGAAATCCAATTCTCAAAGAGGAAACAGATTTTTTTATATTCAGTTTAGAAATCTGACATGGGGCTAGACACATTGTCAGTTTCCAAGCTGCCCTGCACTACTTAGGGCTGGGACAGACAGGGAGATTCGGGGAGATTCTGTCGCCTGGCGTTTAATCGCAGGCGACAATCTCCCCGAACTCCCTTCTCCCTGTCCGCCACTTGTTTAAATGAAAAAGCACCAGCGCTGATACATACGCGGCGCGGCGATTTCCGGAATCGCCCCAAAGTTACTTCGGGTGATTCCGGAAATAGCCGCGTGTGCACAGCGCTGGCGCTTTTTCATTTAAACAAGCGGCAGACAGGGAGAAGGCCGTTCGGGGAGATTGTCGCCTGCGATTAAACGCCAGGCGACAGAATCTCCCCGACTCTCCCTGTCTGTCCCAGCCCAGCCCTTAATAGTAAAAGCCAGGTCCCACTGAGACTGATTCAGTTACATTGAGTGTTGGTTTTAGATCTTAACACAAGATAACTGCTCCATGGTAGGTCAGTTCACACAAGCAGATTTGGGGAGATCTCCCGAACTGCCTTCTCCCTGCCCTCCGCCCACTAAAATGAAAATTGCCTGCGGCAAATCACACACAGCGCTTTGTTTTCTGAAGTCACCTGAAGTTTGCGACTTCATAAAATGAACGTCCGCATGTGCATTGCCTCAGGCGATTTTCAGTTTAGCAGACGGAGGGCAGGGAGAAGGCAGTTGGGGTGATTGTCGCCTCGAAGAAGAGGCGATTATTTAATCTCCATGAATCTGCTTGTGTGGACTGACTCTTAGAGAGCTACTATCTGGTTACCTTCCCATTGTTCTTTTGTTAGGCTGCTGTGGGGGGGATGATGTCACTCCAACTTACAGTACAGCAGTAAAGAGTGACTGAAGTTTATCAGAGCACTAGTCACATGATTTGGCGCAGCTGGGAAATTAACAATATGTCTAGCCCCATGTGAGATTTCAAAACGAAATATAAACAAATCTGTTTGCTCTTTTGAGGAATGGATTTCAATGCAGAATTCTGCTGGAGCAGCACGATTAACTGATGGGATTTTTGCCCATGACGGTATCCCTTTAAATTATGATGTTGAACAATGGAGTCTTCAAGCAGGTTGACGGGCAAAAAACTCAGAGAGAGCCATATCCGTTTCGGGGCCATATTTGGACATCCCTATTCTCGAGCATTGCTAACAGTACTTTTGATCAGCATTATTTACTGCTTATTCTTGATATTCTTCAGGTTGGGGATTTTGGTGACGCCACAAACTGGCCTACCCCAGGGGAAATTGCCCACAAGTCTGTGCAGGTAAGGCAAAAAAAGTCTAGCAAGCTTAATCTTCCATTACTGGGTAAACTTGGTTGGGTATATTTATCAAAGAGTGAAGTCAGAGATCACCACAGTCCTCTAGAGTGATATTCCTCCAGTCTCCATTCATTTCTATGGTATTTTGAAAGGCATATATATCAAAGGATGAACTATCACCAATAGATAAATGCTCTTTTAAAATCCCATAGAAATGAACGGAGTGTGGCGGAATATCACTCTAGAGCAGGGATCCCCAACCTTCTGAACCCATGAGCAAAATTAAGAAGTAAAAGGAGTTGGGGAGCAACACTAACATGAAAATTGTTCCTGGGTTGCCAAATAAGTGCTGCAATTGGCCATTTGGTAGCCCCTCTGTGGATGTTAACCTACACTTAGGCTCTTTTTGACAGGACATCTGTTTTTTATACAACCAAAACTTGCCTCCAAGCCTGAAATTCAAAAATAAGAAGCTGCTTTGAGGCCACTGGGAGCAACATCCAAGGGGTTGGAGAGCAACCTGTTGCTCGCGAGCTACTGGTTGGGGATCACTGTGGCGATCTTTGACTTCACTCTTTGATAAATATACGCCATTGTCTTTCCTTAGAAGTAAAAACATAGAGACTCCTGAAAACAACAACAAAAAACAATTGGAATTTCTAAAACTGACGCATGCCACTTTTCCCAGAATACAGAGTTTTTTTGAATTTCTGGACAGTAGTCGCCCATTTGTGATACATATATATATAATTGGTAGAGGATTTTTTGTTTTTGCATGGCTGTAAGTGGGCACGGTGCTTTAAAGGGTATGTCTGTATATATAGAGCAGTTATTCTTTGTTTAGCTTTTTCCAGTGTTTTCCGCAGCCAAGCTTTTGTAGCTACATGGGAAGTTCTTGTGTCCACAATCACAACACCGCATTCCAATGCTATAATGTTGTTCCTTACCATTTCAGAAATATTCCTAGCCCACTCCAAAAACTACCCAGTTAAATACTTTTAAAGAGGATCTGTTGTACTAAGTGTACAACAGATCCTCTTTAAAAGTATTTAACGGATATAGTCCCATCTTTTGCTGGCTCCTTTAGTATCCAGTGAGAGGCTCCATGTGTCACCAGGAATAGCACAGGCAGATCCCCCAGAGCTTAATGTCCATTTAGGGATCCCCTTTTTCTGCCTCCTCCCATCCACTAGCTCTCTCTGGCAGTCTCTATTCTGGGACCGAAGCCTCCTTTGCTGCATGCAGTGCTTTGAGGGTGAAGGCCTCCCCCGGGTTTATTTTTAGTATGCTGGCCACTGTAATTTGGCTGGTTCCATGGGGCAGTTTCGGATTTCATTAGTTCTTTGAGGACACAGGTAAGGGAAACGTCTGGCCATTTCATTTGTGAATATAATCTTTGGGAGACATATTTAAATGGCTTCCCCTTTATTGTGCTGCAGCACAGACTGCAGACACCTACTCCTACTTCCAAATGCTATCCTTGTATAAAGCACCAACATAGTCTGCAGTGCTATACAATGTGCTTATTTGTGCAGTGGGCTGCTGCTCCTTCATAACGTATATTCTGATTTGACTTCAGCTCTGTTTGAGTGCAGACTCTTCTGCACATTGTATTTGTGTGTGCCTGTATACACGTATATATGTGCACATATACACTCTGGATGCGTTTGTATACCTGTATATTGTTGCACTGTGTCTGGGAGATAAAGTTCATATCTCCCAGAATGCTATGAGACTCAACACGTATACAGAATTACACCTTTATTATTCTATCGACATTCTTAAAATTTACAGGATAGGATGGTAGATGTTGGCTCCTCGCATTTAACTCGCATTTAACTACCTTAAAATATGGTATGTAATAGGTTCAATCAATGTTCCAGTGTTGTTAGAACTACATCTTTTAGCCACCCACATTCTGGAAAGAAATTGGCAGTTGGGTCATCACATGTGAATCAGACGATAGTTTCTTGTGGGTTAGCTCACATAGGGGAAATTATTCCGTCAATTAGTGATAGAATCAGTCAACATAAGTTCACTATACAGAAGGCGGTAACTCGTTTACCTGTACTTGCACATTTCTTTGTGTCGAATATATTGTAGTGTCCCTTAGATTTCAGGTTTTGATTCTGTCCAGCTCCTACACCTACAAAAGAAGAGAGAATATTTGATACACACTTTGCAGACTGTGTATCCTAATGAGCTAAGATTTGTGTCTTTATTTGATCTTGTGACATAGACCTTAGTTGAATTATCCACCAGTACCAATTTGGGGTGGATTGGAGAAAGCTTTAATAACAACCGTACGAAGTGGTGCTACAGAAACAGTTACCGCTTTTTGAAGTCTGCTCGGGTCAGATAATCACTGAAAAGAATGTCCCAGCAGCTTCAGTATGGTGATACAAGTGGTTTTACTGCTACAATACAGCTTGTTTTGTGGTACAAATAAACCACGTGTTTCACCTTGTTGGAGTACTGCTGGTACATTCTTTTCATTGGGCAATGCTTTAAAGGGGTGGTTCACCTTCAAGTTAACTTTTAGTATATTGTAGAAGGGCCAATTCTTAGAAACTTTTCAATTGGTCTACATTATTTATTTTTCATAGTTTTTTAATGATTTGCAATTTTCTTCTGTTTCTTTGCAGCTTTCAAATGGGGGTCACTGACACCATCTAAAAACAAATGCTCTGTAAAGCTACAAATGTATTGTTATTGACACTTTTTATTATCATTCTATTCAGTCCCTCTCCTATTCATATTCCAGTCTCTTATTCAAATCAATGCAGAGTTGCTAGGGTAATTTGTACCCTAGAAACCAAATTGCTGACACTGCAAACTAGAGAGCTGCTGAATAAAAAGCTAAATAACTATAAAACCACAAACAATAAAAAATGAAAACCAATTGCAAATTGTCTCAGAATATCACTCTCTACATCATACTAAAAGTTAACTCAAAGGTGAACAACCCCTTTAAATACTGCTGCTGTTGCTATAATTATACTTGCCAAAGGGGCATAAGCCTGGAAAGGGTAGGTTTATGTATGGCCATCTTCACTTTAGGGGTAGGGTTGAGACAGAAAGCGAGCAGTTTTGCTGTTACACAGTGCTTAATGTAGATTTAAGAGCAGGAGACACTTTTAATTCTGTCAGCAGCTTTGTTTTGGGTACATGGAGCTTTCTCATATCCATTCAAACTGAACCTGCCGTGTGGTTACATTTACAGAAAGCTGGGGTAGTGCTATACTTGACCTGTACGGTCTTCCTTAATCAATATTTAATATCAATATTTAATATAGTTAATATTTTTTTTAACATATGGGTCTCCTACCAATTGTTGTAAGATTCGGGCTTTTAAGTATTCACTGGACAGGGTGTAAAGTCCCATTCTGAACTCCCAGTAGGTCCTCTCATGTGATGCATTCACAGGTCAAAGAGACAGATGTTCAATTTTGGCAAAATCATAGGGTGTTAAAAATATGCATGTCTTAGAGACTTTGCAACACAAGAGGATCTATGGGTATGGTACGCTATAAGCCACATGGCATCACATCCATTTTTCAAAGTGCAAGTGACCACTAACTGATAACTCCCCACTGAAGTCTGTGCCTCTTGTTTTTACTACTAGCCATCGAGCAAACTCCAGCCAAGCCGCAAATCCCTGGGCAAGAAGGAAATGAAAGAAGAGAGTGCAGACGGGAAGGAAAACCAGAGGGTGAAATCAGATGAGTCCAGTGAGGAGAAGAATGGCGATGATGATTGCCAGAGATCCGCTAACAAAAAGAAAGGTACAGTTAAAGATGAAATATCTTATTTTCACATATTTTAAAATTAGGTTTTCTTTAACAATATACACTGATTTCATTGGATACTACTTTTTTTTTTTTTTGTGAGTAGATTCATGTCACTGAACCTCAGGCTGATTTCAGCCCCAGACCGCTAGCCGAATCTTTTTGTCTGTTCCCATCCAGAAGCCTTGTGTTGGCTCCAGAGCGAACTGACTTGATGGATTCTGGCTCCAATTTCAAAGTCTTGAATTTCTTTGCTGAAATCCAACGCATTTGTTTGCGCCGGAGCCAACACAAGGATTCAGGACACGAGCAGACAAGATTTGGTTATGGGTCAGGGGCTGAAATCATTCTGTGGATTCCGGCAGGCTGATTTTTGGCCTTAGTCTAAAACATGTGTCCTTTAAGCACTTCCAGTAATTATGCTGAATTCTGGCATCACTAAATGTGGAGCCGTAATTCCAGATTTGGTTACTGGGCAAAAACTGTAGGTTGGATAAATCTTTTAAACAGAGTGTATGTCTTATGGAGTTTTTATAACGTACTGCTTGCCTGTTTTATTTTTTTAAGGCTACAGTAAGGCAGTATTGCCAACTTTTGACCACTAGATGGTGCTTTTCAAATAGCCATACAATTCCTTCATTTAGGCAAGGGGATAAGGAACCATGAACACAAATAATTTGAAATTAATGGCAGCACAGTAAGCTGGGTTGAAGACACCAGTTGGCTGCTACATTAGTTAACTTCTTTCTCATCTGCATTAGAGGAATTTTGACAACTAATGTATAGACTGCAATAGTAAAGCTCAGGGAGCATATACATACGAGGAGCTGAAGCTGCTGTTGTCAACATATGTTGTAATCTAATGTATCAGGTATTAGAGAGTAGGTGACATCCACTTAATGTACAACTCATTGGAAATGTGAGAGAGTGTAATCTAAAATATTAATGTTCTAACTTCTTTATCAATGAAAAATGTTCACCCACCAGAGGTGTGATTAATTGAACCTATACTCCTTTAGTGGGTAACAAAAAAATCCCCTCCCCCCATGCAGAAGGCAATGTTTGGGCTCATTAATTTGCATATCCAGTAATTGCTTGCGCATTTACTGCTCCGACTTCAGGTATACACATTATACTCCCAGGGACTTGCTTCTTAGATGCATTGTGTCAGCACAAATGGCAGCATATTGTTTCCACAAACCAAATTGCAAGCTCTATACACATGCACCTCTGGTGGGAGAAGCAAATTTATTATGATAGATGTCCTTAAATGTAACACAACAGCAAAACAACAGTCCATCCTACTGCCCATAGCAGTCAGACAGTGTCTTGTGTTCTAAAGGCTCTTGTTATAGCACCTCCATGTATAGGTTGAAATATAAAAATGAGTAAAAGGAATATTGTGTATATAATACACTAAGCTTATGTGTATTAGTACTGTCTTTACATGCTCACTAAAAATTTTCATTTTAATAGTACATATTGTTATGTTTAAAAAACTTTAAATGTGCATGTAGTGTGTTTTTATGTATGTGTTTTTTTTCCTGGGTATTAAAAAAAAAAATAATCCTAGTTATTATAGAAATATAAAATGAATTTAAAAGTTAGAGGGGAGTCTAAGGGAGTGTTGTGATGCTTTCTTGGAATACTGGATTGAAATGAATCCGATTTAATTTGTAACATTGAAGCGTTTCCCGCAGGAAACAAACACAAGTGGGTACCCCTACAAATCGAGATGAAGCCTGACGGACCAAGAGAGAAAAACGCCTCCAGGAACAACAGACAGAACGATCAGCAACGACACCCGCTGAACCGCAGTGACCCCAAAAGTATGTTCATCTAGTGCAGTTTTCCAGCTCAGACACATTAGAGCAGTGATTCCCAACCAGTAACTCATGAGCAACATGTTGTTCTCCAAACCCCTTGGATGTTGCTCCCAGCAGCCTCAAAGCAGGTGCTTATTTTTTAATTGGCAAGTTTTGGTTGTATATAAACCAGGTGCACTGCCAAAAAGTAGAATGACCATCCACATAGGGGCTACCAAGTAGCCAATTACAGCACTTATTTGGCCCCCCAATAACATTTTTCATGCTTGTGTTGCTCTCCAACTCCTTTTACTTCTGTATGTTGCTCACGGGTTCAAAAGGGTGGGGATCCCTGCATTAGAGCTAGTAAATTAAATGCAATGTTTGCTCCAGGTTTGATAGACAATAGCAATTAACTGCTTTGAGATGACAGACCAGCAAATGCCTATTACTGATTGGCTGCTGTGGGTTACACAGACTGGAGCTATCTTTATACCTGTTCTTGTGACGTTAAAAGACCAAAAAATGTGCATTTGTTGTTCACTGAATCAGCTGAAGGCAGCCATTCAAGTGGAATTAAATAGATTTTGTCATGTCATTAATAGTTCTGGGCTATAGTGGCGTGTTGCTACAGTGGTTTTATTATGTTGCTTTGTGCAGGTTGTAAATCTATTCCGGCTAATGCTACACCTATAGAATTCCATTTTCAGTTATATGACTATCCATGCCTCACTCTAGGGAGGCATTTCCTTTACATGCATGTAGATTGCTATATTGATTCTTATTCCCCATTTATAGGTTGATATTTTATGTTTATTTGCCATCTCATCACAGTGATGGTTGGCCTTCAGACACTCTTTCGGTTGGTGTGTAAAGTATTTCTATCTCTATCCTAATACAGTGATGTATCCTGATAACAAGGCTGAGTGGCAGGACTTTGATGACACTTCCAGTGTAAAAAGCGAGGGAGCTATCAGGGGTGGCTTTAGGGGGAGAGGACGTGGCCGAGGGAGAGGAAGAGGACGTGGGAGAGGAGGCACCCGTTGTAAGTGGACACTCTATATATTGAAAAGCTGGCAAAAAAAGAATACTTTTATGTTCTCATATTTCTCATAAATGTTCTATAGAAGGAAAACGCAAACTTGTATATTTATACAATACACTTTTTTCCCCCTCTCTTATTACAGCTCATTTTGACTATCAGTACGGGTACAGGAAATTCGATGGAACACGTGGGCCAAAGTTTAATATCGCTAGTAATATCACTTATTACTACGACAACATGAGTAGTTCAGAGCTGTACAGTGTGGACCAGGAGCTTCTGAAAGACTACATCAAACGACAGATGTACGTTACTTCAATTTAATAGTCTGTCATGGAAACTGTGGATCGATGCAAGATATACTGATTTCACTTCCTGTGGTTACAGTGGGGTTTGTCATAAACATAGGTGCTAAATTGCAAGTGCAGTTGACAAAAGCAACCACTCTGCAGTTGGTCATCTGCAGGTTAGAAAATGAAAACAAAGTTGTGATTGGTTGCTATGGGTAAAATACACTGGTGCAATTAAACACCTTTGTTTTTAAATCAGGCCACTCTTCTACATGTAACTTTTGTCTGTTTCCTGCAGAGAATACTACTTCAGCGTAGACAACCTGCAGAGGGACTTCTTCCTGCGCCGCAAGATGGACTCCGAAGGTTTCTTGCCCATTGCTTTGATTGCCAGTTTCCACAGAGTACAGGCTCTTACTACAGACATTGAACTGATAATCAAGGTAGAGTGAACTGTTATAAAAAAAAAAAATAATAATCATAGTATGTGTGTGTCTATATTTATATGTTTTCTGCAGTCCATAGTTGCATCTATAATCAGCTGTGGCTTAATAATGAAAACACACACGTTGACAAAGAGGGCTTCATGTCTGTATATATTGTAAAATTTGTCATAAAATAAGTTGTGTACCCAGTCTGAATCTGATTGCACGCATATGTATAATTATATGTAGAGACGTGTGTGTGTGTGTGTCTGTAAAAAAATGCCTTTGTGTTCTGCAGGCCCTAAAGGACAGCAAAGTGGTGGAGATTATTGATGAGAAAATTCGCAGGAAAGAACAGCCAGATATGTGGCCGCTTCCAGGTCCCTCCCTTTCAGATGCTTCCCAGACTGACTTCTCTCAACTTATAAATTGTCCTGAATTTATCCCCAGGCAAGGATTCCAGAAGGAAACTGGTAAGTGACCTTCAGTTAACCAAAAACATAAACAATGTAATTTCACTTGCATTTAAATAGTCCTAATGGTGTAAGGTTATTTGTTAATGTTCTTTTCATGTGAATTCAGTATTTATCTGCACATTTTGGAAGGGTTGTACTTGAACTGGAGACAATTAGTAGTTATTTTAGCAGCTACAAAAATCCTTATTGGATTACTGTATATATTTCTCAAAGCTGTATGTTATGTATAACCACTCATGTGGCCCTTTCTCCCCTTTTTGAATGTAGAATCTGCTCCTGGCTCTCCTCGATCATCCAGCCCTTGTCTAAAAACAAAATCGGAAGAGGTCAGTAACTTAAAGACCATGCCAAAGGGGCTATCAGCCAGTTTGCCTGATCTGGACTCTGATTCTTGGATAGAAGTCAAGAAAAGGCCGCGGCCTTCCCCAGCTAGAACCAAGGTAATGACTTGGCTTGTCTTTCTAAGCTATCATTGCTGGAGAATATGGTATAAGTGCAAATGTAATCAAATCATTCCATTCAAAGAAACAATATGTGTTGTATCGATATGCCTATGTACTAGGTGTTGACTTGAAAAGATATTATGCACACCTAGCTCAGTGAATAGCGCTTGTGCTAAACGTACTTTTTGCATATATTTTTATTAAGAAATATCTATGGTATCTGTTTTTACTGGCCCTAAATAAACAAGGGCCAAGGCATACCCAAGCTCCATTAATCTGCACTGAAAAGTGCAGCTTCTGCTGTGATATGCAGGTACGCAGAGTAGAGAACTGCCCAAAAATGTCTGCTTTTGTGTTTTTTGGGCTGATCGCCTCTCCACACGTTTACCAGCACCACAGCGGAATCTGTACTTTTCAGTGCAGATCAACGGAGCTGGGGAAGGGAGCGGATCTGCTTCTCTCAGTCTGGAAAAAAAAAAAACTTGATATAGGGATTTGTACCAGATTTTATCTTATACATGAAAAGATTTTTGACTTCTGTAGATCAAAAGCTCCCAGCAGTCAATTACCAATTTTCCAAAGCACTACAGCAGCTTTTGATTCCAAAGCCTGGGTTTTCCCCAGGAAACGATATATATTTTTGAAAAAAAGAGATTCTGCCAAAACTAAAATGGGTAACCATGTCTTTCTACTTCTAATTACTAAACATTAAAGCTTTTCTGAAACATTCTATGAAAACTCCAACATAGCTTTAGGTACCTAGAATAAACATCCTAAATATGAATGTCATAAACATCCTGGGGCTCATTTATAAACAGTGGGCAGATTTGCACCTGTGCAGTATCCCATAGCAACCAGTCAGTGATTCGCTTTTTTTTTTTAGTCCGCTTTGGGTTGAGCAGTGAAAGCAATCATCTGATTGGTTGCCATGGGTAACTGCTCGGGTGCAAATTTGCCCACTGTTTATAAATGAGCCCCCTTAAGTTTGATGCCCAATGTGCATAGGATTACCAAAGTATCTGGCTTTTAGACACCCCAAAATGAGTATAGCGCATACAAATTGTCCTGCAGGTCACTTCAGCTACTGAAAAATCTACTAATTTACAGCGTTTTTTTGTGGTGTAAAGCCACTATGAGGGCAATGCCAAAGTATATTTAAACTGGGAGATTGCATACAGCAATTTCAAATGTGTGTGTGTATATATTATTTTAATTTTATTTATATATATATATATATATAATGTATACCCTACTTGTTTGACTGTACAAATACTTCCTTTTAATTAACACAGAAACCGGATGAAGTGAAGTCTCCACAGGTGGTTACACCTTCTCAGGTGACTCCACAAAAGCCTCCCAAAGATCAAGATGAACCAGAGGAGTTGGACTTTATGTTTGATGAGGAAATGGAGCAAATGGACGGCCGAAAGAATACTTTCACTGACTGGTCAGATGAGGACTCCGACTATGAGATTGATGATAGAGACGTGAACAAGATTCTTATTGTGACGCAGACTCCGCCTTCACTACGCAAGCACCCTGGAGGTGACCGCACTGGCAACCACACTTCTCGTGCAAAGATGAGCTCGGAGTTGGTCAAAGTAATCAACGATGGCCTGTTCTATTATGAGCAGGACCTGTGGACTGAACAGTTTGAGCCAGAGTACTCTCAAATTAAGGTGAGTTGAACAGAAGCAGCAGTGGGTTTTGTAGAAAAAACATATAATGGTGATTGCTGTTTTCCTCTTGGGACTATGTCTCTCGAGGAGGGGAAGACAAAGAATGATTTATATAGTGTAGTATTTCAACAGTGTATGTTTCACCCTCACACCTTTGTGAAGTCAATTTCCTTATACACCTAGTGACTTGCTTAACTTAAGCTTAGTATAAGTGCCTTAGGATAAAATGAATGCGGTTTGTGATTTGGCTAAATTAGCTGGTGTCCACCAGTTAAAACCAAATAATGTGTTTATAACCAAGGAAAGGATATTTAACCCATAGAAGGGAAAAAAGCAGGGGGGGGAAGGAGATTAGTGCAGCTTGTTTGTCCTTAATTATCCACGACACACCAATGCTTCCCCAGGGCCCCCTATTCCAATATACTCACAAGATGTGAGCTGTTTACAGGCAAAATAATGTACGATTCTTCTAAAGCGATTCCTTCCGTCACTTTTAGGGAGAAGAGAGTAGGAACAACATGTGTAGAAATGTATTATGCTTTTAATAAATATACGTAAAATGCACTCACAAGTATAGTTCCATTTTTCGCATTTCAATCCATATAAAATCCATATAAAAAGTTCCCCAAAGTTTGCGCTGAAACCTTTTGCCGTCCCTCCGAGTTCCGCGTGTTTTGTGGGGTTCCAAGTCCTGTAAGTTAAGTTGATCTCGCTAACGCGTTTCGCCGGGTAATGGCTTCTTCCAAGAGCGATCCTATCCGATTTGAACCTGCTTTCCACCTGTTTGTCTTACGCTGGACATACACCCCCAATAATCTTTTATATATTTTTTTATATTTTCGGCACGTGTAGTGCTAGTTCTCTTGGGGATGAGGCCTGTTTGAAAGTCTTGTATGTGCTGGTATACGGTTCTTAAATGTGTGTATGCCATCAGGTCGTGTCCTATCATCAGGGCAGCAATTATATTGGACATTGTACCAGAACCTTTAAAATCTCAATTTTAGTGTCGCTGTTAGTGTATTGTAAGTGATGCCCATCATGCATCTTTGGGGGAGAGTCGGTAATATATGCCCCAGTTAAACCACTTAATTGGACTTTGGTGGAGAAACCTTAACTTATTTCATGTGTGATGCTTTGATTGTATTCAAATAAAATTCAGGGCCGTTGGTTGGACATACAAAAATTCCTGGGAAAATACAATTGCCGGCCTGTATTGGGCATTGTACTACTTGGATATTTCCCCGGTCCCCAAAGCGACCACTTTTTATTTCACAGAAATTATCGTTACTCAAAATCCATAAAAAATCTGTTTTTTATTCAATCAACACTTAAAAACAATTGCTTACTTACTGACAGTCCACGTGGACTGTCAAGGGGTCAGTATCTAAACAGTTTTTAACTGAATTGAATAAAAATGGATTTTGAGCTCCTGGATATTGTCAGTGAGACACTGTTGGTTGCACATGCCAGGTAAAGGGATTTCTAAGAGACAGCAAGTGGTTGGACATAAACAAGCTGCATTGACAGATGTCCCCACAGCAAATGCCCTGTGACTACAAGTGGAGAGGAAGCAAAAAAAAAGCATTGAATTGCAGTTTCCTATTCTGTGCTTTTCTTTTTGCTCATTGCAGCCTGGGTACTGACGGGGCCATTGTAGTGTGTGAGCATGAAATCAGTCAGGTGCTCTCAAATGTGCTAAACCCTTCCAGTCCTTGTCACTCAGCTCTTTCTGGCTTTTGCCTTCCCATTTTGGAAACCCAGCGCCAGAGTGATCTGAATGGTGTTTTCTGGACCATTCGGCATGAGGTGTGTCCCCTGGTTGCTATGGATGACTTACCTGTTATCACCAGAGAAATCCCTCTTTAGCAAACTCTTTTATGTTCTGGGTGCTTGGACCTTTATTTCATTGCTGGCCTGGAGCTACTTACCATTTACTTGAAACCAAGAGCAACTTACCATTCACTTGAAACCTAGAGCTGGAGGGTGTTGTGTTGGGTCTAACGTTGCCAGTTTTTTCCAGGTAAGTGATAAGTCGTTAGAGAGCTTTAACGTGGCCTTGTATTCTGGAGATGTTAAAACCCAAAATCAAAAGTCCCTAAAGTTTAGAATTTCTGCTTTCTTATTCATATAATTTGTATTAACTGGAAATATTCTTAGTTGCTTTTTCCCCATCCCTTAACAACAACATCTGGAAAGGACTGGAGTCGAAACACTTTTAGATATTTTCTTCTGTTGCTTTTTAATGTGCTCTGAATGAAAACTGCTTGTTAAATTGTGTGCTTAAAGGGTAACTAAACCAGAAATGGGACTAAAAATGCCATGTTTTATACACTGAACTTATTGCACCAGCCTAAAGTTTCAGCTTGTCAATAGCAGCAATGATCCAGGACTTCAAACTTGTCACAGGGGGGTCTCCATCTTGGAAAGTGTCTGCAACACTCGCATGCTCAGTGGGCTCTGAGCAGCTGTTGAGATGCTAAGCTTAGGGTTTGTCGCAAATTATCAAGCAGAAAATTAGGCTTGTCTGTAATATAAGCTGATGCTACAGGGCTGATTATTAAATTCTGATGCTAAGTGCACTGGTTTCTATGCTGCCATGTAGTAATTATCTGTATTAATTACTTATCGGCCTTATATTGTGACATTTCTATTCTGTGTGTACTGTATATTGTGAGTGGGTCCCTAAGCTCAGTAAGTGACAGCAGCACAGAGCATGTGAATCAGTGAATCAGCAGAAAAGAAGATGGGGAGCTACTGGGGCATCTTTGGAGACACAGATCTTTACTGCTAAAGAGCTGTGGTTGCCTTGGGCTGGTACAGAAGCACAAAACATAATGTACAACATTTATACCCTTCGTCATTAGTTTAAATTTCTTTGTCCTTTAACGTGAGATTGGTGTTTCAAGGGGGTATAGCTTGTAGCTAAAAATTTATGTAGAGTGTATTCCATATGGAATGTTTTTATGTACAGTGCTAATAATTGCTATTCTGAGGAAGTACAGGTATGGGATCTGGAGTTTTTCCAGATAACTGATTTTTCCATACTTTTTATACCTTAAATCTACTAGAAAATCATGTAAACATTAAATAAACCCAATAGGCTGGTTTTGCTTCCAATAACGATTCATTAGATCTTAGTTGGGATCAAGTACAAGCTACTTTTTTGTTATTACACAAAAAGGAAATCAATTGGTGAAACTGATCTTTGCTTCAGAAATACAACGTTTATATAAACAAGCTGCTGAGTAGCAATGGCAGAAATTGAAAAAAGGCCCAGTATGGGCACACTATTAATAGTAGATAACCAATAACCCCATTATGCTGTACACAACTTAACTCTTGTGTGCTATGTAACCTGAGCATTTTCTCCTTTGAATGGCTGCCCCCATTGCTGCACAGCTACTTATTTATATAAACTATATTAGTGTTTCTGAAGCAAACACAGCAATTTTACCAGTGCAGGGCAACACTGCATTATTTTTTTTATTACTTTAAAACCCTTTCAATTTGTGTTGCTACGGTTCCTTTAACCTAGCAGATAAATTGTGTAGAATACAATGGTTTTAGTCCTTATAGAGGCAAAAGCAAAACCAAGGTTGCCAGGCTCAGGAGCCCCAAAACAGATGATTGGACGTTTATTCTGATCCTTGCAGGGCTTCCCTAATATAAGCAGTGTCTGATATATATAATGTATATACAGTACAAAGCCAAGGCTTTTACAAATAGAGCTGTCAAAGTATTTGAATTGTAGATCCCTTAATAAAGTTCATTATATCGATTTATAATATTGAATACATTTTTTTAAATTTATCAGCAAGAAGTGGAGAACTTCAAAAAAGTGAACATGATTAGTCGGGAGCAGTTTGACACCTTAACCCCTGAGCCTCCTGTGGATCCAAATCAGGAGGTTCCTCCAGGTCCCCCGCGCTTTCAGCAAGGTAAGAAGGAGGCTTTTGAGTCTGCTATAGCCACTTTGTGAAAAAAAAGGATCACTGTTGCAATACGAGCTGTCTGAGCTGTTTTATGCAATATATTTTTATAGAAACCTACATTGTTTGAGGGGTATAGTTTTCCTCTTTTTAATTCTATTACCGTTACATAGTCAGGTCTTCCAGGTGCAGGTTCCGAGCCACGGGATGGAATTAAATCCGGCACAAGGTGTATATTTTCCATTGCTAAATCTATTCTAATAGAATACTAGAAAAAACAGAAAACAGCCGCAAGAATTGTATCAAACTGTGCCATCATCTATTCTTTTAATGACTGCCAACTGGGGGGTGACTTGGAGTATTTTGTCGCTCTGAGCTAGAGACAAAACTCCATCATATATATATATATATATATATATATATATATATATATATATATATATATATATATATATAGTGGTGCACTCCAAAGTTTAACTGCCTGGGTACTGTCCTATATCGTGTAAATATTCATATTCACAGGAATGACGCACTCCAGGACTTCATAGTGAGATGAAAAAGTGAAGTTTATTTGTCAATGTTGCGGTCCAGTCTGGACCTTTCTCAATACATATATATATATATGCACTCACTTTTTGGAGAGGATGCCCTGGTGCAAACAGAATAAGGCATAAATAGAAAAAGCAATGCTGTTGCACTCAAGGGACTTGTATGAAAGTGAAAACATTTATTTAGATCGACGTTTCGAATGTATTGCTAGATGTCCTTTGAAGTTTAAATTTTACAGTGCACAGTGAAATGGCGAATGCTTATGAACCTGTACTTTTTTGCAGTTCCTACAGATGATTTGGCTAATAAACTGTTCGGCGTCCCTGAACCTTCAACGATTGCCCGATCTCTACCGACCACTGTTCCTGAATCTCCAAATTACCGCAATGCTCGTACACCACGTACCCCACGCACACCCCGTTTGAAGGATCCAACTCTTACACCAAGGTTTTACCCCGTGGTTAAAGAAGGCAGGACGATAGATGCTAAGGTAATGAGTTTGGCAGAAATGGGTTGTTGCCAGCTTGTTCTGCTTTCTTTGAAGCCATGGATTTACTTTTGGCTTTAGACATAATCCCCCATATGTAATCAAAGGCGCTAAGTATCGTGTATCCATGAGAGCATTTCTTTAGAGAGAGATTGCTTGAGAAAGAGAGCGCGATTGCTAGATTGATTGAGAGAAATGGATTTTTTGAGATTGAGGCCACCTGATTGTAGTTTTGTTGATAGCATAAACATATGAAAATGCTAAATGGAATATCTCTTTACAGACTCCACGGAAAAGAAAAACGCGACACAGCTCCAACCCGCCAATGGAATGCCACGTAGGATGGGTGATGGACTCCAGGGAGCACAGACCTCGTACTGCCTCTGTCAGGTATAGTTGCACTAAACTTTTCCTCCTTATAAGGCATTTGTACAATGCAGGCAGAATTGTCCATCTACATAATATGGCGCATGGGGAACCATATAATTCTCTGCATCTTGTGTATATTATTTACTTTGGGCTCTCTGTATATAAATGTAGAATGTTACCAATGTCAAAGAACTGGATTGTGCTGAGAACTGCATTTGCACAGTCACAAGGTGGGGGGGTAGGGGCACTTGACCAAATATAAAAATGTTCATTGTACTGTACAGAAAGAAAATTCAAGAAAATAAACAAAATAACTTAATAACAAACTATATAGTTCTTTCAGCTCCAATGCCAGCCCATCTGAGGGTGCCCCAGCCTTGAGCAATTTCGGATGTACCCCACAATCTCTGCCAAAGTTCCAGCATCCTTCTCATGAACTGTTGAAGGAGAATGGATTTACGCAACACGTTTACCACAAGTACCGCCGGCGTTGCCTTAATGGTGAGTGCTGAAGGGACTCCTGTGAGTTTACTTTTTTTTTTTTTTTTTTGGCCTGGTTTAACCTGGATTTCCTCACTTTTCTCTGTGATATAGAAAGGAAACGGCTGGGGATTGGCCAGTCTCAGGAGATGAACACCCTCTTCCGTTTCTGGTCCTTCTTTCTCAGAGATCATTTCAACAAGAAGATGTATGAGGAGTTCAGACAACTGGCTGTGGAGGATAGCAAAGAGGGATACAGGTCAGTATTGGGGGAAGATGACCGTTGAAGTGGCATTGACTAGATTAAGATCTTCAGTTTCCTTCTCAGGGCTCTGGTTTCTGTTTTTCAGCTAGAAATGTGGTACAGATTTGTTGTCTCTTCTGCAGGTACGGTTTGGAGTGCCTATTCAGATACTACAGCTACGGGCTGGAAAAGAAGTTCCGAGTGGATATATTCCGAGATTTCCAGGAAGAAACTAGAAGGGACTATGAAACAGGTGAGCTCAAGTTTTTAACTTTTTAATCTGCACATTTGAGAGCCTTGACAAGTAAACAAGGGATGGATGCATTCTGGGAAGATATGATTGCATCTCTTAAATGTTCTTTTATGTTACACTGCAGGTCAGCTGTATGGGCTGGAGAAGTTTTGGGCCTTCTTAAAATATTCCAAAGCCAAAAGCCTTGACATAGACCCCACTTTGCAGGACTATCTGAGCAAGTTCCGCAGACTAGAGGATTTCAGGGTAGATGTAAGTATATCACTTACAGCTCATTTAAACTTAATGGGCACATCTGTTAAATATATATCTATTTTTATATCTGTGTGTGTGTATATATATATATATATATCTATCTCACTGCCTCTTTGATTGCTTTCAATTAAAGTGCAGTCACTTCTAGCTTGATTTTCTGTCCCTAGGGAAGCGGTTTGCACATGTATATCTTATTGTGAAACCATTGCCTATCTTATGAAACGGTACTCCAATTTTATTGAGGCAGAACTAACGTTCCGGCTGGTGCCCTTTTAAAAGTGACCCGGAACTAAAAACACAGAGTAGGTCACAACTACCTGGGTGCTGGTTCTTAATGTAAAGGTACAAAAAAGGAATGAACCGCACTCGGCGGTTTGGTGAAATCAATGACTTAATTTTTTTCATGAAAAACCTGTGGGTGCAGTTCCTTCCTTTTTTATATACATATATATATATTGTATACACACACACATGATTTATTTTATTTAACATCTGGGTGATTGCAGTTGAACAAATATTGTTTTAAAAAAGCATTTACTCCCCATTTCAGCCTCCAATGGGAGAAGATGGAGGATCAAAGAGGCGACACTCACTCTCAACAGGGGAGGGTAGGAGGAGGTACCCATCCCAGTCTTCCAGTAGAGGATCTGGTCATCAGTCTCAGAATTCAACCCAAAATTCAGCAAAGGAAGAGGCCAAAGCCCAAAGCCATCCTTCTGCTGCTGCACCGGATTCCCAGATTCCTGGAGGAGGGAAGTAGACCGAACACAAATTGGAATGGAACTAATGACTGGGAAAGGGAACATTGTTTCTTGGATATGGAAGGTGGATATATCACACAATAGATTCTGCCTTCTTCCTGCAGGAAACTTCAATTAGCAGAGACTCCAGGTGCTGGAGGCAAGGACTGATTGTTCCCATGCCCTTTGCACCTATAGGGGGCAGCTGCTCATGCTAAAGAGGAAGATGATCTTTGGTTAGGGGTATGACGTTTAGTTTCATTTGTTTTAGCAGAAACCTTCAAGAAAGCTCTCGCTATGGGAGAAAAATCTTTTTTTTGTTTTCCCCCCCTTGTTTTTAAATTATTTAATTTGTGCCCTCCCCTTTGAGCAGCAATTCCTCATTGTGGAATTAAGGACTCGTGGACTGGTGTCTACCAAGAGACAGCCACACGGAGACGAGCAGAGCTTTGCTGTTACAGGTTCACAATGCGATTCTATGGCTTCTGTCTCTTGCATGAGACAAATCGGCTTTCTTTGAAGCAAGTTTGGGTTCCGCAGCATCTCAAATCTAGGACGTTGTGTTTTAAACAATGCCTCTTCCTCATGACATTTAAAAAAAAAAAGGGGGGGGGGTCCAGGGATTGTCCACATGATGGAGCTGCTTATACTGGCTACTTTCCTCCCACATCAGTTATTGGGTCCCTTGGCATGCAGCCCATGGCTTCAAGACAACCGTGCAGTGGTATCCCCCCCCACCCTTTCAGAGAGAAATATATATAAATATATTTTTATTTTTTCTTTTATTATTTCAGACTGTGAATGAGAATCCCGGAAAAGAAAAAAACTAGCAAAAGACTAGAGTAAAAAAAAAAAAAATCTCAAAACTGAAAACAAAACTGCCTTTTATTTCCCTTTTAAAATTATTATTCACCATTGCGAGAACAAAGATGATGAAATGTTGCCTTATAGTTACCTAGAAGCTTGCCGAAGGAGCCGCCATCTTGGAATAAAGCAGCGGCCAATCAGAAAGCAGTTTGGACCAGCCACTAATTGACATCACCTGGCATAATTGCCCCCCATGCTGTGGTTTATCTTCATAGGGGAAACTTTCAAGGTTGTGTACCCCAGGGTATAATAATTTGGTATTATAAAAAAATTATTTTATGCTGCAGGATATAAAGCAGGAAGAGGCAATTTTTTTAATTTTTTTTTTAAATCATACTTTTTTTTTTTTAATTTCCCTGTAGGGAGGGATGATAAACAAAAAGATCCATACTGCAAAAGGGTTAGTTGTGTTGCATTTGCTGTGTTTCTTTTGGAATCTTATGGCTTAATTCTACAGAACATTTGGAAATCCTTGGCTGGCTAGGCCATTATTAAACCACAGAAGAGTTCACACGTTATTAGCCACCCTCCCCACCTGCCAGTTTTATGAAATCACATCCACTGAGCTGTCTGCTATTTTGAATGCAGGAAAATTCTCGGTGGAAATTGAAAACTACTTTCAGTCTCTGGTGCAAAGTCAGATGGTTGCAGAGACTGAGAAGGTGCATCTCCAGTCATGTATGAAGAGCTGGAATGAAAGACACTACCATTGACTACAATGTGAATCGCTCATTGCATCATGGCTTGTACGATTAGCTAAACGGTCAGGGTGGGTTACCTTATGGATTAGGGTAGTTGGGTGTAGTTAACCAGGATAAAGGGGGGGGGGGTCGTGCTATGTAAAGTCAGGATGCAACTGTACAACCAGCTCCACTACATTGCATTGTGCAACACTGGGCAAATCGTTTCATGCATTTCCCCCCCCCCCCATATGTAATGTAAGGCACTGCCCAGGTAACCAATAGCAACCAATAAGATATTTTCTTTTAAACTGTTTACCAGTAAATACTACCTGCTGACTGGTCACTGTACTGGGCAAACTTAGTGCCTTTTATTGCATTACCCCATTAGTCTGTTAAGTTACCAGGCCTGGTATCCAAGTACTAATGGAATAACCCTACATACCCTTGATTAGGGCTGGATCTTTCTGTAACTGCTCCGCCCCTTCATTCTTTATCCTCAGTTGCTGTTAGCATTCACCATCTGTGGTAGTGACCACCATCTTTACCCTTGCTTGGATTTGTTTTCCATTTATTGGTGAAGGTAGATTTGAGTGCCTAACAATCCCAGAATCCCTTGAGGGTGCTTCTCTCACCTGTCCCCAAGTCTGCAGCCAAATGAGTACCGATATCTGGCTTTCTAGGCATGTATGCGCTACAGATCATGTATCTTCAGAGATATTTATTTATATGAGGCATGCTAGCTGCTCCTCTGATTTATTCTTTCTACACTGGCCTATTTTAAATAGACAGTAGGTGGTGTGTTCTTTGTTCTGCTCCTTCCCCCATATCATTATTTTGCCCCCCCCCCATAGGATGGTAGGAAGGAAATGTTGCACCTTTTGATTCCATTAAAAAATACATTATTGCTCTAAAACAGTGACCCCCAACTCTTGCACCATTGGGTGGGCTCCATGCTTCCTATATTTGCACGACTCCCCTCAAACCACTTGTTTTTCATTTTATTCCTAGAACTGTACCCTTTATGCCATGAAATACATTTAGGGTTGCCACCTGGCCAGTATTTTACCGGCCATGCCGGTATTTTTGATGGTTGATCCCAATGTTAATCGGAAAAAAAGCTGAATATATAGGAAGGCCGGTATTTTTTTGAAGAAAAGGTGGCAACCCTAATACATTCAATGAGTGGCCCATGAACGACTCGTGAGCTTTGTGCTGATTTGTTGGTTTTACGAGAGAATGATTTGGATTGGTGCTCAGTGTTTGCTGTCCTGAGGATTCCTCTACCTTCCCCTTCACAAGCCTTTTGCCAACACTTACACCTTCCAAAGTCACCAATTTGACTTTGTGCGAATGCTGCTGCACCCCCCGATTGTGGAATGCTTCACATGCATTACCCTCCTCCCCTTCCCCCATTATGCTCAGATCAGAAAAGGACAGAAAAACAAACAAAAAAATGGATAAAATTGAAAAATGTAAAATACTTGAATGAGCGCTTGTACTATAACATTAATATTATTCAGAGTATCCATTCTTATTGAGTTATGATTTTGCTTCTAGCTGTGCTTTAGTCATTTCTTGGTAATTTGTGGTAATTATACTTTTTCCTTTTTAATACAAAAAAAAATGTATAAAAATAAAAACCTCAAAAGACAACTCTTTTCTTATTGTCATAATGTGCGTGTGTTAGTGTGTGTGTGTGTTAGAGTGTATGCTCCCACTTAAGCAAATTTCTCTTATAATATATTGTATGAACCTAGAATATGCTAAGCTTGGGGTCACACACATTATGCTGGTCTACAACTCCCAGAATCCTTGTCTGTAGCAAGGCATTATGGGTGTTATTGTTATGCAACATGGGATCCGAGGCTTTGAAACTAAGGCATCTACAGTGTAGACATGGATATCAAGAAGCTGCTGAAATCTAATGAATGCAATTGAGCGAGAAGTTCAAGCATACAGTTTAAAGTTGCCTGCACCTATTCACAAGCAGCGCAGCGAGTGAATAGGCACAGGCGACTTTACATTTCAGCGGGTGGGAGATGCGCAAGCAATTCAGGGAGATTAGTCTCCCCAAAGAAGAGGCGATTAGTTGCCAGTTGACCAATCTTCCTGAATCTTGCCTTTTGAACCCATGAGCAACATTCAGTAGTAAAAGGAGTTGGGGAGCAACAGTAGTATGAAAAATGTTCTTGGGTGCCAAATAAGTGCTGTGATTGGCCATTTGGTAGCCCCATGTGGATTGAAATCCTACATTGAGGCTCTGTATGGCAGTGCACCTGGTTTTTGTACAACCAAAACTTGCCCCCAAGCCTGGAATTCAAAAATAAGCAGCTGCTTTGAGGCCACTGGGAGCAACATCAAAGGGGTTGGACATGTTGCTCGCGAGCTATTGGTTGGGGATCACTGCCTTAGAGCAAGAGGATTGGCTCAGCTGCTCTCAGACTGAAGCTTTCCTTCAGTTGGAGAGAAGTGGATCTGCTCTATTCCACATGAATGTGCATGTGCCCTGAAAAAATCTAGCTTCCCTCTGAGTGTAGGTACATGGAGTGGAGGTCAGCCCAAAAATGCCAATTTTCATTTATCTCCACTCTGTGTACCTGCACTCAGGGGAAGCTGGATTTTTCAAGGCACATGTAGAAGAAGAGCATGTGTTTCACTCCATCTGCATAAAAAAAAGCAGAGGCTGAGCGCAGTAGAACCAATGCTCCATGCTCCCTTGTCATTAGTTAGTCTTATAAGGGTAGTGACACTGGCAGATTCGGGGAGATTGTCACCTGGCGACTAATTGCCTGTTCTTCTGGGCGGCAATCTCCCTGAACTGCCTTAACGTGTATAATGAAGAGTTGCCTGCGCTAAGCACACACGGCTCCCCGAAACTGCCAGTGTCACTACCCTAAAAGGAAAACTACCTCCCCCAACAATTTAGGGGTCTCTAAAAAGATATTGCATAAAACCGTTCATATGTAAAACACTGCTTCATTTAAAGCATTTTAATATACTTTTTAATAGAACAGGTATGGAACCCATTATCCGGAAAGCACCGAAATTACAGAATGGCAGTGCCACATAGACTGCATTATAATGATATAATACAAAATTTTTAAAATGATTTTCTTTCTCTGTAATAATAAAACAGTAACTTATACTTGATCCCAACTAAGATGTCATTATTGGAAGCAAAACCAGCCTATTGAGTTTATTTAATGTTCACATCCCGATGATTCTGGATAATCCGTCCCATACCTGTAGTAGGTAATCCTAAATCTAAAATTGCCATTTTAAGAACAAAGTGCCTCCCACTGGGATCCTAGGATTTACTGTCCAAACAAACCATGCATGTTAGATCATAGGAGCCAAAAGTTCTGTCTTTTACGCCCACACTAATTCCAGTTACAGTTAGAGATGAAATATTTCTGGTCAGGTGATCTCTGAGGCAGCACACAGACCATCACAAACTGGTGGTTTAAAGTAAGATATAAAAGGGATTGTAGGATTCCCAGAGTACACAAACCATACATTTTACATACATTTTAGGTCACATTTAGACTTCTACATATCTTCTGGTTACAGTTCCTGTTGCCGGGACTCGTTTGGGGATTTTTTTGCAACATTGCAATGTTTTATGTGATTTTTCAGATAAACTACTAACTTTAGGAAAGTTTTTCAGTTTGTTATAGAAAGATGTCTTCACCCCTTTTTGGATTAGTCAGGGTGTGGGCTCACCAAAAATATATGGTTTTCTGGGCTCTTTCTATAGTTAGGGGATCTTAAAGTTGACCGGTCACCCAGTCATAAAAATCTGTATACTAAAAATCCTTTTCAAATTAAACTTGAAATCCAATTTCTATGTTTAGCAAAGCATTCATAGCTGTTGTAAGCTCATTTTAAAAAACACATCTGTCAATCAAATATAGCTTGTCCCTCTTTTTTGTCTTAGGGTGGCCATACAGAGATCCCCTTTTTTGGTGATGTTGCCAAATGAGTGGATCTTTCCCCGATATGCTCACCTTGAGGATCATTGGGCCCTTCACAATAGAGGAGATTCGGCAGTCGGATCACGGGACCGCATCAACGAACAGATGCGGTTGCGACCCGACAGGATTTTTAGTCCAGACCGATTGACATCTTCCCGACTTTCGGCCAGATATCCATCGGTAAAGCCCGTCGGATGGCCCCATACACAGGCCAATAAGCTACCGACTTGGACTTTTATCGGCCCATTTATGGCCACAGTTCGAGTTAGGGCAGACAATTACTTTCACTTTCCATTCAGCACTTCCTAGATGTCACTGCTCTCCTAACATTACCCCTTTCTCTGCCCCCTTAAATTGTATAGCCAGGGAATAGGGATGGACATCAGGTCCCCCATCTGGTGCACAAACAAGATTTTGAGATGATGCAAGACTTGCCTTTATAACAGTGTCCACAAAATGTCTGCTGCCTGCTTGCTATAATAATGAATGCCCAGACTGAAGGAAACAAGGTTAAAATAATTTCTATAGTGTAGTTAAAGTTCATTTTGCTTTACTGATGTGATGAAATAGGATTTGGAATAATGTTTTGGGGTGGTGTGTCCCCTTTAAAACCCATTAAAAAGGCATGGGGAATTTTGTGCAGAAGTGGATTTGGCAACCAAAATAATTCCAATGCACTATGTTCAGTTCAGGGTGACTATACACAACGTGCTTTGGAAACTCTAAGCATATTGGGCATCAACTGTCCAGTAGACGTCCAATACCCATATTTAGTGTGCTTTACCTTTGTATCTAGGAAATTTTGTGAGATAAATATGGCAAACTGAAATATCATTCTAAACCATATTGTTATGCCAAACTGACTTGGCAAACCCAGATCACTGTGATTGAGCAACATACAGAAACACACAGTTTGTGGCATCCTATTCTTCTTTTTGTGGATATTAAAGGAACAGTTCAGGGTAAAAATAAAAACTGGGTAAATAGATAGGCTGTGCAAAATAAAAAATGTTTCTAATATAGTTAGTTAGCCAAAAATTTTATATATAAAAGCTGGAGTGAGTGGATGTCTCACATAACAGAATACAACACAAGATCCTGCTTTTCAGCTCTCTAAATCTGAGTAAGTCAGCGACTTGAGAGGGGGCCACATGGGACATAACTGTTCAGTGAGTTTGCAATTGATCCTCAGCATTCAGCTCAGATTCAAAAGCAACAGTTATGACCCATGTGGCCCTCCCTCAAGTCATTGATTGGTTGCTGCCTGGTAACCAGGGTAACCAGTCAGTGTAAACAAAAGAGAGCTGAAAAGCAAGAAGTAATGTTCTGTTCTGTTAGGTTAGACTTACAGTCACTCCAGCCTTTATACATTACATTTTTGCCTAACTAACTATATTGAAAACATGTTTTATTTTGCACAGCCTATCTGTTTACCCAGTTTTTACTTTTATAATGAACAATTCCTTTAAACCAAACTCAGCCAAGTTATGTGATTTGAAAATGATAGCCACCTGAACCTGACAACTCCTTTTTCACAGCCAAAGCAATTTTGAATATGCAAATTAGATTGGGATCAGTTGGGTATTATTTTAACCAATTCAGTGCATCCCTAATGAACAACACTGCGCAGGACCTATAAAAATCTCACAATGGTCAAAACCTGAAGAAGGCCGCTCAGAAAATACATTTGGATGCAACCAAGATTCCTTTAATACAGATAAGTGTTTTAGGCAAATTAAGAACATGATAGTTGTAGCGCTAGAGTTAGTTGTAATTAGTGTAAGAATAAGACTGTCTGTTCTAGAGTTGCACACACTGCGTCCCACTAGTAACTTATGAATGTTATTTCTATTAAAAGTTCCTAATGGGTGACTTTGAGGCTTACTTTTCAGAATGGACTCCAAATCTACAGCTAAGTCTCCACAGGCCTAGACTTTGATACTGGATTTCTTTGTGTGCCAACAGTCATGATCAAACTTCTAATTATTTAATCACAGAAGTAATTAGTACCATAAATCAGCAAACAACTGGTGTATGGGGAGAAGGTGGCCTGAGTTTTTAAAGCCACTCAAAAGCCAAACACTCTGGATGTTGCCAGTACTTTAGCACAACTGGAAAGGCAAACCATATACTTGCAAGTCATTCAAGAGGGAAAACTCCTTCTCTTTTAATGATTTTCCAGTCAAACTATTGGCATTTCTTAGGGGTGTCAGGAATGCTCTGACTTAGTGGCGTAAGGCTCATTAATAAAACATGTCTTTCATAAGCCTTGGTTTGCTTAAACATCTGATCTGTTCCATGCAGATGATCCAATACCCCAAGTACTCCATAGCACTGGTTAAACCTACAAACAGAGATCGGACACGATTAGAAGACCAAACATGAGAAGAATCTGTTTCTTGTACGTTATAAGACATTAAGGGGGTGATTTATCGACCCTGGAATTAGAATTTTTGTAGTTATTTCAAGCTAAAACCCGCATATTTGAATTACAGTTCCAAAAACATGAATTTTAGAGATTTAGTAAGCACAAAAAACTCCCAATATAAAAAGTTTTTCAAGATTTTAGTGTTTTTAAACGCAAACATTCAAGTTTTTCCCCCTACAATTTTATTTAATCAATATTTTTCCATGTTTCCTACTTTTCCTGTTTCAGCACAATAATTTCCCATTGCATAGTGTGAGCGCCTACAAATGAATTTTCTATGGTGGGGATAGGAAAACTTGGCTGAACCTGAACTTAACCCAACTGAACTCATGTGACCAGCCAGGGCAGTAGGTTAGCAATTTGAATTACTTGAGTTGTCCAATAAATTAGTTCAAGTCGGACAGGTGTGCAGGTCTGGACTGAGAATCAAAATAGGCCCTGGCATTTCAGATATATAAAGGCCCAAACAGCCCCTCACCAGCCCAATAAATAGTAATTGTCTATGGCAGCATACAGCAGCCCCTCTGGCATTTGCCAGAATTTACAGATTGCAAGTTTAAGTTGCCTTAAGTTTAAGTTGATTTAAGTTGATTATCTGCATCACTGGAACAGCACCATTCATGTTTGACAACTAGGTGGTGCTGTTGAATTTTCCTCAGTCCACAGAGGAATATATTATATATATAGTATATATAAATTCAATGATTCAGGGAAAGTCAATCAACAAGCTTTAAAAGGTATCTGTACTGAGATTAACTGGCCCCTTCAATGTTTACACCTCAGACTGTAATGCTACTGACAGATCAGCCTGCACAGAAACGCAGGGTAGATTTTGACGCTGAAATGCAAGAGTTTGCAATTTGGCTCCAGAATCCACTCTATGATGCATGTGCGTGCCATACTCTGCCTGCTCTGTTCTGCATGTGTTTGCCATATTCTGCCTGGCTTGCTCTATGCTGCCTGAGTGTGCCATACTCTGCCTACCCTGCTCTAAATAGTATTCCCATAGTTACTATGATCTAAAAATTATTCTACTGATTTTACCATTGCTCTCCCTGTGTGATATTTAGGTTAGATTTGGATACACTTTATAAATTCACCCACAGTGAGAATGGTTAATGAACCTTGACACTGTGCTAGGCAATGCATGCAGTCATTTAACCCCATCAAAGCCAGGCAGGGAAGAAAATAACGGAAGCCTTGGTCTATAATACACCACTGCCTGACTTTTGCAAAGTACATTTGCTTACGTAACTAGATAAACTCATGATAAAACCTGCAACAAGCCCATTGGTCCCTCCTGCAGTGGCTTAAACAATAAAAAAAATCTAATCTGTAAGACAGAGAGTCCATGGATCCCACAGCATATGAGTGGTCCCTCCTAAAACTACTTACTTGAGGTGGTGAAAATCGTGGAACTCTGGAGACGGCAGAAAAGGCAGGTGGTAGCCACAGTGTGAGATGGTAGTGGTGATCAGAGCCAGGGAGAACCACAGCATGGTCGTGGCAACGTGAGATCCCATTACCATAGGACCGACCATGGATGGCAGCATGTTGGAAAACTGCAAAGACAATTAAGAAGATTAAAAGCAGTTCTTGTATTGGAGAACAACTTCAAAACATTGCTCACCAGTACATTGTCTTCTTTTGGCTGTAGGCTATTCAGAGGTGTCAGACTGGGATGCCAGGGGCCCACCAGAAAACCTTAGGCTGAGGGCCCACTTTCCAACTGACTATACCTCCTCTCCTCACTCAACCTCTTCATTCTCCTAGTCTCTTTTCTTTACATACTATACTCCATTATTTAGCCTCTTTGTTCCCATAAAGAAATAGAGAATGACCATGACATAGGCCAAATTGTTAAAGGCCCACTGACACCTGGGCCCAACAGGAGTTTTCCTGGTATCCCGGAGGGGCCAGTCCGACACTGCTATTCAGTATGCCCATTGGGTGTAGCCATAGTCAGTATCACAAGTGTTACTGTAATCATTTGGAACATATGGCATCTGGTTGTAATGACACCGTGGTTTGTCATTTTATTAAAGGGGTTGTTCTTAACTTTTAGTATGATATAGAGAGACAATTTGCAATTGTTATTTCTTAAAGGGGTTGTTCACCTTCAATGTCCAAATCTTATGAAACCACTAACAATGCTCTCATTGTGTTAGACAATTCATTTTCCATCAAAAAAAGTAAAACTGTCATTGTAAAAGCTAGTTTATATACCATTTACATCTGTCCTTCTCCTGTTTCAATGATCAGTTTTCTGAAGAATGGGAGTGGTCTGTTTTAAACCTGCACTTCCTATATGCTTACATCATCACTCCCAGGCTTTGCCCTTACTTGTTTCCTATTGGACAGTGATACTGCCCCCCCTTGTAATTCATTGGTTGCTAGTGCACTTGTCACATAAATTCAAAGGCCATTCTCCTAAGGAAACTACACTTAGGGAATGTCTCCCCTGCATTGGCTTCTATCTTGTGCGCATTACTTGAGTCTCACATAGGTATAAAGACCCAGCATATCCCAAATCTAACACATTTTACTATGCAAATCAGCATATACATTAAGCACATCTTTCTATGTATTTGTCCCCATTTGAAAGTCTCTGTCAGCAAACATACACATCCCAGCCTTGTGGCAAACAACAACACAGCCATGCACATAGGGGTTTCACCTGGCTGCTATTTTACCCACCAGCCAGTAAAAGTGATGCATGTTGCCAATGTTATAAAAAGGGCAAAAATATAAACATCGGAAGGCCAGTATTTTTTCCAACTTTGCATTTTCAACCATTTGGTTGCTAGGGTCCAAATTACCCTAGCAACCATGCATTGATTTGAATAAGAGACTGGAATATGAATAGAAGAACGCTTAAATAAAAAGATGAGTAATACGGTGGCAATGACAATAAATGTGTAGCCTTACACAGCATCTGTTTTTTAGATGGAAAGATGGAAAGTCAGAAGGCGGCATTGAATTAAAATCAGAGGGTAATCAAAACAGCAAGTGGATCAGATGCATGTGGATGTGCATGCTTATTGGGGGCTTTCAGTCTGATTGACTCACAAGACACTTGCCTGCAGGCTATAATTAATCCTTATTGGAAGCAAAACCAGCCTATTGGATTTGTTTAATGGTTACATGATTTTCTAGTAGTCTTAAGGTATGAAGATCCAAATTATGGAAAGACCAGTTATCCGGACCCCCACCCCATGTCCCAAGCATTATGGATAATAGGTCCCATACCTGTACTAATAAAACAGTAGCTTGTACTTGGGTTTATTTAATGTTTACTTAATTTTATAGAAGACTTAAAGATCCAGATTCTGGAAAGATCGACTATCTGGAAAACCACGGGTCCTGAGCACTCTGGATATAAGGCCCCATATCTGTACCACAACAGATATCCATGTGTGCCAGTATTCTGGGAATTCTTCTGCTTTTGGCCCATATTCAATAGTACCCAACTTTTTAAAACCATAAAAAAATCAGTGTTGCTGGTATTGAGTGTCTTGTGTTTATAAATGAGATTAGATGCTAATTTTATTTAAAGGAAAAAATATCAGACTATGGGGACTAATATTTCTTAAAGAAAACGGGTCAGTTTTAAGTACTAGCAGTATCGTGTGTATATAAGTGATTTTTCCTGGTACAAGCAAAGGTAGTTCCCCTTGGACAATCACTGATGCACTCAGGGCATTTATATCTGTCTATTAAATCTGACAAACACGCACAACAGGCAGTTCCTCTGATGTATTTTAATATTATTGCTTTATATCCTCATATTGGCACAATTATCAGAAATCCCTTACTATATGTGAAAATAAAAAAATATCGCTGCAAAGTCCTTTTCCCAATTCTCTGATCAAACAAATATACATATTTTCCTTCATTGACATGTACAGTACACGGGAGTTGAAGGTGAATATAAATCCCAGGGTTTTTTTACATCACGAGCAATGGCTGTGATTATAGACTAATTAAAACTATTAGTTGGTGCAGGGTCTGACTGGTCTGACTTTTATGGGCCCCCACCAGGCCAGACCCCCTTCTCTTATTTGAAAAAAAAAAAAAAAGAACTTTTACCATTTGAAGTATTATTTGAAAGACAAACTTCAGAACCAACATGAACACACCCTCTCAACACTTATTCCCTTCTAGAAAATGTCAATCTGTCCACTTGCAACTTACCCCCCAAACAATGAAAAATGTCAGCTGAGCCCTGCCTGAAAGTGACTGAGCTCTCCCTCCACACAAGGCTATTTTGCTAGAAAATGTGGAGGGATAAAAATGTCAGTTTTCTCCTCACAAACCCCATTATAACACAGCCACCCTCCCCACACACACACACAGACTTCTCCCTCCTCACATGTCCCCCTCACATGTGACAGACCTCCTTCCACCCAGTGCTGACTTTACTTTCCCTCACACACAGACACAAAATTAAGCCCTCCTCCCTCCCTGTGAATCACACACTTGTCCCTCCTCCCTCATTTAACCCCACACAAGTATGTGCACCCACCACACCCTCCTCTCCCCCACTGTGAAAATGACATGCCAGCCTCCCAAAACACACAAAAAAACTTAAGGTTCACCTCCTTCAAGTCAGCCCCTTCACATAACACACATCTGTCACATCAAGCCCTATCAGAGGAATTCTCCTCTCCTCACACGCTGGCCCAACCCCCTCCTACAGAGCAGTGTGTATTAACCACACTGACTAGGGATCAGAAGCTGACTGACTGGAGAAGCAGCCAATCAGAGTCAAGCTGCATTGTGTGCACTTCCTGCCAGGACTCATGATATAAAACAAGCAAGTATAGCAGTCACTGTAGTGTTTTTGGGGGTTGTGACCTCCCCCCACTGGGGGCCCATGATGAAGGGACACCATCTGCAAAGAGATCCATCTGAGGTGAATATCTTAACTGCACATTTTTGGTTAAACATTTATATGGCAAATAGGGTTGCCACCCAGTCGGTATTTTACCGGCCTAGCTGGTAAAATACCTGTAAGGTACAAATTTACCGGCCATGTAGTTGCCGGTAATTTGTAATACCCTTCCAAAAAGTCCTCGGCCCTTCATTTTAAACCTATTTGTTCCCCGATGCTGCAGTGGCCCCGCCCCTTAAGTGTCACAGCCCCACCCCTTTTGCATGTCATTTCCATGACTCTGCCCCTTTACATCGCTCCCCACCCCTTTTTCCAACCCCCAGCACTAGCCGGTATTTTTTTTTTTTTTAAAGGTGGCAACCCTAATGGCAAAGCTTGTTATTTATACATGAACTGTTACATTTTTTAATGTTATATGAAGGTGAACAACCCCTTTAATATTTGTGTTTTTTGAGTTATTTAGATTTTTATTCAGCAGCTCTCCAGTTTGCAGTGTCTGGTTGCTATTGTCCAAATTAACCATGCACTAATTGAATAAGAGACGGAGAGGTCCGAATAGAAAGATGCGTAATAAAAAGTAGAAATAACAATACATTTGTAGCATTAAAGATCATTTGTTTTTTAATTGGATCAGTGACCCCCTTTTGAAAGCAAGAAGAAAAAGGCAAATCATTCAAAAACTATAAAATGAAGACCAATTGAAAATTTGCAGAGAACTGGCCATTCTATGACATATTAAAAATTAATTTTAAGGTGAACCACCCCTTTAAGGAAGAGACAGCATTTATTTTAACTTACAATGTGCTCCAGGGGATGCGCATACAGGCACACCACTCCTACAGGTGCTGTCCATTCATGGTGCTTCTTGTGGATGCGCTTGTATAACAAAGGGTGATGGACCAACCTAGGAAATAAAGAACAGGCTTACAGATTACTGTTGTATGTAAGGGATACTGAGTCTGGGAAAAAGCTTATCAAATAGTGTTGCTTTAAAGCAGGACTGGACTGGGATTCAGAATAGGCCCTGCCATCTCTGCTACAAAGAGGCCCAAACAGGGCCTACCAGCCCACTGAACAGTCACTTTCTATGGCAACATGCAGCAGCCCATCGGGCATTTGCTAGAACCCACAGATTGCCAGTCCGGGCCTGCTTTAAAGATATATCCCAGATGTTGCTTTACTACAGATCCCAGCAAGCATTAACCCTTGGTATTACAGTGTCATTTGCTGGGAGTCTAAAGGTCTATGCCAGTGTGTGCTACAAAACCTTGCTTCGCAGCAACTCGAACTATACTAGTGTCACTAGCATCCACCAACAGAGCCTTTATCACAGCACTTTCCAGGGTATCATTACAAAAGTTTTTTATTCATAAAGTACATTTTAAATCCCAGACCAAAAAAATATATTAATACCCTTGGTCACATACAAGAATCCACTATTTGGGATTCAGCCAAACCCCCAAATCCTTCATGAAAGATTGGGCCAAATACAGAATCCTAATTTGCATATGAAAATTAGAGGCAGCAAAGGAAAACGTGGAAAAATAATGTCTTACTTCCTTGTTTTGAGATGAAAAGTCACGTGATTTCCCATCCCACACCTAAGTTAAATATGCAAATAAGGATTCGGTTCGGCCTCACACAAGGATTTTCCTGAATCCGAATACTGTTGAAAAAGGCCGAATCCTGGTCAAATCCAGAACCAAATCCTGGATTCAGTGCATCCCTACATGCAAATAAAGTTTTTTTTTAAGGGAGCTCTCACACCGCACAACACACAAATGGCACCCATAAATATTTTGCAACTTTATTTTAGTGCCAGCTCCCATTAGTTACAACAAGGAGGGGGCAAAGGGAGGTGGAGAGGAGCAAACTGAGCATGCTCAAGCCCTAGCTATGCTGAAAACAGGAAGTCTGATACAGAAGTCCATGCGTACACAATAGAAGGACAGATATGCTGTGTTTCTTTTGACAGAGGACTCAGAGCAGCATTACTTTGAAGGTGTACTGGTGTATTTATAGAAACCTTTCTGATAAAGCTTACTTAATTTTAGCCTTTTCTTTTCCTTTAAACCGTCCCAGAAACTCCAATAGCTATAGCTCACCGGTGTGAATAATAAAAGAGAATTTCTTCTACCAGTGCAAAGACTGAGAGTTCCAGAAGGACCCAATGGAATGTGGGTAGCTCAGGTCCACAGGGGTTTCCTCTCCACAGCATGATGGGATACATGAGCACAATCATGGGAAAGGAGAGAAAGACCTGATTGACAAGCACAGTGATCACTGCCTGTCGGAGCTTCACCGGATCCACCTGGATAGATGACAGGCACAGTGCACAACAGATTAATACAATTAACTGATTTATACATTTGCATATATTTGACTATTAAATTACTCTATAAACCAAGGGTGGCTAAGGAGTAAAGCAGTCCTCATTATATATGAAGTGTGGCACGGAATCGTTGCTGACGGAATACGTCATTAGAGTTAAAGGTTGTATCCTGCCTCCCAGTAATATTATCAGCCTGATAACATTATTAGCAAGTAGGATGCAAAAACATCAGTGCTACCTTTCCATAAAAGGGTCGGTAAAATAAATTATCTTTTATGAAAAAATGTGTTAGTGTAGAACAAAAAAAAAACACAAAAAGTCTTTATTAAGAAATAACTTACTTAAACTCCACTTGTGCTCCTATTCAGAAAAGACAATGGGGCGATCCATCATGTGGTGCTCGATTTCTCCTCCCTGCTTTCCTTATAGGGGATAGCCAGCGAGGAAAACTCGAGCGCTGCATCATGGATCGTCGCTGTGTTGCCTTTTCTGAAGAAGAGCGCAAGTGGTGTTTCGTTAGGTTACTTCTTAATAAAGACTTAGGGGCCGATTTACTAAATTCACGTGAATAGATCGAATTTCGAACATAGGATTTATTCGTTTGGTCGAATATGCAAATTTTGGCATATTTGATCATCAAATAGCGAATGGTCGAACGATTGAATACATTCGAATAGAGTCGAATGAACAAATATTCGATCATTCGATCAGCGAAGGATTAAATTTTTTAAGTTTATTCGATTGCCTACTTCGGCAGATTGGACCTATTGAATTGCAAAAGAAGCCTTTGGGAGCACTCCCATAGGCTTCTGAGACTAAATCCTGATCGAATAGGATTCCTATTTGAATGATCGAATGATTTATTCGACTGCTCAAATGATTTATTCGACTGATCGAATAAATTATTCGACTGATCATTTGTATTCGATCATCAAATGATCGAATATCGAATAAAAGGTAGCCTAAAACTATTCGTGTAGCATTCGATGATCGAATGCTAATCGAATATCGAATTTGGTCGAACTAATTTTGGGGAATAATAGTTAATTTGCCCCTTAGTGTGGTTTTTTATTTTCATATTTCAAATATAAATATTTCCCCCACCAAATGTCACCACTTCATGTAACTTAGTTTGACTAAAAAAGAAGCAGGTATATGGGCTGATGGTCCCTGAACTTGACCTTAGAGTGAATACACATGTTGAAGTGGAGTGCGGCAACTGATCTCCATGCCACAATTGTCCCTCTAATCATCACAGTGATTTGTAGACTTTCCTATGGCTATTTGTCTGTGCTTTTAAAAAGTTGCAGCGACAAACCGTCACGCATGTGTTTGCCCTTTATTGGTGTAAGAGCTAAGATGTTACAAGCGTAGTAAGTCAACATGAGAGCTGCATACGCACTGGCTCGTTCTTCCCAAGCTGGATCCGGTATTTGGTGATAAAGTATGGCTTTCCGGTCAGGTCAATAAGCATCAGGATAGCATTGAAGACCCAGAAAGAAAGAGTGGGGATCAGCATGGTGCCTGCAAGACATGTCTGAGTTAGCTTTCAGGGAGGATCTAGTTCTAGCAACTATTATCCAAGCAACTACGATTGACAGTGCATATGCTGTATGTTTAAATATACAGGTATGGGATCCATTAGCCGGAAACTTGTTATCCAGAAAGCTCCGAATTACAGAAAGGCCATCTCCCATAGTCTCCAATATAATCGAAATGTTTAAAAAAATTTCTTTTTGTTTTTTTCTCTGTAATAATAAAACAGTAGCTTTTAGTTGATCCCAACTAAGATATAATTAATCCTTATTGGAAGCTTATTTAATGTTTACATGATTTTCTATTAGACAATGTATGAAGGAAATTTTCAGGGCCTGGGTTTTTTATCTGTAAAGGCCCTGAAAATTCTGGATAACAGGTCCCATACTTTGTTTAACAATCACTGGGGGGGGTTCTAAAAGTTAAAGGAAAACTTTACCCCCAAAATGAATACTTAAGCAACAGATACATATAATATGGCATATTAAATAAGTTTATAACATATAAGTGGCATATTAAAGAATATTACCAAACTGGAATATATATATATATTTAAGTAAATATTGCCCTTTTACATCTCTTGCCTTGAACCACCATTTTGTGATGGTCTGTGTGCTATGGTGTATGGTTTGTTTGAGTGTACCGTGAATCCTACGATCCCAGGGGGTGGCACTTGTTTTTGAAAATGCCAGTTTTCTATTTAGGATCGCCCAATGACACATACTACAAAAAAAGTATATTATTATGAAAAAGTTGTTTTATGCAATATCTTTTTACACAGACCTACATTGTTCGGGGGGTGTAGTTTTCCTTTAAGCTAACCCATTAATTCTATCACTTACATGATACCTGGGGCCCATGTTCCTAACAGCAGAAAACTGTACCAGCCTTCTCAGTAAGGACCACGGGGCAATCATCTTCCTGCTACTTTCTTCATTTTGCGGTGCACATGTGAACCACAGTGAAAACTGTAATTCAACATAGAAGCCAGCTTTTTCATTCTGCTGCACATGCATCAGCCCTGGGGTTGCAAAGAAAGAAGATGCAAAAGAAGAGGATCCATGTTGCTTGCTGAGTAAAACCCTGGGGTGGTGCCGTTTTCTGATAACAGGAGCCCTTACCCAGGGTATCAGGTAAGTGAATACAGTCACTGGAGGGTGCCTACTTTTTAACAACCTTCCCCCAGTGACTGTGACATTCCTTCACCTTTAATGTCAATAAAATGCATATTTAAAGGGGCTGCGCATGCACAGTAGAGCGGAAAGCCGAACTTTAATGAGAAAGTTGGTAATTTTGCTCGTGATTTCCCCAGAAATTTTAAAATCAAAGCAGCAGAAAGTTGATATCTCTGTGGTGCTCGCTAGAAGAAACCCGGACCAGTGCGTTTTTCGGCTGATAGGAGCACCGGCCCAAGGTATCAGGTAGGTAAAAGTAGTCACTTGGGGTGCCTAACATTTACCACCCCGAAGTGTAAAATCTCTTTCCTTCTTCTTTGAGGTAAGAATCTGATCTGAATGTGCAGGAGAAGTAACCACCCCTCTCAAGCAAGGAAAATACAGCGTTCTATTAAAAAAGGGATAGTCACTTAACTCTTCTTTTACCCCACCAGGCATAGCTGGGGGAATTCACTTGTTCACTATGTAGGAAACATGTGCAACATTGTTTGAAATTGTCTCATTTTATATAAAATGACTAGAGGAAAACTACTCACCCAAACAGAACAATGTCAGTTGATTTCCATCAAAGAAACCATGCAGCTTCCCCCACTGCGCTTGCCAAAAGTCACCAGAGGCTCCCCAAAACTGCTGCAAGTGCCTAAGGAGAAAGAGGAAAAGAGGTAGGTCTTAAAGATCATCTGATGACCCGACACTTTGACCAGAAGAACATCACAGGGCTAGAGCTAACATACATAAATATATATATATATATATATATATATACGGGGAAGCGGTTTTGAGTGATTATCCTGCTCAAGCTAACATTAAGCTCAGCCTGATGTTCTGGCTCTGCCTCTTTCACTAAGCAAGTCTGCTCTTCAAAATACAGTTTTCCGTCTAGTTCTAACAAGGCTTGGATGCAGAGATGTGTCAAGTAATAATTTGCTTAAATATACTTACATATTTGGGGCTCATGTTTTAACATGGGCAATAACTTCCTCTTTTGTTCTTTCTTGAGCAAAACAGGGCAAACAGGAAGTTTCAAGCCACTCCATGTTTGGTCTACACGAGGCAGATAATTAAATTAAGTTTCTTGCACGTCCCTGCAAACACTTTTATTTACCCCTGGCCTTGTCGCCTTGCTGCAATTCACCTCCTACTGCCCATTTTGCAGCTGATTATGTTGATTTTATATATTATATAGACATTAGCCTCTAACAGTAGAATCACTTACCATGTCACAGAATTCCTGAAGGCAGCAAAGATGAGAAGCCCAGTGCCCAGGACAAAAGCTGTCTTCTTTACAGAGTCCCACACCTGGCCATCCTGTAGAATTAAAATGCTGCATGAAGGGTTGAGATTTTAGGCCCATTTACTGACATGGTGCAACTGTGCCTCACAGCAGAAACTCATGGCAAACAAGCAACAATCTTATGCAGTTTGAATAATCCAAGCATGTGATCACAGCAATGGTTGGTTATTACAAATACAAAATCAGAGCCAAAATACAAAGTTCATGAGGATAAGTGAGAGTTCTATTACCTGACTCCGACGTTCTGCAGGACGGGAGGCCTCACCTCCCCCCATCTGCAACTAAACAGACAGACATTTTTTTAAATTATATTTATACATTTTTTTTTTTTTCAACAGCAGCTACTATGATTCTTGGAACTTAATAACCATTTTACTGAAAAACAGGGGTGTAACTATAGGGGAAACAGACACTGCAACTGCTGGGGGCCTAGGGTTGCCACCTGGCCGGTATTTTACCGGCCTGGCCGGTATTTTTGATGGTTGGTCCCAATGTTATTAATAGGAAAAAAAGCTAAACATATAGGAAGGCCGGTATTTTTTTCAAGAAAAGGTGGCAACCCTATGGGGGCCCAGGAACTTTATTGAGGCCAGTGGGACTGATAAGCAGTATATGTTTATGGAAAATATCTTTTTTATAAAAGTTAGGGGCCTAACAGGATCAATACTAGGGTTAGGTGGAAGAGGCACATGCCTAGGGTGCAACAGTGGGGGACACCAGGGCCTATCCAGTGGCAGAACTACCGGCAGAGCACGATTGGGGTACGATTGGGCCAGGGCCCGCACCCAGGTCCGGACTGAGAATCAAAATAGGCCCTGACATTTCAGGTACACAGAGGCCCAATTAGCCCACACAGAGACCCAAACAGCCCCCACCAGCCCACTAAATACTAAATTTCTATGGTACTTTATAGCAGCCCATCTGGCATTTGCCAGAACCCACAGATTGCCAGTCCGGGCCTGCCCGCACCCCCTCAGGGCCCCCAGCAGCTCATCGATTAATTCCGGGTGGAAATTCACATATGGACCAGGGCCCATCCCCCTCTAGTTACGTTACTGGGCCTATCTCTTAGTTCACAACTCCTGGGGGATCCTTGCCCTGATTGTACCCGAATGGAGCACTTCAACTCCAGAAACACCCTGCCCCCGCTGCGTGTCACAGTGGCAGCGTGGGCACACTTACACATGTTCCAGCACCAGGAGAATGCCTAGGCTGAAGTTAAACAAGCAGTGGGGGGCCAATAACTAGTCCTTTATCTAAAAAGTTAAAGGGCAAGGAATGTTGAGCTAAAGAATTATGCTAAAACTTTTGTACATTATGTTTAGGTTTCTGTACCAGCCCAAGGCAACTGGGGGTTATTGACCCAATCTAAAAAACAAATGCTGCTTTAGGCTACAAATTTATAGTTATTGCTACTTTTTTATCATTCATTTTTCTATTTAGGCCCTCCCCTATTCCTATGCCAGGCTTTTATTCATATCAATGCATGGCTGCCAGGGTAATTTGGACACTAACAACCAGATTGTTCAAATTTTAAACTGGAGAAATTCTGAATAAAAAGTTAAATAACTCCAACACCACAAATAATAAAAAATGAAAGCCAATTGCAAATTGTCTCAGAATATCACTCTCTACATCATACTAATTTAATCCCCATTTAAAAAGGGATGGCAGATACAATGCACCATGCTTTTTACCCACAATGTGCATGACTCCCCAATCTTTTTGCCTGAATCTTTGCTCCTGATTTTGTGCACAGAGTTACACCTGACTATAAATGGCACATTAAGTGCAGTCAAGTAAGAGATGTCCTTTGTGTGTCATTATACATCGAGATTCATTCCTGAAGTGCTGGCATTGAAGGACAGTTGGGCAGCGCCAGCCAGTTTATTGGACATAACAAAATGAATGCAAAAATAAATTTCTGAGGGGCTTACGGAAAATGAAGTGTGTATGTCTGTGCAGAAAATGAAGTGTTCCGTTTCCTAAACTCTGGGACAGAAGGAATGGTGTGATATTTCCAAAGAAGGCTATTGTCAGAACTGGCCATTCTATAAGATATTAAAAGCTAACTCAAAGGTGAACCAAGGGACATTTTCCTTGCTGCTCCATGGTCCACAAGTCAATACATACAGTATCTTTATAACAAGGCACCGAATACAATGCTAATCATACAGCTTTTTGCTCACCTATAATGGCATTGCATGGCAGACTGTGGAAAAACAGGGAACATAAACACAGGAAAAAAGTCAGCCCTTGAGCACTCAAGGATGCCTGTACTCAACAGAGTTCCCAAGATGCTCTTTGCACCCCAAGGTCTTACACTTTTATTCAACATTGGGATGGAAAAGTTGAAATGCACGACTAGGTTACTGATTAAAATGTCTCAGTCAATATCGTCATAGCTAAGAGGTCAGTAGACCTGTGATATAGAAGTGCATATTTACCCTGTACCAGGAATGCAGGTTGGAATATGCAGCCTGCCTCTGCCACTACCAATATCTACAGTCCTTTGTTATACACAGCTAGTTACAATTATCTGACAAGAGGGAGTATTACAGATACTTGTAAAATTGCTGCACAAGGAAACTACAGTAATAGCAGGAAGAGCACTGCTAGCCTTTAAAGGGATAGTTCAACTTTATATTAACTTATTTTTGATTGATGTAGAAAATCATTTATTTTTGATTTATGTAGAGAGTGAAATGTTGAGACTGCTAACTGTCTACATTTTTTTTGTTTTTGCATCATTTAGCTTTTTGTTCAGCTCCATTTGGAATTTTAGCAGCTATCTGGTTGCTGGGGTCCAGTTAAACCAAGTAACCAGGCATTGGTGTGAATGAAAGACTGAAAGACTTGAATAGAAAGATAAGTAACAAGAACAGTAAAAATGTAACCTAACATAGCAATAACCTGTTCTGAAAGCTGGAAAGAGGAAGAATGGAAAGATAAATCATTTTAAGAAAGAAGAACAGAAGTTAAAAATCTGTTACATATAGGGCATTCTATAACATACTAGTTACTTTAATGGTGAGCCAACTTCATTAACCAGGTTGATTATCAACAGCAGAAGAGGAAATAAATAAGGAACCTGGAAAATAACTAATTTTGCTAAATTCTCATACCACCACACCCTAAGTTTTTAATTTCTTCATCACTTCCTTTTCCATGTTGTAGTTTTGAAGAATGAATGACAGCCCTGTACCTCGCCACTGATGCTGCTGGCACTATTAATTAAAAAGGGGACAAAAACACTTCCACAAATGTCTCCCATCTCTGCATCCCAATGTTACAGGAATTTACAGATATTAAATAGCTCACTTGTATCCATCCCCAATCCTGACTGGTGTGGCCTCTTTTTATATATAGCATATTTAATATTCCTTTGATGTTTATGGAGCATGCACAGGTTGGAAGACAACTGACCAGTGTCAGAAGAAGCGAGTGCTTTGTGACATAAATAGAAGATAATCAACAAGGGAGTTTATTGAATTATTTATTTCAATGGTAACAAACTAGCTACAAACATTTTAGCTCATACCGCTTCAGTATGATCTGTAGGATTAGTTGTCCTTTAAATACAAAGGCATGTCTTTCAGCACAATGACACTCATCTTACAAGTGTAATAACCTCATGGACGTCAGCCTTGAATGTAATCTGAACAAAAAACTCTCATAACTGTGATCTATGACCTTCTGCTAGTTCTCTGGCCAAGTTCTGCTCCAGGGCGCTACACTAGATACAAAGAACAGTGGAATGTGTTTATTGCTAAATGAATAGTTAGGATGAATGCATTAAATATGTCTCACTGAAATTTTGGATTTTTTTGCTGAATAAAACTCTCTACAGCAGAGGTTCCCAAACATAAGACTGGTCCCCTTGTTTCATAAAGACAAGATTGATCTGCTATTTAATCATGGATGTCCAACCATGAGGTCAATCTTTGGGGTAAATCCTTAACGCTGTCCTATTTGTAAATGGAGTTATAGGTGGATGAAGACTTTTGTTAGGAGAGCCCTGACCCACACATTAAACCACGCAGGGGTCTGAAAGCCAAGATATCACGGCAAATACAATCTGAGTTAGGGTAGTGGCACACAGGAATTTGTTGCCTGTAATTTTTTATGCTTGGTTGTGGGCAATCTCCTGAAAATTCTTCTCCATTGGCAATAACTGAAATCACTAGTGTCCTGCCCAACAAATAAGTTGGGCGTACCGCCAGCAATTTCAAGATTTATTTATAAAACGGGCAGAAAATCTTAACAAAACACAAAATTGCTGGCAGTTTGCCCCACTTATCACCAAATTTCCTGAAGTAAACTCTGGGTGATTTAGCAATATGTTGGGCATATCTCCCAAAAAAGCCTCTCCATTTCCAATAATTGAAATCGCTGGCAGTATGGCCAACATATTGATAAATCACCCAAAGCTTCCTCCAGAGGCAGCTTCTAGAGATTTAGCAATAAATTGGGCATAACACCAGTAATATTGATTATTGGCAATGGAGTCATTTTCAGGAGATTTGTCGCCCACAGCCACACAAAAAAAAATCTCTGGCGGCCAATCTCTTAGGACTGGAACATTATAGACCTAGCAAATGGTTGTTCTTTGTGTTTATTGGATAGGGAGAGGCTTCCACAGCAAAAGAAAATATGGATTTCTCTTATTCATAGCAAAACATGATTGGTCTGTAAGAATGTGGATTCCTTATCAAAAGCGAATGTGGACGGAACCACTATATCCTGATATAAACCAGTCATGTGTGTATAGTATGTATAGCAACATGCACAGTGGCTGAATGCATGGAAAAATGAACCCCCTGATGCAAATTACAGAGGTTCCACAGCGTTTCTGTAACTGTGTAGAGTTTCACAGACCATGGAATGTATTTCCACATTCCAGCCTTTTTTACACAGAATTCAGAGCCGGAACTAAGGGTACGCAGAAGAGGCACATGTTTAGGGTGCAATGATGGGGGGCTCTGGGACTCTCAGTACCAGGCCCGAATTGGCAATATATGGATTCTTAATTATGAATTGTCCATATACCTTATTAAAGCAATACTGACACATTCCTATAAAAGTCATAGGAACGTGCCTGTCTCAATGAAGAAATATTTACAGTCTAAAGCTGCCCCCAGTCCGGCAAACCTTAATGAAACCGACCCTCCGACACAGCTAAGGGATCTTCCGAGGCTGTTTTATTCACTCTGGGGGAGGCGCAATCCTTCCATACATCGATTACAAATGAAAACAGGACTTCAGCCTATGGAAGGATTGCTCTTCCCCCAGAGACGATCTATTAGCAGTGTCAGAGTGTCAGTTTCACAAAGGTTTGCGGGGCTGGGGGCGGCTTTTGGGGAGGGCTTTTAGGGTAAATATTCAGCGTGCAGCACCTCCTGTATACGGACATGTTCCTATGACTTTTATGGGAACGTGTCAGTATCGCTTTAAAATTCACCTCCTTTTAACAAATTTGATAGCTTTACAAAAATGCTACATTTAATTCACAGAATAGATATGTTTCTTTTTATATCCATTATATTAGGCAATACACCAAAATTCTTTTTTAACAGAACCAATCATTACATAGACAACAACTTCTTAGATCCCAAAAAGGATCAGTTTTACCAGTATTATTTTATTTAGCAAGGTGAGTAAATGTTTAACATGGTCTTCTACGATAAGTTCTGTATACAATATATATATATATAAGGTGTGTTATAACAAAGGTGAACTACCCCTTTAAAGGAAATGGGTTTTACATTGGGGTGCTAAATGTTAGGCACCCCCCAAGTGACTACTTTTACATACATGATACCCCAGGCCGGTGCTCCTATCACCTGAAAAACACACCGGTCCGGGGTTCTTCTAGCGAGCATCACAGAAAAAGTAGAAGTAGTCACTTGGGATGCATAAAATTTAGTACCCGCAAGTGTAAAACCCCTTTCCTTCTACTTTAAATAAACCCAATAGGATTGTTTGGCCACCAATATGGATTTGTGCGCTTAGTTAGCATCAAGTACAAGGCACTGTTTTTTTATTAAAAGAAATAAAATATAATTATTTGCTTAAAATAAATTGCCAGCATACAGTTTGCCTTTAAAAATAATTACATAAAATTAGGTGTTAGTACCATTTTTGCCAAAATATGTAAGCTCACGTGCCACATCAAGGCCTCTCATTTAGCATGAGTCCTCCACTGCCTGTTGTCATTCTAATTCTATAATGCGTTTAAAATCAAGTCCCCCAGCAAAATAGTGTGACTGAGTAGTAAGACCAACGTTGCACTAAAGGTGGCCATAGACACACAGATAATATCATACAAAACGGATTTTTGTATGATATTCGGTGCATGTATGGTGGAAAACAAGCCGACCAATATCAGCAGAAGACTTGGATATTGGTCGGCCGATCGATTGGGCTGGACAGAAAATTTTGATTGGGTGCCTTTGAAGGTACCCATCACATCATCCATTGTTAGTGCTGAATCGTCAGATACAGGTAGAATTCTATTATTTCTACCTGTTTATCTGACGATTCAGCTCTACATGTGTTAATTGAAACAAACGATCTTTCTTGGAAAGATTTTTTCCAAGAAAGATCGTAATTGAACCATCTATGGCCACCTTTACCCTTAACTCGGGAGCTCTAGTGAGAAAGCAGGGAGCTTTTAAGCCCCAGTCAATTAATGGCAAATAGAAGCAATATTTGGCTACAATTTGTACTTGAAAAACAGAAAAAAATTGCCAGTGCTCGGTCCACCCCACACTCTGGAGTTGACCAGCTGCTAGAAATGATAAAAAGCTTTTATTTGTACACAAAAAGGAGAAAGACTTTTTACTGTTTCTAAAAGCTGGTCTACTCCAGAGTGTGGGTTAGACTGAGTACTGGCAAAAGGGTGCTTCTAGTAGCTTCTAATAGCTGGCCAAGGCCACACCGTGGGTTAGACTGGAGATTTCTTTCTTTAATTTGAAGCTTTCTGGATAATGGGTTTCCAAATGGCATAGCTAGCAACTAGCCATGACAAAGTGGTGTTTGGACAGCTAAAGGGTGGCAAATTGAGGAGTTCTACAGTGTTGCACAACTGACTGGAGGTATGCCTGTCCAATAAGCTATGTCTAATAGACTTTGCTTGTCCTTTAATTGCTGCGTGGCCATATTCATGCTCTTCACGCCCTATGTGCTTGCTAGTACTGTATTCTCTGTAGCGAAAACATTCTATCTTATCTAAACTGATGCAGACAGTCACAAACAAGTACATTGGACATCACATTACACATTATAAATATAAAAAAGAAATTACATTTAAATAGAGGAAGATGCAGACTAACAAATAAAACACATCTCCAGGTCTATGACTTGCCTAGAAAACAGAGCTTAGAAGCTTAGGGGCAGGCAAGATTGAAAAACTCCACTGACCACAACTGAATAAAATAAATATCCAACTGACTTAATTACAACATTAATTATTATAACTATTTATATTAACTAGTTATTATAGAGTAACATCAACTGTTGGAATCTATTTACTTAATTGGAACCTGTTGTAAAAAAAAAATATTATCCTCAACCAAAGATCTGGGCAACAATACTTTTTTTTTTTTTTTAAATTGCCCCCCCCCCTGCCAGCACTAGGACACTCGCACGGGAAGAAGCTCCAGGTGCAAGCGGCCATGTCAGTTAGAGCGCATGTGCAACACTTGCTTATGACGTCACACACATGTAGATAATAGTATCTGGGAAGGGACTGTGGCTGTGGGATAGCAGGTATAATAGGGACAGAGAGTGCCTATAGTAACGGTGGGCATAATAGTCTCTGGGAAGGGACTGTGGCTGTGAGATAGCAAGTATAGTAGGGAGAGATGGTGCCTATAGTAGCAGTGGGATAATAGTCTCTGGGAAGGGATTGTTGTTGTGGGATAGCAGGTAAAGTAGGGAGAGATGGTGCCTATAGTAACAGTGGGATAATAGTCTCTGGGAAGGGACTGTGGCTGTGAGATAGCAAGTATAGTAGGGAGAGATGGTGCCTATAGTAGCAGTGGGATAATAGTCTCTGGGAAGGGACAATGGCTGTGGGATAGCAGGTGTAGTAGGGAGAGATGGTAGCAGTGGGTTAATAGCTTCTAAAAAGGGACTGTGGCCGTGGGCTAGCAGAGGTATATTAGGAGAGATGGTGCCTATAGTAGCAGTGGGATAATAGTCTCTGAGAAGGGACTGTAGGATAGCAGGTATAGTAGGGAGAGATGGTGTCTATAGTAACAGTGGTATAATAGTCTCTGGGAAGGGACTGGGGCTGTGGGATAGCAGATGTAGTAGGGATAGATGGTGCCTATAGAAGCAGTGGGATACTAGTCTCTGGGAAGGGACTGTGGCTGTAGGATAGCAGGTATAGTAGGGAGAGATGGTACCTATAGTAGCAGTGGGATAATAGTCCTTGGGAACGGACTGTGGGATAGCAGGTATAGTAGGGACAGATGGTACCTATAGTAGCAGTGGGATAACAGCCTCTGTGAAGTGCTTGTGGCTGTGTTATAGCAGGTATAGTAGGGGAGATGGTACCTATAGTAACAGTGGGATAAGAGTCTCTGGGAAGGGACAGAAGGTATAGTAAGAAGAGATGGTTCCTACAGTAGCAGTGGAAACACCTATTCTAGTAGAAATTACATATAGACCAAAAACTTGTAGCAAGCAAGGAAGCAATAGTTATTGTAATCAGGGGTCTAAACCTAATGGAGTATCCATCCAAACCATAGTTTAACTATACCTTATCAAAACATAGGCCTTAACCTCCACTGTTAGTGTTAGTGCTGTGATGTTATAAATAATTTGAATCACATATCTAAAAGGCAATATTTATTCATAACCATGACATAAGTATAGGTTAAAAATACAATTTAAAAACAAAAAAGATGCGCATGGGGAGAAGGGATCCCTCTCCTTTAAGTGCTTAACCAACCAACCCGATTTAACCAAATCGGATGATGGAAAAGTATATAGTACCTGCAATATTTACCAATTATTTCTATATACTGTTATAAATTAAAAAACAAGTATGCCTCTAAACAGCATAATCTCTCAGTAATACCGACTTATACCTGCATGTAATAAACAGTATAAATGTTGGTTAGCACATGATGTTTTCGTGGCTATAGCGATATTGTGGTGGTAGGTTGTCCGTTGTACATGTAAACAAGGTCAAAAAATCTCACTCGGAGCAAATATATGTCCAGTTTATTCCAAAATCCCAACTCTGTAATTCTTCCAATTCACAAAGTTCCAAGTGAATGATTGTATAAATGTTGGTTGGGCCAAAGGTCTGTGTAATAAGAATTGCACTTGATTGTATAAGGAAACCGTACAGGTGAAATCTGCCCTTATCCTTAGCGATTGAGCTATAGGAATACTCCAGCCATATGATTTTAAATGGATCCCATAAGTCTGCAATATCCTGCCCGGGCCAAAAACAAAAGGTAAACATACAGACCGTGTTCCTAATGTCTCACCACCAAGCCAGATTAGAGTGCGTTCATAGGTTCCAAGACCATATTCAAATGTTTGCTTAGCCACCGGTCATTCGGAGAGGGGCCCCATCTCCCGAAGCTCTGCAATGATGCCTTGACAACCGTTTCGCCGCCAAACCAATTCTAGTAGCTGACATATTCTATCAAGATTTATTGAAATTGCTCACTAATTAGGGCTTTGCTGGATCCTCTGCACTTCTGGGTCCCCTACAACCTTCTTCTGATGTTAAGCCCCTGAGTATAACACCAGTCACTGTGTCCAAGGATTAGTCAAGTTCAACCTCAATTCACTATATGTAAATCCCAGAAAGATGGCTAACTATCCCAAATTCTAGGGCTATGCTACAGATACAGAAAAATCTGAAAATAAATTTTTTTAAACACATATTGAAATACCTTAGTGCTCGGAATGTGCCCCCATATACCTCATATACAATGTCTGGCAAATATATCCATTAAAGACCTCCCTACTGACCCAAACTGTAGCACAATGTTACAATGTGCAGTCAGAGTCCAGTTGTTTACATATTATTTGCAGCCAAACAATGGATATCAGTGTTCTCCATAAGCTATATACCATGTCTCTGTTTGATGTGCTATACCCTGCTTTGCTTTGTTATGTTACCCACCTTTGGCATATTTATTCCGGCTTCCCGTTCCTGTTTTTCCTGGTTCTTCTGCTGTCCTTGTGCCTGTCAGTCCTTTCATTATTGTTATATGGAATTTACAGCTTCTCCCAATCTCCTCCTACTGGTGGTGCTTAGCCATAGAGCTGAGGGTTACAGATCCTGCAACACCTCTTAAAGAGAAAGCCTCAGTCAGAGAAAGAGCGAGCCACAGCAAGTTACAGAGGATTGAAATGAAATCTGCCATCACATGACTGTAAGCATGACAAGCTGAACACCCCAGCAAAACACATTGACTTCTGCTTTATTTATTGGCTTAGAGGAAAGGGGAAAATAAATTAAAATAATAAAGTATTTGTCTGCTCCCCTTCAAAAAGCACAAATCCATTATTAGCTTCTAATAAAACAAGTATGGGATCCTTTATCCTGTTTAAGGAGAGGCATCTATTTTCAATTTTACGTTTTTGTAGTCTGCGCTTGGTTTAGCCTGAAAATTCAAGTAATCTGGGGAAAAAAACCCTAATAAATTCAAGAAATATGGGGAAAGCCAAATCTGCATGGGAGTTTGGTGGTGTGTTTTTTTAATAAAATATATAACCACCTTAATGTTTACATAATTTTCTAGTAGACTTAGGTTAGGAAGATCCAAATTATGGAAAGATCTGTTATCCAGAAAACCCTGGGGTCCCAAGCACTCTGGATAACATGTCCCATACTTACTGTGCCTTCAACATTGCAAAAAAGTAACTCATTCATCTGAGATATTCTTTAAAGGGAATGTCAACCCAAAAATGTATTCTTTTGCCAAATAAAAAAAACAACTCTAAGCAACTTTGCAATGTATACAGTATGTATATATTGCTACTGAAAGCAGTGTTTGTCCCTTTCTATTCCCTGCCCTGATGTCTCAGACTGTTGATACAATGCAAGACAAGGCAGAACTACAAGTAAATAAAGCATTAGAGAGATTATTATATGATCCCCTTCTGTATTTATACATTGTTATCATATCACCCCTTAAGCGCCTCTTCTCCAGCGTGAACATCCCCAATTTGGCCAGTCTTTCCTCATAGCTAAGATTTTCCATACCTTTTACCAGCTTAGTTGCCCTTCTCTGTACCCTCTCTAATACAATAATATCCTGTTTGAGCACTGGAGACCAAAATTGTACTTCATAATGTAGATGGGTAGGGATGGCCAAATTTGACCATTTCACTTTGTTGCAGATGCCCATTCACACGCGCAAAAAAATTTTTTTATGCACGTCTCTTTTTTTTTTTTGACGCTCAACACTATGTCTATGGGCATCATTTTTGCAGTGAAACAAGGCAAAAAAAATTGCCCATCCCTATAGATGGGGCCTCACTGGTGCTCTGTATAGTGGAAGAATTACCCCCATCCACCTGCAAATCTATGCTCCTTTTAATACAGCTCACGACCTTACTGGCATTGCTTGCTACAGCCAAGTTTATTATCTCCAATACAAAGCCTTGACCTGGAAAACCCCAGGTCCCCAACATTCTGAATAACGGTCCCTGTACCACCATCATGAATTTATCAATTTAACTGTGAGAGTTTTTAAAGTTGTTTTAGGCAAGCAACATTTTTTTAAAAAGTAACAACCAGGAGTTGTTAATGCTGCTTTCAATGGCAATTGTTTTTACAAATAACTTTAAAAGCACTGGACATTTTTAAATGAATGTAAAAATTGGAAAGTTGCTTTCAATCAGAGCTCAGAATCCAGGATTCGGTTTCCGGATTTGCCTTTCTCAGCAGGATCTGGGTTCTGCCAAATCAAAGTACCTGGTCGAACTGAATGTGAATCCTTAAAATCACATGACTTTTCGTCACACAAACAAAGGGAATTGTGTTGATTCTTTTCAGCGCACTACACATGGTTAATTTCGGTTTAGTTCAGGATTTACCTGATTACCAAAATATTGGATTCAGTGAACCCCTGGATGTCAACCTTTCCTGGCCATCCTCCGTCAACATGGAAAAATACACTGATGGGTAATCTCCTACTGCTTCCCAGCCTGGACAGAAGAAATGGTTAATTTTCCAACCCCATAAAGCGCCACCCCTTCCTATTGCACTCAGTCTTTTCTTCTGTCCCAGCCTGGATGCAGTAGGAGATTGTTCCCTCTGTGTCTGGGTGAAGTCCTACCTGAGATTACCGGGCACAGTTCTTTGGGAGGTTCTCTCTGCCCGTAGCCCCTGTCCTGTGTGGCAACTGCATTGTCTGGAGGGGGATCGTGGATTCAGCGGCCATTTCTTCTTCAAATCGGATTGCTGGGGCTCCTGTGCGGCTATTCCTCAGTGGTGCGCAGCGCTTCCGGGTTGCGTTCCACTTGCGTTCCAGTGACGTCATCACCCGGCGGCAGCGGGAGATTTAAAGCTGTGTCTCGCAACACTTCTCTTCCACGCTGTAGCTAATGCAGGATGGATCCAGCTGCCCCGAAAAGAGCCGCTTCCAAG
>CM044435.1:12352324-12377821 GCA_024363595.1 Xenopus borealis | reverse complement strand
ATATCCACTCTTACAAACGTTTTCATTACATACACCTATAGTTTTGTTGGTTTTGATGCAATGCAGTTTTTGCATTGTGGGGTAAAAACTTAAGGATCTGCATCCAAAATTTTATTTGTACATTGTAACTATCCCTTAGTACAATATCTCTTTAAAATGGATTTTAAAAAATAATTAGAAAATATTTGATATCCCAAATGTATTACTTCCTCTTTATTCTTTCATTTTCCTTCTGTTTTCTCCTTCTTCTGTTTTCTTCCTACTTTTACATTTGTTTTCTATAAAAATGACAATTTTGGAGCAAGAAAGCAGTGTAGACATGTGGAAATGTTTTGTAGGAAACATTCCAAATAATTCCAGAAAATCCCAATAATCAACTTTGTATATGACTGGAAACTGTGCTTCGGGATTGTCATAAATGATTAAAAAACAAAGCTGCTTGAGTTCTGCATGGCTGGTAAGTGAGGCTGTTCATAAGTATGATTGTTTCCCTGCCAGAAGTTAGGGACCGTCTGACAATTCCTATCCACAGCAGTAAATGAAGGGGGAATTTCACGGCATATTAACTTTTCATTAAAGAAAGTAAAAATTGGATTTTATTTCTTTGCCTTTCCTTGCCCTTTAAGGCTACTAAGAAACACAGAAACAATAAAAACCCCAATTGGTAAGAACAATGGAGTCTTCAAGCAGGTCAGGGGGCATAAAACTCAACACTGATGTCACAAACAATGATTTCTGCAGCTTCTTTGCTACCAAGTAAAATGTACTATTTACTATTACAGAAGAAATTAGGCAGAAATTAGAGCTGTTTTCTTATACAAGACAGAATATAAAAATGGCATCACCTTAGTTTAAGCAGTCCAGCCCTGGAATGGACATCGGGCGAATGCCTGGTGAGGTGCTCCATTTATGAGCCAAGGAAGTCGAGCAGAGCGGGAGCCAAATAGGACCCAGAAGCCCAGCTGAAGATGAATAGGAGTCAAAATAGGACGGGAGCTGAAGCCAAGCAGAAGCTGTGAAAAATTCAAAGGTGCGTTTCCACTGAACACCAATGGGGTGTTTTTTTTCTTTTATTGGGGGATCCTGGTCATTTTTTTGGGGAGCCCTAACCACCAGTTTTTTTTTACTTGTGGGGGGAGGGGGAGTCACACATATATTTGTGGGCTGCTTTAACTTTTTTTTTGCCAGGGCTGCTTTTTAATCCCAGTCTGGCTATGAACAGATCCCACACATGTACTGAGCAAAGAATTAAACTATAGTAGAACCCCCCTTTTATGTTTTTCAGGGGACCAGGAAAAAATTATGTAAAATGAGGGAAATGTGTTAAAGTAAATTTTTCTTCAATTGCTCAAAGGATATAAGCACAGGAGTCCATTTTACTTTGAGATACAATATTTATTGTGTAAATAACAAGGGTTAAACATTACAGCGTTAATGTTACACTATCAGGGGCATGTGCAAGGCCTGTCTGTCAGTCACATACACAACCTAAAGCAATAAGTGATTGGTGCAGGACTGTATAAGGGGAAGACTAACTGGAATTGACAATTTACAGGCAGAATCATGGCAAAATATAAAAATATAAAATATATAAATACATCTGGTTAAGATTTTAAACTTCTTTATTTCATAAATAACATTCATAGACGGAAAAAATACAGTTTTTTGGTACATCAGGACAAATAAATTCTGGGACCACAAATAAAAATGTAAAATGTGGAAAAACTTGAAATCAGGGGAGTTAAAAATCGAGGTTCATTGTAGTCTTGTTAAATGAATGTAAATGTAAATAAAGTGGCAAGGGCAGAGGGCCATTTCAACATGTAATCCAGGTGGATTGAGAATTCTTGTCAGTCGCCACACAGACATTGCATACATTTTACACCCCCTATACTATAGCTTTAAAACATGGAAATAACACAACACAGACTGATAGGGTAATAGCAGTGTAATAAAATGAATAACCCTTGGTCACTGTCACTACCTTGATATTCAAAAACCTGATCTGATTAGTAAAGTGAGAAATGTCATGCAAATGTGAATGTGCTTCTCTGGGGGTAGAGGGCTGAACAGCAAAGGCAGATCCAGGGTATATTTTTTGACAACCTAGAAAATTCCAGTTTGGCAGGTGGGTGTGAAAATGCTCTGTATGCCCCCTACCCCAATCCATTTCTATAGAAATAATCTGTACTTATGGACAGAACTGTATTTACACAGACTTGACTAAAACAGTCAGAGCAAAGGGGAAGGGGGAGATAGAAGGTTGTGCATCTGAACTAATGAATCAAACCTGGTTAAAGGGGAACTATTGCAAAAAATTATATTTAATATAAGGTTCATCATACCAAAATAAGAAACTTTGTATATAAAATCAATTAAATATTCTGCATCATTTCTCAAATAATCAAGTTTATGTTCACTATTCCTCTCTCAGAATCTGTTTGTCTTCATTCTGTCTTCATGCAGCAGTTGGGTATCCGATATTGATTGACAATTAGATCCGATATCTTATAGGGGGGCTTCCTTTCCTAGCAGATGAATTAGAGCTCACTCAAATAACTAATTCCATTACAAACAAAATCTGACAAAATAACTTCCTTTTGTACAAATTCTGCATGTAGAGAGACATGATGTCTGATGATTTTAATAGAGTGAGCTCTAATGCATCTTCTAGGCCAGCGATCCCCAACCAGTAGCTCGTGAGCAACATGTTGCTCTCCAACCCCTTGGATGTTGCTCCCAGTGCCCTCAAAGCAGGTGCATATTTTGCAATTCCAGGCTTGGAGGCAAGTTTTAGTTGCATAAAACCCAAGTGTACTGCCAAACAGAGCCTCCTGTACACTGCCAGTCTACATAAGGGCTACCAAATGGCCAATCACAGCACTAATTTTGCACCCCAAGAACATTTTTCATGCTAGTGTTGCTCCCCAACTCCTTTTACTTCTGAATGTTGCTTACGTGTTCAAAAGGTTGGGGATCCCTGTTCTAGGCAAAAGGAGCCCCCCTATAAGATATATTGGATCTAACTGTCTGTAAATATATAACACCCAACTCCTACATGAAGAAAGAATGAAGAGAAACAGATGTTGAGAGAGGGATAGTGAAGATACAAATGATTATTTCAGAAATGGTAAAGCATTGTTTTTAATTGATTATATTTAGAAAATTTATTATTTCAGTATGCAGAAGCTTATATTAAATTTTCATTTTTATGATAGTTCCCCTTTAATTCCAGGTGTAAACTTTGTGGTACTTACAAACCAAGTAGTACTCGACGACGGGGCATGCCCTAAATAAGTGGTATCAGGCAGATGTAGAAATATAGCGCAAAATAAAGAGAATTTGATCAGAAAAGCTTGAACACAGCCGAGGTTCCTTCTATCTGAACCCACACTAGCAGGACAGATTGACCTTGAATAAAGTCCAACAAAAACATATTTTCCAAATGAGACATTGCATAATATACTGCAAGCACAGTAGATAACATGTACCCTCTCTACAAGATAAAGCATATTTCTCTTTTGTCTGATCAATGTGCTGACACACTGATAACAAGTGAACCATAAATCTGTGGCAACAATAATTCTATGTATTGTTTTTTTAACTCTTAATTGGCCTGTAAAAACGATGCTTGTTGCCAACAGATTTTAACAGGGAAGAGAAACACAAATATAGAAATGTTACTTTTTTATTCCAGAAAAACTGGAAAGCATACAAGTAAGGTATCCATGGGGTTAACAGGTATTTCCTGTGGCTCAGACAACAATTTGATTATTTGCTGAACTAAATCCTAATGTGCATATGCAAATTAGGGACTGGAAGGGAAATCACATACCTTTCTGCCACAAAGCAAGGCAGCAAAAATAGTTTTCCACTTTTTCCATTCCTAATCCCTAATTTGCATATGCATAGGATTCGAATTAGGTATTCAGATGAATCCCAAATAGCAGGGTTGGTACATCCCTAATTTCAGTTAAAAAAAATAAAAAAACAAGAAATGTACGAATATCTAGAACTTTGCAGCAGGATGCCATTTTTGGTCTACCAATGGGGGCTGAAGTCATTGTGAACAGGTAGGGGGAACATTTACTAAGGGTCGAATTTTGAATGCCAAAAAAATGGCATTTATTCATACTTTTTGAAGAAACAGGTAACTGTGTTGGGTATATTAGGGGTTTCTTTGTTATGTGGGCCTCTTTATCAAATTTTGGTTTGGAAGCTGGAGTTCCCCTTTAACTGGAAGGTGAACAACCCATTTAAAGGAGTTTTGTATTAACATTTTGTATGACATAGATTGTGATATTCTGAGATGATTCACAGTTGGTCCCTATATTTTATGTGTTTTGTTTTTTAAAATGATTGATTTTTTTGTTCTGCATCTCTCTGGGTTGCTAGGTATAAAATTTCCTGCAACAAAATAGGAGCGGGCTTCAATATAAAGATAGGTAATAATACATAACTCCCAACATTTTGGAAATAAAAAGGATAAAAAAAAATTTCACACGTAGCACAGCAATTTTGTTGACCACACCACTTTATGTGGCCACACCCCCTAATTACCATGTTCATTTTACAAAATCTGGCAGGTTATTGAAAATAATTCTCCTTATCTAAACTTTTTTTTGTTACAAAGCATCTTATTTGCACCTGTTACCTGTTAGCTGTGCTCTCTGCTAAAAGCCAATTAAGTTAGAAACTTGTTTCTTTTTCTGGCTGTTCAGTGGAGAGAAAATAGGGACTTTGCAGTACAAATGAGGGACTGGAGGTTGCGCTGTCAAAAGAGGGACTGTCCCTGAAAAAGGGACAGTTGTGAGGTATGTAATAAAATGTAACAATGACAATGAAATTGCAGCCTCACAAAGAAATATTGCTTTTTTTTTTGCTGGGATCAGGATTATTTCTATTCCAAACGTACAAAACGTTTCTTTTTTTGCTAAAGTGTGAAGCGCTCTAAACTAAATAACCCCTCCTATATAGCCACGTGACTTTAAAGCTTTGAACAAATGATTACAACAACTTTTTAAGCATTTTTCCAAGCAACATTGCTTTTTTAAAAACATTCTGTACGATTTTGGAGTCCTAGTTACAAATGTTAAAATCAAAATATTATTTAAAACAGGGTTTGGTTACTAAAAGCAATACTACGTGACAGACCACCAGGAAAGAGATTGTAAAAGTAATGCCAAATATATTTTTTTCTCCACAATGCAGTTAGCTTCCACTTCGACACAATTTAGTAGCACAAATGTCATTTTTAGATTTATTTCACGCGTATGCTGCTTCACAAACCTACCACGCATGCGCATAGACGTGATTACTTTTCCTTTCAATTGCGCATACGCGCGAACGACGTCACTTACTCGACTTCCTGGATTCGGGACGCGCTTCTGATTGGCTTTTCGATCCTGACCATAGAGAGCAGTGGCTAGAGTGCCCGTCGAGTCAGCCATTGAACGTTCCTGTAGTTGTACGTGCAAGTTCGTGCTGTCCTCCGCTTCGGGACAGAGCCCGTGAGGTGAGAGTGTTGAGAAAGCCGGCTTAGGGTAGGTCTTAAAATGCATTTGGTAAAGACAAGGCCCACTAGCCTCTCTGGAGCCGTTGCCAAGCGAAATGCTGCAGAGCTGCATGATGGACATACAATATGTACTTATGATACAGACTAGCCATGTGTATCTTGCAAACTGTATCCTTATACACTGTGTTTAGTGAGGCTATTAGTTATAATCAGTCGTTAGTGATCTCATTTGCCATAAGACTCACTGAATCCTGTGCATTGAGTCAAATATTGTGCTCCCGGTTGTAAACTATAAGAGTATTAGAAATCTCTGCAGAGTCTCTGACATACGCCTGATATAAAATAGAAACAATGGCCACAGAAATCCTCCTTGACTTTTGATATCCTTATATTAGACATCAGTGGTAGCATTATTCCCTATATAATTAGCAGGGCAAAAGGCCAAGAAATCACAACCTGATGTTGGCAGACAGATCTTTGGCTCGCTTAAAGGAATAGTAACACCAAAAAATAAATAAAGTGTTTTAAAGGAATGAAAATGTAATGTAGGGTTACCCTGCACTGGTACAATTGATGTGTTTGCTTCAGAAACACTACTATAGTTTATGTAAATAAGCTGATTTTAGCCATGGGGGCAGCCATTCAAAGCTGAAAAATGTGAAGAGGCACAGGTTTTAAAACAGATAACTTATGCACTCTGTAGTATACAATGGGATTCTTCAGAACTTATCTACTCTGCATCCTGTGCTTGAATGTTTGCCCCAAGGCTACATGGCAGCTTCTTTATCTGAACTATAGTAGTACAAATCTGTTCTCTACTGTGTATCCTGTGCTTGTATTGCTGCCCCCATGGCTACACAGCAGCTTGTTTATATAAACTATAGTAGTACTTATTTATTATCTGCTGTGTATCTTGTGCTTGTTTGACTGCCCTATGGCTACACAGCAGCTTGTTTGAGCTATAGTAGATTTTCTGAAGCAAACACATAAAGTTTACCAGTGTAAGGTAACAGTACATTATATCGTCATTCCTTTAAAACACTTTCATTGATTGGTCTTACTGTCACTTTAAAGGACAAAGGAGCTGAACGTCAGTGGGGCCATGTTACGTAAGCACCCCCCAGTCAATACAAGAGCTTACTCTTAACCCCAGAAAGGCATTTCTGTTATGTAAAAAAATAAAGTACTGGTTTGGGATATTGTTTCCTGTAAGTGCTGCATTGCCATCTTCCAAGTGATCTCTTGCACTAGCACATTTACACTGTAGAAAAGTCAGCTATTTTACTGGGGCTGGAATGTCAGATGGGATCCCTGAAAACAGGTCTGGACTGAGAATCAAAATAGATCCTGGTATTTCAGGTACACAGTGGCCCAGATAGCCCCCCACCAGCCCAATGACTGACTATAGCATCTTACTGCAGCCCCTCTGGCATTTGCCAGATCTCACAAATTTCCAGTCCAGGCCTGCCCAAAAAATCACAATGCTGGTGCAAGGGATCTCTGGGAAAAGATCAAGTCAAGGTCAAGATTTTCTAGCTGCTTATTTAAGCAACTGTATTTCAATTTTCCTGTCCAGCAAGAATACCACAACAACCAATGTCTGCATCTGCCCTACAACCAGTCTGGCCTTCTGGGTGCCTACTGTGTGATCTAGACAACTGATGTTTTTCCCATTGCTGATCTAGAGGTGTTAGGGCTGGACTCCACTTTTTTCATCAGATCGGTGCACGGCAACAAAACAAAGGCGACAAGTCAGATTTAGTCACAGACTTTTTGTTCAGTCCGATTATAATTATAATATAGTATATAATATGTATAGTATATAATATATATTATAATATAGTATATAATATAGTTTAATATAAAAGAAATATTTTCCTTCTCTAACTGCACACATATACTGACTATTTTGCTGCTAGACTGAAGCTTGACCAATTTTATGACGATGGATATATACAGCGGTTTCACAATTTCATTAAATATATTGCTATAAATACTGACAAGTGTTAGAATGCTACTATACTAGGGAAGGGAAATTTTGTTGGCAGTAGAACAGCTCCCAGCATTCCCCAACAGTCAAGCTGATAGAGTAGTGTTTCTAAAGTTTGCCCTTCCATTAACTGTGTTTAGCATTTCTTTTGACTGCAGAGTCTGGAAATGTTTCGGCTTTCTGAAAGTTAACCTTAGTAAAAGTATATATTTTAAACTTTCAGGTAAGAGGCATCACCTCTGTTTGGGAAAGTACACTGCTTCATTTTCTGTGTGTACCACAAGCCTCACTGGCCGCCACCTAAACCCACAATGCCTGCAGCGGTGGTAGATAATAGCCAGGTGATATGTGAGGTGTGGGCTGTCAACTTAGAGGAAGAGATGCGCAAAATTAGAGAACTTGTTCGCACATATGGCTACATAGCAATGGTAAGTCTAACAATAAGCCCAGTCACATAAAGTGGCAGGATTAATGTAAATTATACCCTTACCCCAATGGCAAGACAGAAAGGATTTTCTTTCTTTTCTTTTTTTTCTGGCCAGTGGAGATTCGTCAGGATTGTTGATTGGTCAGTGAATAACTGCTTTTTGTGCACATATAGTCACTGTTGTCAATAAGGATTAAAGGTGGCAGTATATACGTGTTCAGCATGTGTCAAGATGCATTGTCCCTATCCCTTTAATATGAGAGAACATATATTTCCTTTATAAAGTGTTTTTGGATCTTTTGTTCTTCACATGTAACATTTCACCTTCCTCCCGGCATCATTATAGTTATTATAAAGGATGATAATGAGAGCTGTATAATGGAGCTCTATGGTATAAAGATCTAGCAAATGGTAGAATCCTTAGTCATTAGTAGTATAGTAGGTTCAACCTTTAGAGTCGGGTGATGCCAGACCAAACTTTCACAAATTGTAGATAATAGTACTCTAGAGAAACAATTAATTATTAAATTATTAAATCGTCATCTTTTTATTGAATATACACTTATATTTAAGTATCATCAAAAAATGTAATCTTGTCCAGACCTACAGCTATAGAGTTGTATTGGGGTTTGTATATGCGACAGATTCAGTATGAAGAGGAAATCACCAGTATAAATGCCATAATTCTTCACAAATACAATGGACCTGTAATAATATCTCATTACCTTCACAGGCCTACTGTTAAACCCTGCTTTCTTATTGATATTTTTATGTGTGTATGTTTTCTTAGGACACAGAGTTTCCCGGTGTTGTGGTGAGGCCTATAGGTGAATTCCGGAGCACAATAGATTATCAGTACCAACTGTTGCGCTGTAACGTTGATCTTCTGAAAATCATTCAGCTTGGGCTTACTTTTATGAATGAAAAGGGGGAGTATCCACCCGGCATCAATACATGGCAATTCAACTTCAAGTTTAACCTCACGTAAGATTTTCATAATCTATGATGTTCAAGACCCAGAATTGTCTGCCCTGCAGTCAGAGTGAAATGCAAATTATGTAACTGTAATGCTTGTTAAGCCTGAGCAAACTCTCTTTACATTATTATGGTAATTTGGGTACTGGAGGTATCTGATGTGACCGCCATGTTGTTATAACAATCATGGCTGTTGCATCCCCACATGAATAATGACAAAGGTAAGGCTCCCTTTGTAGTTTAAACTATTCACTGAGAGTGATTTCAGACCTTATGGATATAACAGCAAAAAATTCCTGTAAACTAGGAAAAAATGACTAACATGGTATCTTTTACTTCTGTTGCAGCGAGGATATGTATTCTCAGGATTCTATTGACTTGTTGGCAAATTCTGGGCTTCAGTTCCAAAAGCACGAAGAGGAAGGTATAGACACACTGACCTTTGCAGAGCTGCTTATGACATCGGGTGTGGTGTTGTGTGACAATGTGAAGTGGCTTTCATTTCACAGGTAGGACCCAGTGCTTCTGACTCACTGAACTGACTTGGTAATACTTGGTATTCCCTTGGAAATGAAGAACAGGAGTAATTTGAGTAGGTAAAATAGAGCCCCTTCTTTGGCATGAGCAATTTCAGTTGGGCTTATCCAGGAATTCAGTACCAGCCTTTCTACCTACTGATTTGCCAGATTAATTATGGAAGACGAAGATGCTTAATCGGATCAACTGATGCTTTTAAACTCATGCATAGTAAACTCTTCCTTATCTGTAAATCTGAGACACTAGCAACTGATGAAAGGAACAATTTCCTTTATAGTTTTCTTAAAGATTTCTTGAAAAATTTTCTCCAGTGCTAGGGAATTCCCTGGTAGCGGTATAAGCTCTATACACCCTGTTCAACATAAAGTCAATGAATAGGACTTTTTGCCTGTTGTTTTACTTAAGAGATATCAATGGCTTCTGGCATTAATAAGAATATGACGCCAGTTTCACTTCCTGATCCTGAAGAACTTAAAAAAAAAAAAGCTGATATAACTAATTACCAATCCAGCAAGAAGCCCATGTTGATCAAAGAAGGGTGTGGTTTGTTTGTTCAAACGTATATAGGGAGCTCTGAACAATTTCAATGGTTACCTGGTTTAGACTCATATCCGCTAGCTAGATACTGAATACCATGACTGAAAACCTTTATAGACTAATTGGCTTTTGTTTGTCCTGGCAGTGGCTATGACTTTGGCTATATGGTGAAGCTTCTCACGGATTCCCGCCTGCCTGAGGAGGAACATGAATTTTTCCATATCTTAAATCTCTTCTTTCCGTCTATCTATGATGTCAAATATCTGATGAAGAGCTGTAAGAACCTAAAGGTGAGGTATTGTTGGCACATAGTTTTTTTTATTATGCAAAGCCTATATATGTGCTGTATTTTATTTTACTCTGAACTCACCAACTATCCCCCCCCCCCATTATACAGTACAATGCACTGCTTCTAACTCAGTAGATCAAATAAATAAGACTGTTTGCATATTATACATAGATATATCTAGATCAGCTTTTTTATGAAGTCTTCTAATTATCTTGTGTTTCCTGAAAGAGTGCTCATTACTTCTAGGGTTAAAATTGTTAATAGTCTCAGCTTGAATTTTTAAGGGAGGTCTTCAAGAAGTAGCTGACCAGTTGGACCTGCAAAGGATTGGTAGGCAACATCAAGCAGGCTCGGACTCTCTGCTCACAGGCATGGCATTCTTCAGGATGAAGGAGGTTAGTCTGTGCTGTTGCTTTCTTTTGATTAGTCCTTTGGACTAGGCATTGAAATTCCCAACATGTGGTATAAGTATGCTGAGCATATTTAAACATTGATATTTAACTTTAGTACACCTGTAATATTGTTTATTTATTAGGATCTATCCTTGGTGTGATACCTTCCACTTTTACATTATTTCTTACCCTGTTTTATAACATTGCACATTAAATAGCAACTTAGTCTTGTTATATGAAGGTGCTGTTAAAGGAACAGTTCAGTGTAAAATTAAAAACTGGGTAAATAGGCTGTGCAAAATTAAATTTTTAATGTTTTTAATATAGTTGGTTAGCCAGTATAAAGGCTGGTGTGATTGGATGTCTAACAGAACAGAACACTACTTCCTGCTTTTCAGCTCCCTAAATCTGAGTTAGTCAGGGGGGCCACATAGGACATAACTGTTCAGTAATTTTGCAATTGATCCTTAGCATGCAGGTCCGATTCAGAAGCAACAGTTATGACCCATGTGCCCCCTCCATCAAGTCACTGATTGGTTAATGCTTGGTAACCAATCAGTGGAAACCAAGAGAACTGCAAAGCATGGAGTAGTTTTCCGGCTATTATGTTATACATTATTGTTTAACTATATTGAAAACATTTTTTATATTGCAGAGCTTACTTACCAATTTTTAATTTTTATACTGAACAATTCATTTAAAGTGCACCATCTATTTCCAAGTCTGGGATATGTTTTAGCTATAGCAATCAACGTGATCTCTGTTTACTCTTTGTATCTTTAAAATGCAAATTGAACATTTTTGGGCTTTTAAACCATCTTACAGATGTAGACAAATTTTTCAACCATTCAGTCCTAGCTTAAAGGGGTGGTTGACCTTTAAGTTAACTGTTAGTACGTTATAGAATGGCCAATTTCAAGCAACTTTTCAATTGGTCCTCATTATTTATTTTCCTTTGGTCTTTTGACCCTTTCCAGCTTTCAAATGGGGGGTCGCTAAAAACAATGTTCTGTAAAGCTAAAAATGTATTGTTATTGCTACTATTATTACTCCTATTTCTATTCAGTCTCTCCTATTCATATTCCAATCTCTTATTCAAACCAATGCATGGTTGCTAGGATAATTTGAACACTAGCAACTAGATTGCTGAAACTGCAAACTGGAGAGCTAAAAAGATAAATAACTCCAAAACCACAAATCCAATACATTTTCCCTGGTCTTTTGCTCTTTTTCGGAAACGCTGCCATTTTACTTACCTTTCCCATTGCAACCCTTGTGTCGCTGTAAAAGATAAGTAAGGTTGTGTTATTTTTTTTCCAGGGTAGATGCATTTTTTTGCTTAAATGTTTTGCATTTGATTACAAGCACAATTTAATAAGTCTAATTTTCCCTTTGAATCTTTATTATAGTTATTTTTTGAGGACCACATTGATGACGCCAAATATTGCGGTCGCCTCTATGGACTGGGTACAGGGGTGGCTCCAAAGTCCAATGAGGAAGCGGAGGAGAAAATTAGCATCATGTCTCTTATCAATAATGGGCAGCAGTAAAGTGTCATTCCATTACTTGCCTTCTGTCGGCACATCACATATCAGCATCTCTATGTTATCCAATGGGGTCTTATCCGTTCCTGTCATCAACTCAATGCCAGAGCCATTCACAGTTACTCCCAATGCACCTTCCTCAGGATAAGTAACAGCAGAGTCAGTGGCATTTTTAGTGACGCTGTATATATTGCTCTGCTTAGTCATTTTCGTTACTTTCATAGTTTTTACTGCAAGATGTCAAGATCTTCCTTAAAAGTGCCCTGTCCAAACACATGGGTACAAAACTCACTAATGAACTGTGAATGAGTGTTTTTTTCATCTGCCGTTGCAAAATTTTCTTTCAGGTTAACCAGTTCTCTCATGGGTATACTTGGCAATTCCAAAATCAGCACTATAAGTCCCAGAGTGCCTTGGGAAAGCCTAGGGTTTGCCACGTTTGTTTTCAGTGCCACAACATAAAGCAAATTTAAGAGTGCAATGAAATGAAAGCGAGAACCTGCTGAGCATCTGCCATCATTTCACTTTAGCTTAAGATGTATCATATAGTCATATAGTCTTCAGCCTGCATGTTGATGGCCATAATGAAAGTATTAGTATGGAGGGGAATAAGGTATGCAATAGAGTTGCCTAGATGTGTTTCTACAGAAAGATGCCCGCGTTTAGCAAAAAACATGAATTGTGAAACTAAAAAACATGGCACTAACAAATCCCAAAGTTTTTCAGGTAAAATAATAGGGCACAAATGAATTACATAACACATCACTGATGCCAGGATCTCCCTGACCTCCCTCTACTGCTCTGTAAAATGTAAATGTCCAAGTGAGTCTTAAAAAAAATATTATTATAAAATTGGAAGAAAAAAAAAAAGAAAGAAAATCCTTTCTGGGAATTGTACTACGCAATTCTGAAAACTGTCAAGAATTGCATCTTATTTTACGCTGGACATTTAAAACAAATTACAGATACCCAAGTCATTTTAAAAGCCCCAACCTGAGCTTTCTAGGCTTTTTATCCCAGTTCCAATTCGATTTTTCTTTTTTAAATTGGCTTTAAAGCTACTGGAATTGCCTTATTTAGGTTATCTACTTGTAAAAAAAAAAAAAAATGAAATTAAATCTGTACAGATGGAAAAAAACCGAAAGCAGTGGAAAAGAAAAGATTGGACTTAAGTCTTCAGATTTTATCCAGCGAGTTTTGTAATCCATATTCCATTGTTCTGAGCTGGAGTCTGAAATGCGTGTAAATATTATTTATGTTTTTAATTTTGTAAAATAAAGAAGTGTTTTGTTTTTTTTAACAAATATACTTGTTCTCCTATTGGTCTATGCTCTATAGATATATATATATATATATAACAGGAATCCTTTTAAGTCTATTGCAACAAAATCATTTCCCTGTGTCGCTTTAGGCCTGGCATTTGCTTCCCATTCATATGAATGAAACTGCCTGTGGCAGACACTGGCAAGCCCCCTTGACAACACTAGCTGGAATTTGCATTTAGGGACTCTGTGCAGACCCGTTTAGTACGGGCCTCTGAAGTTTTTGTTTAAACACAAGAATGTCATTGAATGAGAATCTTCATAGTCACAAGAATGTAATTGTTTTGCTTTCAATGGAACCAGGGTCCCTGGCACATAGCATAGAAACTGGCCCCAAACCATTATTCCTCCACAGTATGCATAGGCAACTAGCATTCTTCTGGAATTCCTCAACAAAACACATTTCCAGTCTATTTTCCTACTTCACGCTAAACGGCAACATAAAATAAGGTCTCTGCATGTCTCATACCGTTGTGCCTGTCCGTTCCAGTGCACATATTAAAACCAAATCTTAAAGGGGTGGTTCACCTTCAAGTTAACTTTTAGTATATTGTAGAAGGGACAATTCTAAGAAACTTTTCAATTGGTCTTCATTATTTATTTGTAATAGTTTTTTTTAATGATTTGCAATTTTCTTCTGTATCTTTGCAGCTTTCAAATGGGGGTCACTGAAGGTGGCGAAATTAGTTCCCATCCTTCCCAACGTAGCTAGGCAGAATACTTTGGCCTGGGGAAGGGTGGCGTGGTTGGGAGGCGCGCAAATGGAAAATTGATTGAGCACTGGGAGGGTATACATGTCTGATCAGCGCTGTATAACTTATGTGTTCGAGTATCCCAACGCTTGTAAATTACAATAGCTGTGGAATTTAAATGTGCTTTGGGCACGTGATTGGGAAATTTATAGCATTTACCTTCGCTCACCCCCAACTACCCATGTGGTTTTAGTAAGTGTTTGTTTTTAAGGACATGGTCCTGCACGGCAGCTAATGATACATGTTGTGAGTCACACACGTCGGTCGAGCCTATAGAGTTTTTTAAGTTGAAAGTATTAAAAGTTAAGTTTCAGATATAATGTCACGATTGTGACCTGAACTGGCTGGCTTGCTACCTAATTGCTGGAGGGGGTATGTTACACCCAGCCAAGCAGTTACATGTAGTTACTTTGTTTTCAAGTTGAGTTCTAATTGTTACCAGCCTGCAGGACAAACGATCGTTTGGACTTTCATTACACCTAATATCTGTTTAATCAAACAGTCTATTTTCCTACTTCACGCTAAACGGCAACATAAAATAAGGTCTCTGCATGTCTCATACCGTTGTGCCTGTCCGTTCCAGTGCACATATTAAAACCAAATCTTAAAGGGGTGGTTCACCTTCAAGTTAACTTTTAGTATATTGTAGAAGGGACAATTCTAAGAAACTTTTCAATTGGTCTTCATTATTTATTTGTAATAGTTTTTTTTAACGATTTGCAATTTTCTTCTGTATCTTTGCAGCTTTCAAATGGGGGTCACTGACACCATCAAAAAACAAATGCTCTGTAAGGCTACAAATATATTGTTACTGCCACTTTTTATTACTCATCATTCTATTCAGGCCTCTCTTATTCATATCCCAGTCTCTTATTCAAATCAATGCAGGGGTTGCTAGGGCAATTTTTACCATAGAAACCAAATTGCTGACACTGCAAAATAGAGAGCTGCTGAATAAAAAGCTAAAAAAACTATAAAACCACAAACAATAAAAAATAAAAACCAATTGCAAATTGTCTCAGAATATCACTCTCTACATTATACTAAAAGTTAACTCAACCCCTTTAAGTGGCACTTTGGGGTAAGTAACACAGCAAGACAGCAGACATGCAAATATCTGCATAATCATCAGTTGAGCAGATGGGCACTCAAGATTTGGGAACAAACCCAGGGCTGGATCATTATCATGGCTGCTTCATTGCAAACAACACAAGAGTTCACTGGTGTATCAATTTGGGGAATATTTTTTAAAAGAGCAGCCTGGAACATGAAGTTAATTTCCAGTTTTGCCAATGAGTGCTTGCCAGCATGTTGTTCTGTTGGTACTTTGTGCTTCAGTGTTTGATGTGGGGAACACACAGCCTCTGGGGAGATTCCTCACTCCTAATATATAGCACTAATAGCTTGGAACTTGCCCTTCTTTCATTGGATCAAAATTTTCTACTTGATATTACACTGTTTGGTAAGTATAACCACCAGTTAATCTGGGGACTAGTTATGAGCGAAATTGTTTTGTCATACATGACACCCATAGACTTCAATGTATTTCGGTATATTTTCACTGAAACAGGTCAGATTCGCCCATCACTACTGGGGACTAGCATAAGGGAAGGCTGTGTAGGGGATGAACATGGACCCAGGTGCCAATCATGCACTTACTGAGCAGTGTCCTGGTTCTGGATTAAAGTTATAGGATCCATTATCTGAAAATCAATTATCCAGAAAGCTCTGAATTATGGAAATGCCATCTCCAATAGACTCCATTATAATCAAATAATTTTCCCATTTCTTTTTTCCCTGTAATAATAAAACAGTACCTTGTACTTAATCCAAACTAAAATAATTAATCCTAATTGGATGCAGAGGAAAACATTTTTTATTTCCTTGTTTTGTGCCAAAAAGTCATGTGATTTCCCTCCCTAGCCCTAATTTGCATATACAAATTTGGATTCGGTTTGGCTAGGCAGTAGGATTCCCAAAACGAATCCTGGATTCGGTGCATCTCTACTTTGTATGTGTGTATAAATATGGCTTCAAAAGAATTGCAGCAAAATGGAATGCAGGGGAGCGCAGGTACGAACACCCATATGTAAGGGCCCTTAAAGTATAAACCTATATTTTCAGCTCAGTGAAACAAAAACACTTTAACAAGTCCTAGGATCCTTAAGAAGTACCTAATGGGGTCACATATGTTCCATGAGGCTCCAGATGGACAGTATTGCCTCAAGAGTAACGTTCACATCTGTCCTGCAAATCACCTTTGACCTTGGGGAAGTATACAGCTAGTATACAGCTAGAACAGCTAGTTTTTCTTGTGTTCTGTTGTGTCATGCCTTTTTGTTGTAGCAGACTATACACCACTTTGTCCTGTATCCACCCCGCCCAACTATATTAATGAGAAAATAAATATTTGGTTCATGGGGTTATTGGCCCTTTAAATGAGAAGGAAAGTTAAAACGAAGTTAGCTTGATCAGAAAAGTATATATGAATAAACTAGTAAACCCTCAAAGTAATTCTATAAAAAAAAAACAGCATTTCTGTCATTCTATTGTGTATACATGGGCTTCTGTATCTGACTTCCTGTTTCCAGCATAAACCTCCAGGGCTAGGGTTTGAGCACGCCCAGTTTGTCTCCTTTCTACCTCTCCTCCACCCTCACTCCTCCCCTCCCTGCTGTTATTAGGCTTGCCACCTGGCCGGTATTTTTGATGGTTGATCCCAATGTTATTAATAGGAAAAAAGGAGATTTTGTGTACTCACCGTTAAATCTCTTTCTCTTCAGTCTCTTGGGGGACACAGGAACAACGGGTATAGCTGGTAACACTAGGAGGCAGGACACAACCTTAAAAAGAAACTAACTCCTCCTCCACTGGCTATACCCCCAGCAAGCAGAGCTTAGGTCAGTTTGTACCAAAGTCATCAGAATAACAAGTAACTTAACCAAACTTTAGAACTGTAACGTTAATAGTATCATGTCTGACGGAGTGAAGGTCTCAATACAGGGTGGGAAGCCCTGTGTCCCCCAAGAGACTGAAGAGAAAGAGATTTAATGGTGAGTACACAAAATCTTCTTTTCTCCAAGTTATCTTGGGGGACACAGGGACAATGGGGACGTACCAAAGCTGTCCCCTATGGCATGGGTGGGAAGAGGCCTATGTTGAGGTAACCACCGCGGCATGAAGCACCTTTCTGCCAAAGCGGGTGTCAGCGGCCGCAAAGGTATCAAAGTGGTAGAATTTGGAAAAGGAGTGGACCGAGATCCACGTTGCAGCTTTGCACAGTTATTCCACTGAGGCTTGATTTCGGAACGCCCAGGATGTACTTACCCCTCTGGTAGAGTGAGCCGTAACCCTACTTGGAGGTTCCTGGCCTTGTGCTGTGTAAGCTCGTAGTATAGCTTGCTTGATCCAACGGGAGATGGCCTGTTTTGTGGCCATGGTTCCTTGGTGTGGACGACTAGCAAAGAATCTGACTTGCGGATGTCTTTGACTCTGTGCAAGTAGAACTTTAGAGCTCTCAGCGGAGTGTGGAGAGCCTTTTCTTTTTGGTTAGCTGGTGCAGGGCAAAAAGATGGCACATCTATTTCTTGGTTCAGATGAAAATCCGAAACAACCTTGGGCAAAAAGGAAGGAATTGTGCGAAGGACTGCTCGATCACAGTGGAAAGTGAGGAAGGGCGGTTTGCAGGATAGAGCACTGAGTTCTGAGACACGTCTCGCTGAGGAGATGGCTAAGAGGAAAACAGTTTTCCAGGTAAGCCACTGTAGAGAGATAGATCCCAGGGGCTCAAAAGGCTGTCGTTGAAGTGCCTTGAGTACTAAGGTAAGATCCCAGGCGGGAGCAGGTGGTCTTATCGGAGGTGCGACGTGTCCAAGGGGATGAAGGTTCTGACATTTGGGATCAGTGCTAGTCTTCTTTGGAAAAGGACTGACAGGGTGGAAAGCTGAGATTTGAGGGAGCTGAGCGACATGCCCTTGGAAAGCCCTTCCTGAAGGAATTCCAGGATATTGGGAACTGAGACGGACTTGAACTGGTTTTATGCCTAGTGCACCATTGTTGGTAGGTGGACCAAACCCTGTGGTATGCTCTTGCTGAGACTGGTTTTCTGGCTCAAGAGCCACGCCGTCAAATTTAGGCTTGTTGGATTTGGATGGCGGATAGGTCCCTGATAGAGAAGGTCTGGAAGTGGAGGCAGAGTCCATGGTTCTGCTACGGAGGGATTGAGTAGGTCTGTGAACCAGGCCCTTCGAGGCCACCTTGGTGCGATCAGAATGTTCTGTTCTCGTTGCAGCTTCCTGATAGTTCTGGGAATGAGAGCTAGAGGTGGGAAGGCATAGGCCAGACTGAATTTCCAAGCGGTGGTCAGAGTGTCCACACTCAGAGCCAGTGGGTCTCTGTATCTGGCTAGGAATGCTGGAACCTTTCTGTTGTGCCTGGTCGCCATCAGGTCGACCTCCAGAATTCCCCACATCTGTTATTTCTTGGAAGACCTTGTCTTTTAGCAACCACTCGCCGGGGTCTAACGACTGTCGGCTTAGGAAGTCTGCCTCCCAGTTTTGTAGGCCTGGGATGTAGATGGCGGACAGTTGGACTTGGTGGTTCTCTGCCCAACTGAAGAGGAGTTTGATCTCGTTCAGAGATGCTTTGCTTCTTGTTCCCTCTTGGTGGTTGATGTAAGCTACCGCCGTGGAGTTGTCTGATTGCACTTTTACAGCCTTTCCCTTCAGTTCCTGTTGCCAATGGATCAGGGCTAGTCATATTGCTTGAATTTCGAGCAGACTGTTGGCTTAGGAAGTCTGCCTCCCAGTTTTGTAGGCCTGGGATGTAGATGGCGGACAGTTGGACTTGGTGGGTCTCTGCCCAACTGAAGAGGAGTTTGATCTCATTCAGGGATGCTTTGCTTCTTGTTCCCCCTTGGTGGTTGATGTAAGCTACCGCCGTGGAGTTGTCTGATTGCACTTTTACAGCTTTTCCCTTCAGTTCCTGTTGCCAATGGATCAGGGCTAGTCGTATTGCTTGAATTTCGAGCACATTGATTTGCAAAAGTTTTTCGGTTGGACTCCACTTCCCTTGTGCTGTTCTGTTCTCTAGAACTGCTCCCCATCCGAATAGACTCCCATCTGTGGAGAGGATGCGCCAAAGGGGTTCCCCTAGGGTTCTCCCCTGAGAGAGGTGATTTGGGTCTAACCACCAGCGAAGGGACAGCCTTGTTTGAGGAGAGAGCAGGATCTCCTGTAGTAGGGATTCCGGTTCCATACATTGAGAATGTTCAACTGGAGGTGAGACCATGACTCCCAACACCTTCATGCAGGATCTCTCCATGTGTCGCTGCTTCTGATGCAAGTTCCGTACTAGCGCTCAGAGGTGAGTCGCTTTCACTGGTGGAAGCGATAGCCTCCTTGTCTGTGTGTTGAACCTCATGCCCAAGAAGTTCATAGACTGACTGGGTGTTAGGGATTACTTGTCTAAGTTCAAGACCCACCCCATATCCCTGAGTTTGTTCATGGAGATTTGGAGTGCTAGTTGAGCCTCCTGAGGAGACGGAGCCTTGATTAGGAGGTCGTCTAGATAAGGGGTGATGGAGATTCCTTGTTTTCGAATCTCTGCTGTAACAGCCGCCATGATCTTGGTAAATACCTGGGGCCGATGTGAGGCTGAAGGGTAGGCTTGTGAACTGAAAATGGTGATTTTGGAATGCAAAGCACAAGTATTTCTGGTGCGGAGGGAAAATGGGGATGTGCAGGTAGGTGTCCTTTATGTCGAGCGACATGAGGACTTGCCCTGGAGCCATTGCTGCGATCACAGATCTTAGAGACTCCATCTTGAATGTTCGTGTGCGTATGAATTTGTTTAGCTCTTTGAGATCTAGGCTAGGGCGCACCGAACCGTCCTTCTTTGGCACCACGAATAAATTTGAATAATATCCCTGGAAGAGTTCAATTGAAGGGTAATAACTTCTGCCTGGAGCAGGCTTGAGATAACCTGAATGAAGGCCTTTTGCTTTGTGGATTCCTGAGGAAGTCGAGACATGAAAAATCTGCGTGGTGGTAGCCTCTATGTGGTACAGGCCCGGACTGGCAATCTGTGGGTTAGGGCAAATGCCAGATGGGCTGCTATAAGGTGCCATAGAAAGTCAGTATTTAGTGGGCTGGTGGGGGCTGTTTGGGCCTCTATGTGGGCTGATTCAGCCTCTGTGTACCTGAAATGCCAGGGCCTATTTTGATTCTCAGTCCAGTCCTGATTGTGGTATGTGGTAGTCTCGAGTAACAACCTCGTGAATCGAAGCGTCTTGAATACTTGCAGTCCATACGTTGGCAAAGTGCAACAATCTCCCTCCTATTGTACCTGGCGTCATGCTGTGTCAGTGGTCTTTGAGAAGGGCTTCCGATTCTGCCAGAAAGATCTTTGTTTGCTGCCGAAGCGCCCTCTGCCTGTGAAAGTCTGGCGTGGAGGGGTTGAACCCGTGGTTTTGGACTGAGGGCCACGAAAAAACCATCCTTTTAGAAAGGAGCAACTCGTGGTTTTGGTTTGCGGTAGTAAGGTACTTTTGCCACCAGTGGCTTGACTGATGATCTTGTCAAGGTCGGGCCCAAAGAGAAGTTTACCCTTGAAGGGGATGGAGGTCAGCGATTTCTTGGAGGAAAGGTCATCCGACCATAGTTTCATCCAGAGGTAGCGGTGGGCAGCTACTGCGAGTGCCGAAGCTCTGCTGACGTACTCCCATAGCATATTGCAGGAGCACCTCTCATATGTCAGCATAGAGGAGTGGAATGGGGGGGGGGAGAAGGGGGAGAGAGTGAGATATAGAAAATTCTCAGGGAGAACCCTGCTTACCTGTCGCTGCTGCTGCTGCAGAGGGTGTCTCTATCTCCCGCTGCCTGCTGGCTAGCCTGGTCTCCTGAGGGAAGGAGATAAGGTGGCTAGGTGGTCTGTGCACAGCACCCAGTGACCCTGGCAGCAGATCCCACGTTGTAGGGTGCTACAGAGTGTTTTACACAGTGGTAAAGAGACAAACACAACCCTAAATTGCCAGCAAAAGCTGAGCAGAGAATTGCTAGAAGTCCTATCCTCCTGAGGACACAACTCAAACTGACCTAAGCTCCGCCTGCTGGGGGTATAGCCAGTGGAGGAGGAGTCAGTTTCTTTTTAAGGTTGTGTCCTGCCTCCTAGTGATACCATTGTCCCTGTGTCCCCCAAGATGACTTGGAGAAAAATAATATATGGGAAGGCTGCTATTTTTTTTCAAGAAAAGGTGACAACCCTAGCTGTAATCGGAGCCCAGAGTTATGAGTGAGCAGGGAGAGACTCAGGCAGGAAGTGATGTCACAGCAAGCTAATGTGGGAGCTGCTATCTTAAACAAAGCGAGAACTTCTCAAGCTGTTTACTCAGGAATGGCAAAACATTCTGCAGAATAAATAGTCTTATAGCGTGAACTATTGTGGCTAATCTATTGGCATTTGAACTCCAGGTCCTTGGCATGCACAGTTTGCTCTTCTCCCCTCCCTGCTGTAATCTTAGCTCAGAGCTATGAGCAGTCAGGGAGAGGCAGGAAGTGATCTCAGAGAAAGCGAATTAACCGGTATTGAAAAACATTCTAAAAAAATAAAAATGGTGCTCTAGCTTGAACTATTGTGGCTAATCTATTGGTAATAATCTACCTTGGTGCTTTCCTTCTCCCTTGAATGTACACTATATAATTATCACCCCTATAAATTAATGTAAATAAAAGATGAATGTACATTTTCCTTTTATTTAATTTCCACAGGAAACTTTGCTGGCTCAACACTGGTATTGTCCTGCAATAATCATGGTATAACAAGAAGTTACACCACCTATACCTATTATACAGAATCCTCTGGACCTGGGGCTTTCCGGATCTTCTTTTTTGGATCTTCACACCTTAATACTACTAGAAGATCATGTAAACATTAAATAAGCCCAAATAGGCTGGTTTTGCTTCCAATACGGTTTAATTATATCTTTGTTTGGAACAAGTACAAGGTCCTGTTTTATTACACAGAAAATGGAAATCATTTTTAAAAATTTGGATTCTTTGATAATTGAGAAACTGCCTTTCTGTAATTCAGAACTTTCTGGATAGTGGATCGCATACCTGTACAACCTATGGTTTGATGATCATAACTTCACAACTCTGTGTTAATGGGTAGAACTACATTGTCACACAACAAAAAACACTGGCGTCAAGTCGGTTGCTCCGAAGATAAGGTAAGTTGTAGGAATGTCTGATGCAGTCGCAACGTGTTCATCCAACATGACTGGCGGCAGCACCTGCATACTGTGACTGCATCCAACTTTTCTCATTTTTACCATATCTTCGGCGCATCCAACTTGACACCAGCGTTTCATCGCATCGGATCATGCCAAAATCTCCCAAGTAGTTCTTCCCAATGACAACAAACTCTACAGAAGACCATGATTAAGGGACATTGATCAGTAACTGTACGGGAATGATTTTACACATACTGGTCAGATTTTTCTTAAAAATTTTATTGTGTTCTGACTGAAACCCTACATGAACAATATATTTTCTGTTGCCACAACAAGAGCAAATTAAAAGACTTTACACATTACAGAAGGTTGAAGGCCTGCCAGCAAATAAAATACACATCATTTCGTCATCACAAGTAGTGCCATGGAAACACTGCTGCAGCATTCTTCCCTTGAGGGCGAGACAAGCTTGAGTTTTCCTCATGCAGTAGTACCATTTGGATAGGCAAAACACCATAGAGCACCCAAAGAAATATATATATATATTTTATTTTTTTAATAAATTTAAAAGCATTGTTATGGTTTCAAACCAGAAATAATCAAGTCCCAAGAAATGGCTCCTAAACCTGAATGTAACAGGAGTCTGTGTCAGCACAAAACAACCCTGAATTTAATAGTCATTTCATGTCTGGGGATAAGGTTTCCTCCCAACATTTCCAGCCTGTTATAAGGGTCTTTTTTTTTTGCACACAGATAACTGACAGAAAGTCAGTCACTGTAACTACAACAGTTTATACATATTCTAATGAGGTGGTACCAAGGGAAATGGTTCCATTTACAAAGATCAGTAAAACAGGTCTCATCTTATGCACCGGAAATTAATTGGAGCTCCAGTAGCATTGAAGGTATTAAAAATGAAATACAATTGCATTACTAACCAGCAAAAGCAATTTGACAGCAAGTTGCCTTTAACCAATATATGGAAATGCCACGAGGCATATTTACTTTTCTTGGTTTCTCATCAAGACAAGCTGACCATACCCCTTTCAGTGCCATAAAATAGACTCTGGTGGTCACGCCCCTATGTTGGCATTTCATTTTACAGATAGCATTAATGGAAAGAAACCCCCTTCATATGTAACACGTAATAATTATAGCTGTGTTTCTAAGCAGTAGTTTTTTCTGCTATACATTTTGACATAAGCTGACTCGTAGAAAAAGTTGCATAACCACTATATGAACTTCTAATACCAAATATATAAATATATATATATATATATATTTTTTTTTTTTAAACAAAGACATAACAGATTCCTCAGATTTAAAGGACTAACCATATTTCCCAGCAACCCTTAGTCTTACAGTTTAATGCAAACCCTCCCTCACCATGTCCCAACTGTGGGAAATGAAGATTTACATTATGAGTGGGTGGTGCATAGATCCTCTGTAAAGCAGAGGGACTTCGGGTCCCAGGATCCATCACCTCACAATGGAACAAGGGATGGGTTGGAGACATAAGACTAAAGTGGGGAGCTGCTCACTGCAGCACAGGCAGATTGTCATGGTTTGTGGAAACGGGTATGTCTGTAATTTAAAAAAAAATTATATTCATGGATATACAACCCGTGGGTAAACACCAGCTATCTACATAACCCTTTTTCTGAAAGGTAAGTCAGAAGTACACTCTTGTTTATACCCTACTGCAGGTAAAGGGTTTGCCCTATATGAGACAGGTCCATGCAAGAACTGAACAATCTGAACTGGACAGAATGTGCAGCCGATCATACCAGGATAACATTCTCCCAGTAAGCAATTGCAGAAAAGAAAAACTAACACTGATTTAACAGCAAAAGTTGCTTTAAATAAAGATGTAGGAACAGTTACAGCTTCAGTAAAAACAAAAACCATAGAAAAAAAACCAACAGGGACTGTCAACTTCTGTGGAACCCAGTATGCACACAAAGCAAACATTCTATATGAATATATTTACACTTGGGAGCACACATGTAAATTAGAGGAATCCAAGACATCGGTTTACTGGGCGATTATAGCATTTTGGTCCATAAAAACTTGAAGTGCTGGCAGCTTAATAGTAACCAGGGATAACATGCATGTTGCCAGGACTATGGACCATGCTCTCTAGAACCAAAGCATGTTATTGAAAATACTCGTGTAAAACAAAAAAAGAAAAATGTAAATGAACGCCAAACCAAGCAGCCATTAAACAAATTAAAAATGCATTTTAGATCTGACATTTCCTAAAGCTCTCTTCTGATTTTATTTTCTAGGATTAATACATGTCATTACACTGAAGTATGGAAGAGTTTGGCAATACTAGATTTCTTCTCCTGTTTAAAAAGTTTTAATTAAAAAAAAAAAACAAAACAAAAAAAAAAACAGCACAGTTAGTTCTTCAGGTTACACTGCACATCCCACCAAGAAGTCGACTAGTGTTAAATGCATTTAGATTATAGGAATGATGTTTTTTCATTACTTGGGTTTACAAATCTAGATACATGGTATAATGATGCAAGTTCTCTGCTGCGACTTGTGAGTGACAAGGACTTCAGTGTTACAGTGTTCCTGGATAGTTATTTATCTCTGTAAAAAGAGCTTTTTTTGTTTATATTAACTTCTGCCAAATGTTCAAGTCCATTGGTGGATTTTGAATATATTTGTTTTCTTAATCTCTTCGAGGTTTTCGATTTCTTGGAGATCTGTTCATAATGTCATCCTCCTGTGGGAAAAAAATATGTATATATAACAGCTTTAGATGTGGTCTTTATTGTGGATTTGCACAAAAGATACATTGAAGGCAGGACTATCCTAGGTCCTCCATTAAAGCATGTGTTTGACAGCATAGTGGCTCAGTTTGATTCTGGCTTAGGCTCCGTTCCACCCACACTCCAAAAACACACTTTACATTCACTTCTTAAATTTATTAACTAGATATCCAAGAGAAGAAAAAAAAAAAAAAAAAAGGGGGG